>CM042412.1:14465240-14830240 GCA_023634145.1 Thymallus thymallus | reverse complement strand
GAGGATGACCGCCCGATGGCCCCTGGTCGTCTTCCACAACATCCTCGACGTTTCCTCCTACAACGCCTTTGTCATATGGAGAGAAATCAACCCCACTTGGATGCCCGGTAAGCGCAACAAGAGGAGGGTGTTCCTCGAGCAGCTGGGGAAGGCGCTCGTCACTCCCTTCATCCAAAGAAGGGCCCGACTCCCTCGCACCGAAGCCTCCGCGGCACTCGTCAAAGCCCTTCAACAAAGCACGTCACTTCGTCCACCCCCTCAGGAGCCGTCCGCCCCAGCAGCAGCCCCAGCCCCAGCCACAGCCACCGCTCATCTGCAAGCAAGTAAGAGGAAGAGGTGTCAGGTCTGCCCGACGAAGAAGGACTGTAAAACACACACTACGTGCTCCAGGTGTAACAAATACATCTGCAAAGGCTGTTCACACGCCTACTGTCCCTCCTGTTCCAATTCGGCCTTTAGTCAGAATAGCGGGACACTTCGACCCGGAGGCCACGGCGTGTACGCTGACAGCCACAGCCAGAGCCAGACTAGCGGGACACTTCGACCCGGAGGCCACGGCGTGTACGCTGACAGCCACAGCCAGAGCCAGACTAGCGGGACACTTCGACCCGGAGGCCACGGCGTGTACGCTGACAGCCACAGCCAGAGCCAGACTAGCGGGACACTTCGACCCGGAGGCCACGGCGTGTACGCTGACAGCCACAGCCAGAGCCAGACTAGCGGGACACTTCGACCCGGAGGCCACGGCGTGTACGCTGACAGCCACAGCCACAGCCAGAGCCAGACTAGCGGGACACTTCGACCCGGAGGCCACGGCGTGTGCACAGAATACCAGGACAACGGGAGGGTTATAAAGCCTTATAGTGACTTCTATTATAAATCATTCCAGTGTTGTACTAGTTGAGTAGTGGAAATCTCCTGAAAACATGATTTTAGAACATGTTCATGGAATACTAAAAAAACAATATAGTTCACTTTTAAAACACAACTAAGTTGTGTCATAGTGTCTCATCCTCTCTCCTACCAGTACAGCACTTTATTTTGCTTCAACATTGCAATAAACATGATTCAGAACATGTTCATGGAAAACTGTTTAAAAAGCCTTATAGTTCCTTCTATTATAAATCATTCCAGTGTTGTACTAGTTGAGTAGTGGAAATCTCCTGAAAACATGATTTTAGAACATGTTCATGGAATACTAAAAAACCAACATAGTTCACTTTAAAAACACAACTAAGATGTGTCATAGTGTCTCATCCTCTCTCCTACCAGTACAGCACTTTATTTTGCTTCAACATTGCAATAAACATGATTTAGAACATGTTCATGGAAAACTGTTTAAAAAGCCTTATAGTGACTTCTATTATAAATCATTCCAGTGTTGTACTAGTTGAGTAGTTGAAATCTCCTGAAAACATGATTTTAGAACATGTTCATGGAATACTAAAAAAACAATATAGTTCACTTTTAAAACACAACTAAGTTGTGTCATAGTGTCTCATCCTCTCTCCTACCAGTACAGCACTTTATTTTGCTTCAACATTGCAATAAACATGATTTAGAACATGTTCATGGAAAACTGTTTAAAAAGCCTTATAGTGACTTCTATTATAAATCATTCCAGTGTTGTACTAGTTGAGTAGTGGAAATCTCCTGAAAACATGATTTTAGAACATGTTCATGGAATACTAAAAAAACAATATAGTTCACTTTTAAAACACAACTAAGTTGTGTCATAGTGTCTCATTGTCACACCTACCAGTACAGCACTTTATTTTGCTTCAACATTGCAATAAACATGATTTAGAGCATGTTCATGGAAAACTGTTTAAAAAGCCTTATAGTTCCTTCTATTATAAATCATTCCAGTGTTGTACTAGTTGAGTAGTGGAAATCTCCTGAAAACATGATTTTAGAACATGTTCATGGAATACTAAAAAAACAATATAGTTCACTTTTAAAACACAACTAAGTTGTGTCATAGTGTCTCATCCTCTCTCCTACCAGTACAGCACTTTATTTTGCTTCAACATTGCAATAAACATGATTTAGAACATGTTCATGGAAAACTGTTTAAAAAGCCTTATAGTGACTTCTATTATAAATCATTCCAGTGTTGTACTAGTTGAGTAGTGGAAATCTCCTGAAAACATGATTTTAGAACATGTTCATGGAATACTAAAAAAACAATATAGTTCACTTTTAAAACACAACTAAGTTGTGTCATAGTGTCTCATCCTCTCTCCTACCAGTACAGCACTTTATTTTGCTTCAACATTGCAATAAACATGATTTAGAACATGTTCATGGAAAACTGTTTAAAAAGCCTTATAGTGACTTCTATTATAAATCATTCCAGTGTTGTACTAGTTGAGTAGTGGAAATCTCCTGAAAACATGATTTTAGAACATGTTCATGGAATACTAAAAAAACAATATAGTTCACTTTTAAAACACAACTAAGTTGTGTCATAGTGTCTCATTGTCACACCTACCAGTACAGCACTTTATTTTGCTTCAACATTGCAATAAACATGATTTAGAGCATGTTCATGGAAAACTGTTTAAAAAGCCTTATAGTTCCTTCTATTATAAATCATTCCAGTGTTGTACTAGTTGAGTAGTGGAAATCTCCTGAAAACATGATTTTAGAACATGTTCATGGAATACTAAAAAAACAATATAGTTCACTTTTAAAACACAACTAAGTTGTGTCATAGTGTCTCATCCTCTCTCCTACCAGTACAGCACTTTATTTTGCTTCAACATTGCAATAAACATGATTTAGAACATGTTCATGGAAAACTGTTTAAAAAGCCTTATAGTGACTTCTATTATAAATCATTCCAGTGTTGTACTAGTTGAGTAGTGGAAATCTCCTGAAAACATGATTTTAGAACATGTTCATGGAATACTAAAAAACCAACATAGTTCACTTTAAAAACACAACTAAGATGTGTCATAGTGTCTCATCCTCTCTCCTACCAGTACAGCACTTTATTTTGCTTCAACATTGCAATAAACATGATTTAGAACATGTTCATGGAAAACTGTTTAAAAAGCCTTATAGTGACTTCTATTATAAATCATTCCAGTGTTGTACTAGTTGAGTAGTGGAAATCTCCTGAAAACATGATTTTAGAACATGTTCATGGAATACTAAAAAAACAATATAGTTCACTTTTAAAACACAACTAAGTTGTGTCATAGTGTCTCATTGTCACACCTACCAGTACAGCACTTTATTTTGCTTCAACATTGCAATAAACATGATTTAGAGCATGTTCATGGAAAACTGTTTAAAAAGCCTTATAGTTCCTTCTATTATAAATCATTCCAGTGTTGTACTAGTTGAGTAGTGGAAATCTCCTGAAAACATGATTTTAGAACATGTTCATGGAATACTAAAAAAACAATATAGTTCACTTTTAAAACACAACTAAGTTGTGTCATAGTGTCTCATCCTCTCTCCTACCAGTACAGCACTTTATTTTGCTTCAACATTGCAATAAACATGATTTAGAACATGTTCATGGAAAACTGTTTAAAAAGCCTTATAGTGACTTCTATTATAAATCATTCCAGTGTTGTACTAGTTGAGTAGTGGAAATCTCCTGAAAACATGATTTTAGAACATGTTCATGGAATACTAAAAAAACAATATAGTTCACTTTTAAAACACAACTAAGTTGTGTCATAGTGTCTCATCCTCTCTCCTACCAGTACAGCACTTTATTTTGCTTCAACATTGCAATAAACATGATTTAGAACATGTTCATGGAAAACTGTTTAAAAAGCCTTATAGTGACTTCTATTATAAATCATTCCAGTGTTGTACTAGTTGAGTAGTGGAAATCTCCTGAAAACATGATTTTAGAACATGTTCATGGAATACTAAAAAAACAATATAGTTCACTTTTAAAACACAACTAAGTTGTGTCATAGTGTCTCATTGTCACACCTACCAGTACAGCACTTTATTTTGCTTCAACATTGCAATAAACATGATTTAGAGCATGTTCATGGAAAACTGTTTAAAAAGCCTTATAGTTCCTTCTATTATAAATCATTCCAGTGTTGTACTAGTTGAGTAGTGGAAATCTCCTGAAAACATGATTTTAGAACATGTTCATGGAATACTAAAAAAACAATATAGTTCACTTTTAAAACACAACTAAGTTGTGTCATAGTGTCTCATTGTCACAACTACCAGTACAGCACTTTATTTTGCTTCAACATTGCAATAAACATGATTTAGAGCATGTTCATGGAAAACTGTTTAAAAAGCCTTATAGTTCCTTCTATTATAAATCATTCCAGTGTTGTACTAGTTGAGTAGTGGAAATCTCCTGAAAACATGATTTTAGAACATGTTCATGGAATACTAAAAAACCAACATAGTTCACTTTAAAAACACAACTAAGATGTGTCATAGTGTCTCATCCTCTCTCCTACCAGTACAGCACTTTATTTTGCTTCAACATTGCAATAAACATGATTTAGAACATGTTCATGGAAAACTGTTTAAAAAGCCTTATAGTGACTTCTATTATAAATCATTCCAGTGTTGTACTAGTTGAGTAGTTGAAATCTCCTGAAAACATGATTTTAGAACATGTTCATGGAATACTAAAAAAACAATATAGTTCACTTTTAAAACACAACTAAGTTGTGTCATAGTGTCTCATCCTCTCTCCTACCAGTACAGCACTTTATTTTGCTTCAACATTGCAATAAACATGATTTAGAACATATTCATGGAAAACTGTTTAAAAAGCCTTATAGTGACTTCTATTATAAATCATTCCAGTGTTGTACTAGTTGAGTAGTGGAAATCTCCTGAAAACATGATTTTAGAACATGTTCATGGAATACTAAAAAAACAATATAGTTCACTTTTAAAACACAACTAAGTTGTGTCATAGTGTCTCATTGTCACACCTACCAGTACAGCACTTTATTTTGCTTCAACATTGCAATAAACATGATTTAGAGCATGTTCATGGAAAACTGTTTAAAAAGCCTTATAGTTCCTTCTATTATAAATCATTCCAGTGTTGTACTAGTTGAGTAGTGGAAATCTCCTGAAAACATGATTTTAGAACATGTTCATGGAATACTAAAAAACCAACATAGTTCACTTTAAAAACACAACTAAGATGTGTCATAGTGTCTCATCCTCTCTCCTACCAGTACAGCACTTTATTTTGCTTCAACATTGCAATAAACATGATTTAGAACATGTTCATGGAAAACTGTTTAAAAAGCCTTATAGTTCCTTCTATTATAAATCATTCCAGTGTTGTACTAGTTGAGTAGTGGAAATCTCCTGAAAACATGATTTTAGAACATGTTCATGGAATACTAAAAAAACAATATAGTTCACTTTTAAAACACAACTAAGTTGTGTCATAGTGTCTCATTGTCACACCTACCAGTACAGCACTTTATTTTGCTTCAACATTGCAATAAACATGATTTAGAGCATGTTCATGGAAAACTGTTTAAAAAGCCTTATAGTTCCTTCTATTATAAATCATTCCAGTGTTGTACTAGTTGAGTAGTGGAAATCTCCTGAAAACATGATTTTAGAACATGTTCATGGAATACTAAAAAAACAATATAGTTCACTTTTAAAACACAACTAAGTTGTGTCATAGTGTCTCATCCTCTCTCCTACCAGTACAGCACTTTATTTTGCTTCAACATTGCAATAAACATGATTTAGAACATGTTCATGGAAAACTGTTTAAAAAGCCTTATAGTGACTTCTATTATAAATCATTCCAGTGTTGTACTAGTTGAGTAGTGGAAATCTCCTGAAAACATGATTTTAGAACATGTTCATGGAATACTAAAAAACCAAAATAGTTCACTTTAAAAACACAACTAAGATGTGTCATAGTGTCTCATCCTCTCTCCTACCAGTACAGCACTTTATTTTGCTTCAACATTGCAATAAACATGATTTAGAACATGTTCATGGAAAACTGTTTAAAAAGCCTTATAGTTCCTTCTATTATAAATCATTCCAGTGTTGTACTAGTTGAGTAGTGGAAATCTCCTGAAAACATGATTTTAGAACATGTTCATGGAATACTAAAAAACCAACATAGTTCACTTTAAAAACACAACTAAGATGTGTCATAGTGTCTCATCCTCTCTCCTACCAGTACAGCACTTTATTTTGCTTCAACATTGCAATAAACATGATTTAGAACATGTTCATGGAAAACTGTTTAAAAAGCCTTATAGTGACTTCTATTATAAATCATTCCAGTGTTGTACTAGTTGAGTAGTGGAAATCTCCTGAAAACATGATTTTAGAACATGTTCATGGAATACTAAAAAAACAATATAGTTCACTTTTAAAACACAACTAAGTTGTGTCATAGTGTCTCATTGTCACACCTACCAGTACAGCACTTTATTTTGCTTCAACATTGCAATAAACATGATTTAGAGCATGTTCATGGAAAACTGTTTAAAAAGCCTTATAGTTCCTTCTATTATAAATCATTCCAGTGTTGTACTAGTTGAGTAGTGGAAATCTCCTGAAAACATGATTTTAGAACATGTTCATGGAATACTAAAAAAACAATATAGTTCACTTTTAAAACACAACTAAGTTGTGTCATAGTGTCTCATCCTCTCTCCTACCAGTACAGCACTTTATTTTGCTTCAACATTGCAATAAACATGATTTAGAACATGTTCATGGAAAACTGTTTAAAAAGCCTTATAGTGACTTCTATTATAAATCATTCCAGTGTTGTACTAGTTGAGTAGTGGAAATCTCCTGAAAACATTATTTTAGAACATGTTCATGGAATACTAAAAAAACAATATAGTTCACTTTTAAAACACAACTAAGTTGTGTCATAGTGTCTCATCCTCTCTCCTACCAGTACAGCACTTTATTTTGCTTCAACATTGCAATAAACATGATTTAGAACATGTTCATGGAAAACTGTTTAAAAAGCCTTATAGTTCCTTCTATTATAAATCATTCCAGTGTTGTACTAGTTGAGTAGTGGAAATCTCCTGAAAACATGATTTTAGAACATGTTCATGGAATACTAAAAAACCAACATAGTTCACTTTTAAAACACAACTAAGTTGTGTCATAGTGTCTCATTGTCACACCTACCAGTACAGCACTTTATTTTGCTTCAACATTGCAATAAACATGATTTAGAGCATGTTCATGGAAAACTGTTTAAAAAGCCTTATAGTTCCTTCTATTATAAATCATTCCAGTGTTGTACTAGTTGAGTAGTGGAAATCTCCTGAAAACATGATTTTAGAACATGTTCATGGAATACTAAAAAACCAACATAGTTCACTTTAAAAACACAACTAAGATGTGTCATAGTGTCTCATCCTCTCTCCTACCAGTACATCACTTTATTTTGCTTCAACATTGCAATAAACATGATTTAGAACATGTTCATGGAAAACTGTTTAAAAAGCCTTATAGTGACTTCTATTATAAATCATTCCAGTGTTGTACTAGTTGAGTAGTGGAAATCTCCTGAAAACATGATTTTAGAACATGTTCATGGAATACTAAAAAACCAACATAGTTCACTTTAAAAACACAACTAAGATGTGTCATAGTGTCTCATCCTCTCTCCTACCAGTACAGCACTTTATTTTGCTTCAACATTGCAATAAACATGATTTAGAACATGTTCATGGAAAACTGTTTAAAAAGCCTTATAGTGACTTCTATTATAAATCATTCCAGTGTTGTACTAGTTGAGTAGTGGAAATCTCCTGAAAACATGATTTTAGAACATGTTCATGGAATACTAAAAAAACAATATAGTTCACTTTTAAAACACAACTAAGTTGTGTCATAGTGTCTCATCCTCTCTCCTAGCAGTACAGCACTTTATTTTGCTTCAACATTGCAGTAAACATGATTTAGAACATGTTCATGGAAAACTGTTTAAAAAGCCTTATAGTGACTTCTATTATAAATCATTCCAGTGTTGTACTAGTTGAGTAGTGGAAATCTCCTGAAAACATGATTTTAGAACATGTTCATGGAATACTAAAAAAACAATATAGTTCACTTTTAAAACACAACTAAGTTGTGTCATAGTGTCTCATTGTCACACCTACCAGTACGCACTTTATTTTGCTTCAACATTGCAATAAACATGATTTAGAGCATGTTCATGGAAAACTGTTTAAAAAGCCTTATAGTTTCTTCTATTATAAATCATTCCAGTGTTGTACTAGTTGAGTAGTGGAAATCTCCTGAAAACATGATTTTAGAACATGTTCATGGAATACTAAAAAACCAACATAGTTCACTTTAAAAACACAACTAAGATGTGTCATAGTGTCTCATCCTCTCTCCTACCAGTACAGCACTTTATTTTGCTTCAACATTGCAATAAACATGATTTAGAACATGTTCATGGAAAACTGTTTAAAAAGCCTTATAGTGACTTCTATTATAAATCATTCCAGTGTTGTACTAGTTGAGTAGTTGAAATCTCCTGAAAACATGATTTTAGAACATGTTCATGGAATACTAAAAAAACAATATAGTTCACTTTTAAAACACAACTAAGTTGTGTCATAGTGTCTCATCCTCTCTCCTACCAGTACAGCACTTTATTTTGCTTCAACATTGCAATAAACATGATTTAGAACATGTTCATGGAAAACTGTTTAAAAAGCCTTATAGTGACTTCTATTATAAATCATTCCAGTGTTGTACTAGTTGAGTAGTGGAAATCTCCTGAAAACATGATTTTAGAACATGTTCATGGAATACTAAAAAAACAATATAGTTCACTTTTAAAACACAACTAAGTTGTGTCATAGTGTCTCATCCTCTCTCCTACCAGTACAGCACTTTATTTTGCTTCAACATTGCAATAAACATGATTTAGAACATGTTCATGGAAAACTGTTTAAAAAGCCTTATAGTGACTTCTATTATAAATCATTCCAGTGTTGTACTAGTTGAGTAGTGGAAATCTCCTGAAAACATGATTTTAGAACATGTTCATGGAATACTAAAAAAACAATATAGTTCACTTTTAAAACACAACTAAGTTGTGTCATAGTGTCTCATTGTCACACCTACCAGTACAGCACTTTATTTTGCTTCAACATTGCAATAAACATGATTTAGAACATGTTCATGGAAAACTGTTTAAAAAGCCTTATAGTGACTTCTATTATAAATCATTCCAGTGTTGTACTAGTTGAGTAGTGGAAATCTCCTGAAAACATGATTTTAGAACATGTTCATGGAATACTAAAAAACCAACATAGTTCACTTTAAAAACACAACTAAGATGTGTCATAGTGTCTCATCCTCTCTCCTACCAGTACAGCACTTTATTTTGCTTCAACATTGCAATAAACATGATTTAGAACATGTTCATGGAAAACTGTTTAAAAAGCCTTATAGTGACTTCTATTATAAATCATTCCAGTGTTGTACTAGTTGAGTAGTGGAAATCTCCTGAAAACATGATTTTAGAACATGTTCATGGAATACTAAAAAAACAATATAGTTCACTTTTAAAACACAACTAAGTTGTGTCATAGTGTCTCATTGTCACACCTACCAGTACAGCACTTTATTTTGCTTCAACATTGCAATAAACATGATTTAGAGCATGTTCATGGAAAACTGTTTAAAAAGCCTTATAGTTCCTTCTATTATAAATCATTCCAGTGTTGTACTAGTTGAGTAGTGGAAATCTCCTGAAAACATGATTTTAGAACATGTTCATGGAATACTAAAAAAACAATATAGTTCACTTTTAAAACACAACTAAGTTGTGTCATAGTGTCTCATCCTCTCTCCTACCAGTACAGCACTTTATTTTGCTTCAACATTGCAATAAACATGATTTAGAACATGTTCATGGAAAACTGTTTAAAAAGCCTTATAGTGACTTCTATTATAAATCATTCCAGTGTTGTACTAGTTGAGTAGTGGAAATCTCCTGAAAACATGATTTTAGAACATGTTCATGGAATACTAAAAAAACAATATAGTTCACTTTTAAAACACAACTAAGTTGTGTCATAGTGTCTCATCCTCTCTCCTACCAGTACAGCACTTTATTTTGCTTCAACATTGCAATAAACATGATTTAGAACATGTTCATGGAAAACTGTTTAAAAAGCCTTATAGTGACTTCTATTATAAATCATTCCAGTGTTGTACTAGTTGAGTAGTGGAAATCTCCTGAAAACATGATTTTAGAACATGTTCATGGAATACTAAAAAAACAATATAGTTCACTTTTAAAACACAACTAAGTTGTGTCATAGTGTCTCATTGTCACACCTACCAGTACAGCACTTTATTTTGCTTCAACATTGCAATAAACATGATTTAGAGCATGTTCATGGAAAACTGTTTAAAAAGCCTTATAGTTCCTTCTATTATAAATCATTCCAGTGTTGTACTAGTTGAGTAGTGGAAATCTCCTGAAAACATGATTTTAGAACATGTTCATGGAATACTAAAAAACCAACATAGTTCACTTTAAAAACACAACTAAGATGTGTCATAGTGTCTCATCCTCTCTCCTACCAGTACAGCACTTTATTTTGCTTCAACATTGCAATAAACATGATTTAGAACATGTTCATGGAAAACTGTTTAAAAAGCCTTATAGTGACTTCTATTATAAATCATTCCAGTGTTGTACTAGTTGAGTAGTGGAAATCTCCTGAAAACATGATTTTAGAACATGTTCATGGAATACTAAAAAAACAATATAGTTCACTTTTAAAACACAACTAAGTTGTGTCATAGTGTCTCATCCTCTCTCCTACCAGTACAGCACTTTATTTTGCTTCAACATTGCAATAAACATGATTTAGAACATGTTCATGGAAAACTGTTTAAAAAGCCTTATAGTGACTTCTATTATAAATCATTCCAGTGTTGTACTAGTTGAGTAGTGGAAATCTCCTGAAAACATGATTTTAGAACATGTTCATGGAATACTAAAAAAACAATATAGTTCACTTTTAAAACACAACTAAGTTGTGTCATAGTGTCTCATTGTCACACCTACCAGTACGCACTTTATTTTGCTTCAACATTGCAATAAACATGATTTAGAGCATGTTCATGGAAAACTGTTTAAAAAGCCTTATAGTTTCTTCTATTATAAATCATTCCAGTGTTGTACTAGTTGAGTAGTGGAAATCTCCTGAAAACATGATTTTAGAACATGTTCATGGAATACTAAAAAAACAACATAGTTCACTTTAAAAACACAACTAAGATGTGTCATAGTGTCTCATCCTCTCTCCTACCAGTACAGCACTTTATTTTGCTTCAACATTGCAATAAACATGATTTAGAACATGTTCATGGAAAACTGTTTAAAAAGCCTTATAGTGACTTCTATTATAAATCATTCCAGTGTTGTACTAGTTGAGTAGTTGAAATCTCCTGAAAACATGATTTTAGAACATGTTCATGGAATACTAAAAAAACAATATAGTTCACTTTTAAAACACAACTAAGTTGTGTCATAGTGTCTCATCCTCTCTCCTACCAGTACAGCACTTTATTTTGCTTCAACATTGCAATAAACATGATTTAGAACATGTTCATGGAAAACTGTTTAAAAAGCCTTATAGTGACTTCTATTATAAATCATTCCAGTGTTGTACTAGTTCAGTAGTGGAAATCTCCTGAAAACATGATTTTAGAACATGTTCATGGAATACTAAAAAAACAATATAGTTCACTTTTAAAACACAACTAAGTTGTGTCATAGTGTCTCATCCTCTCTCCTACCAGTACAGCACTTTATTTTGCTTCAACATTGCAATAAACATGATTTAGAACATGTTCATGGAAAACTGTTTAAAAAGCCTTATAGTGACTTCTATTATAAATCATTCCAGTGTTGTACTAGTTGAGTAGTGGAAATCTCCTGAAAACATGATTTTAGAACATGTTCATGGAATACTATAAAACCAACATAGTTCACTTTAAAAACACAACTAAGATGTGTCATAGTGTCTCATCCTCTCTCCTACCAGTACAGCACTTTATTTTGCTTCATCATTGCAATAAACATGATTTAGAACATGTTCATGGAAAACTGTTTAAAAAGCCTTATAGTGACTTCTATTATAAATCATTCCAGTGTTGTACTAGTTGAGTAGTGGAAATCTCCTGAAAACATGATTTTAGAACATGTTCATGGAATACTAAAAAACCAACATAGTTCACTTTAAAAACACAACTAAGATGTGTCATAGTGTCTCATCCTCTCTCCTACCAGTACAGCACTTTATTTTGCTTCAACATTGCAATAAACATGATTTAGAACATGTTCATGGAAAACTGTTTAAAAAGCCTTATAGTGACTTCTATTATAAATCATTCCAGTGTTGTACTAGTTGAGTAGTGGAAATCTCCTGAAAACATGATTTTAGAACATGTTCATGGAATACTAAAAAAACAATATAGTTCACTTTTAAAACACAACTAAGTTGTGTCATAGTGTCTCATCCTCTCTCCTACCAGTACAGCACTTTATTTTCCTTCAACATTGCAATAAACATGATTTAGAACATGTTCATGGAAAACTGTTTAAAAAGCCTTATAGTGACTTAAATTATAAATCATTCCAGTGTTGTACTAGTTGAGTAGTGGAAATCTCCTGAAAACATGATTTTAGAACATGTTCATGGAATACTAAAAAAACAATATAGTTCACTTTTAAAACACAACTAAGTTGTGTCATAGTGTCTCATTGTCACACCTACCAGTACAGCACTTTATTTTGCTTCAACATTGCAATAAACATGATTTAGAGCATGTTCATGGAAAACTGTTTAAAAAGCCTTATAGTTCCTTCTATTATAAATCATTCCAGTGTTGTACTAGTTGAGTAGTGGAAATCTCCTGAAAACATGATTTTAGAACATGTTCATGGAATACTAAAAAACCAACATAGTTCACTTTAAAAACACAACTAAGATGTGTCATAGTGTCTCATCCTCTCTCCTACCAGTACAGCACTTTATTTTGCTTCAACATTGCAATAAACATGATTTAGAACATGTTCATGGAAAACTGTTTAAAAAGCCTTATAGTGACTTCTATTATAAATCATTCCAGTGTTGTACTAGTTGAGTAGTGGAAATCTCCTGAAAACATGATTTTAGAACATGTTCATGGAATACTAAAAAAACAATATAGTTCACTTTTAAAACACAACTAAGTTGTGTCATAGTGTCTCATTGTCACACCTACCAGTACAGCACTTTATTTTGCTTCAACATTGCAATAAACATGATTTAGAGCATGTTCATGGAAAACTGTTTAAAAAGCCTTATAGTTCCTTCTATTATAAATCATTCCAGTGTTGTACTAGTTGAGTAGTGGAAATCTCCTGAAAACATGATTTTAGAACATGTTCATGGAATACTAAAAAAACAATATAGTTCACTTTTAAAACACAACTAAGTTGTGTCATAGTGTCTCATCCTCTCTCCTACCAGTACAGCACTTTATTTTGCTTCAACATTGCAATAAACATGATTTAGAACATGTTCATGGAAAACTGTTTAAAAAGCCTTATAGTGACTTCTATTATAAATCATTCCAGTGTTGTACTAGTTGAGTAGTGGAAATCTCCTGAAAACATGATTTTAGAACATGTTCATGGAATACTAAAAAAACAATATAGTTCACTTTTAAAACACAACTAAGTTGTGTCATAGTGTCTCATCCTCTCTCCTACCAGTACAGCACTTTATTTTGCTTCAACATTGCAATAAACATGATTTAGAGCATGTTCATGGAAAACTGTTTAAAAAGCCTTATAGTTCCTTCTATTATAAATCATTCCAGTGTTGTACTAGTTGAGTAGTGGAAATCTCCTGAAAACATGATTTTAGAACATGTTCATGGAATACTAAAAAACCAACATAGTTCACTTTAAAAACACAACTAAGATGTGTCATAGTGTCTCATCCTCTCTCCTACCAGTACAGCACTTTATTTTGCTTCAACATTGCAATAAACATGATTTAGAACATGTTCATGGAAAACTGTTTAAAAAGCCTTATAGTGACTTCTATTATAAATCATTCCAGTGTTGTACTAGTTGAGTAGTGGAAATCTCCTGAAAACATGATTTTAGAACATGTTCATGGAATACTAAAAAAACAATATAGTTCACTTTTAAAACACAACTAAGTTGTGTCATAGTGTCTCATTGTCACACCTACCAGTACAGCACTTTATTTTGCTTCAACATTGCAATAAACATGATTTAGAGCATGTTCATGGAAAACTGTTTAAAAAGCCTTATAGTTCCTTCTATTATAAATCATTCCAGTGTTGTACTAGTTGAGTAGTGGAAATCTCCTGAAAACATGATTTTAGAACATGTTCATGGAATACTAAAAAAACAATATAGTTCACTTTTAAAACACAACTAAGTTGTGTCATAGTGTCTCATCCTCTCTCCTACCAGTACAGCACTTTATTTTGCTTCAACATTGCAATAAACATGATTTAGAACATGTTCATGGAAAACTGTTTAAAAAGCCTTATAGTGACTTCTATTATAAATCATTCCAGTGTTGTACTAGTTGAGTAGTGGAAATCTCCTGAAAACATGATTTTAGAACATGTTCATGGAATACTAAAAAAACAATATAGTTCACTTTTAAAACACAACTAAGTTGTGTCATAGTGTCTCATCCTCTCTCCTACCAGTACAGCACTTTATTTTGCTTCAACATTGCAATAAACATGATTTAGAACATGTTCATGGAAAACTGTTTAAAAAGCCTTATAGTGACTTCTATTATAAATCATTCCAGTGTTGTACTAGTTGAGTAGTGGAAATCTCCTGAAAACATGATTTTAGAACATGTTCATGGAATACTAAAAAAACAATATAGTTCACTTTTAAAACACAACTAAGTTGTGTCATAGTGTCTCATTGTCACACCTACCAGTACAGCACTTTATTTTGCTTCAACATTGCAATAAACATGATTTAGAGCATGTTCATGGAAAACTGTTTAAAAAGCCTTATAGTTCCTTCTATTATAAATCATTCCAGTGTTGTACTAGTTGAGTAGTGGAAATCTCCTGAAAACATGATTTTAGAACATGTTCATGGAATACTAAAAAACCAACATAGTTCACTTTAAAAACACAACTAAGATGTGTCATAGTGTCTCATCCTCTCTCCTACCAGTACAGCACTTTATTTTGCTTCAACATTGCAATAAACATGATTTAGAACATGTTCATGGAAAACTGTTTAAAAAGCCTTATAGTGACTTCTATTATAAATCATTCCAGTGTTGTACTAGTTGAGTAGTGGAAATCTCCTGAAAACATGATTTTAGAACATGTTCATGGAATACTAAAAAAACAATATAGTTCACTTTTAAAACACAACTAAGTTGTGTCATAGTGTCTCATCCTCTCTCCTACCAGTACAGCACTTTATTTTGCTTCAACATTGCAATAAACATGATTTAGAACATGTTCATGGAAAACTGTTTAAAAAGCCTTATAGTGACTTCTATTATAAATCATTCCAGTGTTGTACTAGTTGAGTAGTGGAAATCTCCTGAAAACATGATTTTAGAACATGTTCATGGAATACTAAAAAAACAATATAGTTCACTTTTAAAACACAACTAAGTTGTGTCATAGTGTCTCATTGTCACACCTACCAGTACGCACTTTATTTTGCTTCAACATTGCAATAAACATGATTTAGAGCATGTTCATGGAAAACTGTTTAAAAAGCCTTATAGTTTCTTCTATTATAAATCATTCCAGTGTTGTACTAGTTGAGTAGTGGAAATCTCCTGAAAACATGATTTTAGAACATGTTCATGGAATACTAAAAAACCAACATAGTTCACTTTAAAAACACAACTAAGATGTGTCATAGTGTCTCATCCTCTCTCCTACCAGTACAGCACTTTATTTTGCTTCAACATTGCAATAAACATGATTTAGAACATGTTCATGGAAAACTGTTTAAAAAGCCTTATAGTGACTTCTATTATAAATCATTCCAGTGTTGTACTAGTTGAGTAGTTGAAATCTCCTGAAAACATGATTTTAGAACATGTTCATGGAATACTAAAAAAACAATATAGTTCACTTTTAAAACACAACTAAGTTGTGTCATAGTGTCTCATCCTCTCTCCTACCAGTACAGCACTTTATTTTGCTTCAACATTGCAATAAACATGATTTAGAACATGTTCATGGAAAACTGTTTAAAAAGCCTTATAGTGACTTCTATTATAAATCATTCCAGTGTTGTACTAGTTCAGTAGTGGAAATCTCCTGAAAACATGATTTTAGAACATGTTCATGGAATACTAAAAAAACAATATAGTTCACTTTTAAAACACAACTAAGTTGTGTCATAGTGTCTCATCCTCTCTCCTACCAGTACAGCACTTTATTTTGCTTCAACATTGCAATAAACATGATTTAGAACATGTTCATGGAAAACTGTTTAAAAAGCCTTATAGTGACTTCTATTATAAATCATTCCAGTGTTGTACTAGTTGAGTAGTGGAAATCTCCTGAAAACATGATTTTAGAACATGTTCATGGAATACTAAAAAAACAATATAGTTCACTTTTAAAACACAACTAAGTTGTGTCATAGTGTCTCATTGTCACACCTACCAGTACAGCACTTTATTTTGCTTCAACATTGCAATAAACATGATTTAGAACATGTTCATGGAAAACTGTTTAAAAAGCCTTATAGTGACTTCTATTATAAATCATTCCAGTGTTGTACTAGTTGAGTAGTGGAAATCTCCTGAAAACATGATTTTAGAACATGTTCATGGAATACTAAAAAACCAACATAGTTCACTTTAAAAACACAACTAAGATGTGTCATAGTGTCTCATCCTCTCTCCTACCAGTACAGCACTTTATTTTGCTTCAACATTGCAATAAACATGATTTAGAACATGTTCATGGAAAACTGTTTAAAAAGCCTTATAGTGACTTCTATTATAAATCATTCCAGTGTTGTACTAGTTGAGTAGTGGAAATCTCCTGAAAACATGATTTTAGAACATGTTCATGGAATACTATAAAACCAACATAGTTCACTTTAAAAACACAACTAAGATGTGTCATAGTGTCTCATCCTCTCTCCTACCAGTACAGCACTTTATTTTGCTTCATCATTGCAATAAACATGATTTAGAACATGTTCATGGAAAACTGTTTAAAAAGCCTTATAGTGACTTCTATTATAAATCATTCCAGTGTTGTACTAGTTGAGTAGTGGAAATCTCCTCAAAACATGATTTTAGAACATGTTCATGGAATACTAAAAAACCAACATAGTTCACTTTAAAACACAACTAAGATGTGTCATAGTGTCTCATCCTCTCTCCTACCAGTACAGCACTTTATTTTGCTTCAACATTGCAATAAACATGATTTAGAACATGTTCATGGAAAACTGTTTAAAAAGCCTTATAGTGACTTCTATTATAAATCATTCCAGTGTTGTACTAGTTGAGTAGTGGAAATCTCCTGAAAACATGATTTTAGAACATGTTCATGGAATACTAAAAAAACAATATAGTTCACTTTTAAAACACAACTAAGTTGTGTCATAGTGTCTCATCCTCTCTCCTACCAGTACAGCACTTTATTTTCCTTCAACATTGCAATAAACATGATTTAGAACATGTTCATGGAAAACTGTTTAAAAAGCCTTATAGTGACTTAAATTATAAATCATTCCAGTGTTGTACTAGTTGAGTAGTGGAAATCTCCTGAAAACAATGATTTTAGAACATGTTCATGGAATACTAAAAAAACAATATAGTTCACTTTTAAAACACAACTAAGTTGTGTCATAGTGTCTCATTGTCACACCTACCAGTACAGCACTTTATTTTGCTTCAACATTGCAATAAACATGATTTAGAGCATGTTCATGGAAAACTGTTTAAAAAGCCTTATAGTTCCTTCTATTATAAATCATTCCAGTGTTGTACTAGTTGAGTAGTGGAAATCTCCTGAAAACATGATTTTAGAACATGTTCATGGAATACTAAAAAACCAACATAGTTCACTTTAAAAACACAACTAAGATGTGTCATAGTGTCTCATCCTCTCTCCTACCAGTACAGCACTTTATTTTGCTTCAACATTGCAATAAACATGATTTAGAACATGTTCATGGAAAACTGTTTAAAAAGCCTTATAGTGACTTCTATTATAAATCATTCCAGTGTTGTACTAGTTGAGTAGTGGAAATCTCCTGAAAACATGATTTTAGAACATGTTCATGGAATACTAAAAAAACAATATAGTTCACTTTTAAAACACAACTAAGTTGTGTCATAGTGTCTCATTGTCACACCTACCAGTACAGCACTTTATTTTGCTTCAACATTGCAATAAACATGATTTAGAGCATGTTCATGGAAAACTGTTTAAAAAGCCTTATAGTTCCTTCTATTATAAATCATTCCAGTGTTGTACTAGTTGAGTAGTGGAAATCTCCTGAAAACATGATTTTAGAACATGTTCATGGAATACTAAAAAAACAATATAGTTCACTTTTAAAACACAACTAAGTTGTGTCATAGTGTCTCATCCTCTCTCCTACCAGTACAGCACTTTATTTTGCTTCAACATTGCAATAAACATGATTTAGAACATGTTCATGGAAAACTGTTTAAAAAGCCTTATAGTGACTTCTATTATAAATCATTCCAGTGTTGTACTAGTTGAGTAGTGGAAATCTCCTGAAAACATGATTTTAGAACATGTTCATGGAATACTAAAAAAACAATATAGTTCACTTTTAAAACACAACTAAGTTGTGTCATAGTGTCTCATCCTCTCTCCTACCAGTACAGCACTTTATTTTGCTTCAACATTGCAATAAACATGATTTAGAACATGTTCATGGAAAACTGTTTAAAAAGCCTTATAGTGACTTCTATTATAAATCATTCCAGTGTTGTACTAGTTGAGTAGTGGAAATCTCCTGAAAACATGATTTTAGAACATGTTCATGGAATACTAAAAAAACAATATAGTTCACTTTTAAAACACAACTAAGTTGTGTCATAGTGTCTCATTGTCACACCTACCAGTACAGCACTTTATTTTGCTTCAACATTGCAATAAACATGATTTAGAGCATGTTCATGGAAAACTGTTTAAAAAGCCTTATAGTTCCTTCTATTATAAATCATTCCAGTGTTGTACTAGTTGAGTAGTGGAAATCTCCTGAAAACATGATTTTAGAACATGTTCATGGAATACTAAAAAACCAACATAGTTCACTTTAAAAACACAACTAAGATGTGTCATAGTGTCTCATCCTCTCTCCTACCAGTACAGCACTTTATTTTGCTTCAACATTGCAATAAACATGATTTAGAACATGTTCATGGAAAACTGTTTAAAAAGCCTTATAGTGACTTCTATTATAAATCATTCCAGTGTTGTACTAGTTGAGTAGTGGAAATCTCCTGAAAACATGATTTTAGAACATGTTCATGGAATACTAAAAAAAACAATATAGTTCACTTTTAAAACACAACTAAGTTGTGTCATAGTGTCTCATTGTCACAACTACCAGTACAGCACTTTATTTTGCTTCAACATTGCAATAAACATGATTTAGAGCATGTTCATGGAAAACTGTTTAAAAAGCCTTATAGTTCCTTCTATTATAAATCATTCCAGTGTTGTACTAGTTGAGTAGTGGAAATCTCCTGAAAACATGATTTTAGAACATGTTCATGGAATACTAAAAAACCAACATAGTTCACTTTAAAAACACAACTAAGTTGTGTCATAGTGTCTCATTGTCACACCTACCAGTACAGCACTTTATTTTGCTTCAACATTGCAATAAACATGATTTAGAACATGTTCATGGAAAACTGTTTAAAAAGCCTTATAGTGACTTCTATTATAAATCATTCCAGTGTTGTACTAGTTGAGTAGTGGAAATCTCCTGAAAACATGATTTTAGAACATGTTCATGGAATACTAAAAAAACAATATAGTTCACTTTTAAAACACAACTAAGTTGTGTCATAGTGTCTCATTGTCACACCTACCAGTACAGCACTTTATTTTGCTTCAAAATTGCAATAAACATGATTTAGAGCATGTTCATGGAAAACTGTTTAAAAAGCCTTATAGTTCCTTCTATTATAAATCATTCCAGTGTTGTACTAGTTGAGTAGTGGAAATCTCCTGAAAACATGATTTTAGAACATGTTCATGGAATACTAAAAAACCAACATAGTTCACTTTAAAAACACAACTAAGATGTGTCATAGTGTCTCATCCTCTCTCCTACCAGTACAGCACTTTATTTTGCTTCAACATTGCAATAAACATGATTTAGAACATGTTCATGGAAAACTGTTTAAAAAGCCTTATAGTGACTTCTATTATAAATCATTCCAGTGTTGTACTAGTTGAGTAGTGGAAATCTCCTGAAAACATGATTTTAGAACATGTTCATGGAATACTATAAAACCAACATAGTTCACTTTAAAAACACAACTAAGATGTGTCATAGTGTCTCATCCTCTCTCCTACCAGTACAGCACTTTATTTTGCTTCATCATTGCAATAAACATGATTTAGAACATGTTCATGGAATACTAAAAAAACAATATAGTTCACTTTTAAAACACAACTAAGTTGTGTCATAGTGTCTCATTGTCACACCTACCAGTACAGCACTTTATTTTGCTTCAACATTGCAATAAACATGATTTAGAGCATGTTCATGGAAAACTGTTTAAAAAGCCTTATAGTTCCTTCTATTATAAATCATTCCAGTGTTGTACTAGTTGAGTAGTGGAAATCTCCTGAAAACATGATTTTAGAACATGTTCATGGAATACTAAAAAACCAACATAGTTCACTTTAAAAACACAACTAAGATGTGTCATAGTGTCTCATCCTCTCTCCTACCAGTACAGCACTTTATTTTGCTTCAACATTGCAATAAACATGATTTAGAACATGTTCATGGAAAACTGTTTAAAAAGCCTTATAGTGACTTCTATTATAAATCATTCCAGTGTTGTACTAGTTGAGTAGTGGAAATCTCCTGAAAACATGATTTTAGAACATGTTCATGGAATACTAAAAAAACAATATAGTTCACTTTTAAAACACAACTAAGTTGTGTCATAGTGTCTCATTGTCACAACTACCAGTACAGCACTTTATTTTGCTTCAACATTGCAATAAACATGATTTAGAGCATGTTCATGGAAAACTGTTTAAAAAGCCTTATAGTTCCTTCTATTATAAATCATTCCAGTGTTGTACTAGTTGAGTAGTGGAAATCTCCTGAAAACATGATTTTAGAACATGTTCATGGAATACTAAAAAACCAACATAGTTCACTTTAAAAACACAACTAAGTTGTGTCATAGTGTCTCATTGTCACACCTACCAGTACAGCACTTTATTTTGCTTCAACATTGCAATAAACATGATTTAGAACATGTTCATGGAAAACTGTTTAAAAAGCCTTATAGTGACTTCTATTATAAATCATTCCAGTGTTGTACTAGTTGAGTAGTGGAAATCTCCTGAAAACATGATTTTAGAACATGTTCATGGAATACTAAAAAAACAATATAGTTCACTTTTAAAACACAACTAAGTTGTGTCATAGTGTCTCATTGTCACACCTACCAGTACAGCACTTTATTTTGCTTCAAAATTGCAATAAACATGATTTAGAGCATGTTCATGGAAAACTGTTTAAAAAGCCTTATAGTTCCTTCTATTATAAATCATTCCAGTGTTGTACTAGTTGAGTAGTGGAAATCTCCTGAAAACATGATTTTAGAACATGTTCATGGAATACTAAAAAACCAACATAGTTCACTTTAAAAACACAACTAAGATGTGTCATAGTGTCTCATCCTCTCTCCTACCAGTACAGCACTTTATTTTGCTTCAACATTGCAATAAACATGATTTAGAACATGTTCATGGAAAACTGTTTAAAAAGCCTTATAGTGACTTCTATTATAAATCATTCCAGTGTTGTACTAGTTGAGTAGTGGAAATCTCCTGAAAACATGATTTTAGAACATGTTCATGGAATACTAAAAAAACAATATAGTTCACTTTTAAAACACAACTAAGTTGTGTCATAGTGTCTCATCCTCTCTCCTACCAGTACAGCACTTTATTTTGCTTCAACATTGCAATAAACATGATTTAGAGCATGTTCATGGAAAACTGTTTAAAAAGCCTTATAGTTCCTTCTATTATAAATCATTCCAGTGTTGTACTAGTTGAGTAGTGGAAATCTCCTGAAAACATGATTTTAGAACATGTTCATGGAATACTAAAAAACCAACATAGTTCACTTTAAAAACACAACTAAGATGTGTCATAGTGTCTCATCCTCTCTCCTACCAGTACAGCACTTTATTTTGCTTCAACATTGCAATAAACATGATTTAGAACATGTTCATGGAAAACTGTTTAAAAAGCCTTATAGTGACTTCTATTATAAATCATTCCAGTGTTGTACTAGTTGAGTAGTGGAAATCTCCTGAAAACATGATTTTAGAACATGTTCATGGAATACTAAAAAAACAATATAGTTCACTTTTAAAACACAACTAAGTTGTGTCATAGTGTCTCATCCTCTCTCCTACCAGTACAGCACTTTATTTTCCTTCAACATTGCAATAAACATGATTTAGAACATGTTCATGGAAAACTGTTTAAAAAGCCTTATAGTGACTTAAATTATAAATCATTCCAGTGTTGTACTAGTTGAGTAGTGGAAATCTCCTGAAAACATGATTTTAGAACATGTTCATGGAATACTAAAAAAACAATATAGTTCACTTTTAAAACACAACTAAGTTGTGTCATAGTGTCTCATTGTCACACCTACCAGTACAGCACTTTATTTTGCTTCAACATTGCAATAAACATGATTTAGAGCATGTTCATGGAAAACTGTTTAAAAAGCCTTATAGTTCCTTCTATTATAAATCATTCCAGTGTTGTACTAGTTGAGTAGTGGAAATCTCCTGAAAACATGATTTTAGAACATGTTCATGGAATACTAAAAAAACAATATAGTTCACTTTTAAAACACAACTAAGTTGTGTCATAGTGTCTCATCCTCTCTCCTACCAGTACAGCACTTTATTTTGCTTCAACATTGCAATAAACATGATTTAGAACATGTTCATGGAAAACTGTTTAAAAAGCCTTATAGTGACTTCTATTATAAATCATTCCAGTGTTGTACTAGTTGAGTAGTGGAAATCTCCTGAAAACATGATTTTAGAACATGTTCATGGAATACTAAAAAAACAATATAGTTCACTTTTAAAACACAACTAAGTTGTGTCATAGTGTCTCATCCTCTCTCCTACCAGTACAGCACTTTATTTTGCTTCAACATTGCAATAAACATGATTTAGAACATGTTCATGGAAAACTGTTTAAAAAGCCTTATAGTGACTTCTATTATAAATCATTCCAGTGTTGTACTAGTTGAGTAGTGGAAATCTCCTGAAAACATGATTTTAGAACATGTTCATGGAATACTAAAAAAACAATATAGTTCACTTTTAAAACACAACTAAGTTGTGTCATAGTGTCTCATTGTCACACCTACCAGTACAGCACTTTATTTTGCTTCAACATTGCAATAAACATGATTTAGAGCATGTTCATGGAAAACTGTTTAAAAAGCCTTATAGTTCCTTCTATTATAAATCATTCCAGTGTTGTACTAGTTGAGTAGTGGAAATCTCCTGAAAACATGATTTTAGAACATGTTCATGGAATACTAAAAAACCAACATAGTTCACTTTAAAAACACAACTAAGATGTGTCATAGTGTCTCATCCTCTCTCCTACCAGTACAGCACTTTATTTTGCTTCAACATTGCAATAAACATGATTTAGAGCATGTTCATGGAAAACTGTTTAAAAAGCCTTATAGTTCCTTCTATTATAAATCATTCCAGTGTTGTACTAGTTGAGTAGTGGAAATCTCCTGAAAACATGATTTTAGAACATGTTCATGGAATACTAAAAAACCAACATAGTTCACTTTAAAAACACAACTAAGATGTGTCATAGTGTCTCATCCTCTCTCCTACCAGTACAGCACTTTATTTTGCTTCAACATTGCAATAAACATGATTTAGAACATGTTCATGGAAAACTGTTTAAAAAGCCTTATAGTGACTTCTATTATAAATCATTCCAGTGTTGTACTAGTTGAGTAGTGGAAATCTCCTGAAAACATGATTTTAGAACATGTTCATGGAATACTAAAAAAACAATATAGTTCACTTTTAAAACACAACTAAGTTGTGTCATAGTGTCTCATCCTCTCTCCTACCAGTACAGCACTTTATTTTGCTTCAACATTGCAATAAACATGATTTAGAGCATGTTCATGGAAAACTGTTTAAAAAGCCTTATAGTTCCTTCTATTATAAATCATTCCAGTGTTGTACTAGTTGAGTAGTGGAAATCTCCTGAAAACATGATTTTAGAACATGTTCATGGAATACTAAAAAACCAACATAGTTCACTTTAAAAACACAACTAAGATGTGTCATAGTGTCTCATCCTCTCTCCTACCAGTACAGCACTTTATTTTGCTTCAACATTGCAATAAACATGATTTAGAACATGTTCATGGAAAACTGTTTAAAAAGCCTTATAGTGACTTCTATTATAAATCATTCCAGTGTTGTACTAGTTGAGTAGTGGAAATCTCCTGAAAACATGATTTTAGAACATGTTCATGGAATACTAAAAAAACAATATAGTTCACTTTTAAAACACAACTAAGTTGTGTCATAGTGTCTCATTGTCACAACTACCAGTACAGCACTTTATTTTGCTTCAACATTGCAATAAACATGATTTAGAGCATGTTCATGGAAAACTGTTTAAAAAGCCTTATAGTTCCTTCTATTATAAATCATTCCAGTGTTGTACTAGTTGAGTAGTGGAAATCTCCTGAAAACATGATTTTAGAACATGTTCATGGAATACTAAAAAACCAACATAGTTCACTTTAAAAACACAACTAAGATGTGTCATAGTGTCTCATCCTCTCTCCTACCAGTACAGCACTTTATTTTGCTTCAACATTGCAATAAACATGATTTAGAACATGTTCATGGAAAACTGTTTAAAAAGCCTTATAGTGACTTCTATTATAAATCATTCCAGTGTTGTACTAGTTGAGTAGTGGAAATCTCCTGAAAACATGATTTTAGAACATGTTCATGGAATACTAAAAAAACAATATAGTTCACTTTTAAAACACAACTAAGTTGTGTCATAGTGTCTCATCCTCTCTCCTACCAGTACAGCACTTTATTTTCCTTCAACATTGCAATAAACATGATTTAGAACATGTTCATGGAAAACTGTTTAAAAAGCCTTATAGTGACTTAAATTATAAATCATTCCAGTGTTGTACTAGTTGAGTAGTGGAAATCTCCTGAAAACATGATTTTAGAACATGTTCATGGAATACTAAAAAAACAATATAGTTCACTTTTAAAACACAACTAAGTTGTGTCATAGTGTCTCATTGTCACACCTACCAGTACAGCACTTTATTTTGCTTCAACATTGCAATAAACATGATTTAGAGCATGTTCATGGAAAACTGTTTAAAAAGCCTTATAGTTCCTTCTATTATAAATCATTCCAGTGTTGTACTAGTTGAGTAGTGGAAATCTCCTGAAAACATGATTTTAGAACATGTTCATGGAATACTAAAAAACCAACATAGTTCACTTTAAAAACACAACTAAGATGTGTCATAGTGTCTCATCCTCTCTCCTACCAGTACAGCACTTTATTTTGCTTCAACATTGCAATAAACATGATTTAGAACATGTTCATGGAAAACTGTTTAAAAAGCCTTATAGTGACTTCTATTATAAATCATTCCAGTGTTGTACTAGTTGAGTAGTGGAAATCTCCTGAAAACATGATTTTAGAACATGTTCATGGAATACTAAAAAAACAATATAGTTCACTTTTAAAACACAACTAAGTTGTGTCATAGTGTCTCATTGTCACACCTACCAGTACAGCACTTTATTTTGCTTCAACATTGCAATAAACATGATTTAGAGCATGTTCATGGAAAACTGTTTAAAAAGCCTTATAGTTCCTTCTATTATAAATCATTCCAGTGTTGTACTAGTTGAGTAGTGGAAATCTCCTGAAAACATGATTTTAGAACATGTTCATGGAATACTAAAAAAACAATATAGTTCACTTTTAAAACACAACTAAGTTGTGTCATAGTGTCTCATCCTCTCTCCTACCAGTACAGCACTTTATTTTGCTTCAACATTGCAATAAACATGATTTAGAACATGTTCATGGAAAACTGTTTAAAAAGCCTTATAGTGACTTCTATTATAAATCATTCCAGTGTTGTACTAGTTGAGTAGTGGAAATCTCCTGAAAACATGATTTTAGAACATGTTCATGGAATACTAAAAAAACAATATAGTTCACTTTTAAAACACAACTAAGTTGTGTCATAGTGTCTCATCCTCTCTCCTACCAGTACAGCACTTTATTTTGCTTCAACATTGCAATAAACATGATTTAGAACATGTTCATGGAAAACTGTTTAAAAAGCCTTATAGTGACTTCTATTATAAATCATTCCAGTGTTGTACTAGTTGAGTAGTGGAAATCTCCTGAAAACATGATTTTAGAACATGTTCATGGAATACTAAAAAAACAATATAGTTCACTTTTAAAACACAACTAAGTTGTGTCATAGTGTCTCATTGTCACACCTACCAGTACAGCACTTTATTTTGCTTCAACATTGCAATAAACATGATTTAGAGCATGTTCATGGAAAACTGTTTAAAAAGCCTTATAGTTCCTTCTATTATAAATCATTCCAGTGTTGTACTAGTTGAGTAGTGGAAATCTCCTGAAAACATGATTTTAGAACATGTTCATGGAATACTAAAAAAACAATATAGTTCACTTTTAAAACACAACTAAGTTGTGTCATAGTGTCTCATTGTCACACCTACCAGTACAGCACTTTATTTTGCTTCAACATTGCAATAAACATGATTTAGAGCATGTTCATGGAAAACTGTTTAAAAAGCCTTATAGTTCCTTCTATTATAAATCATTCCAGTGTTGTACTAGTTGAGTAGTGGAAATCTCCTGAAAACATGATTTTAGAACATGTTCATGGAATACTAAAAAACCAACATAGTTCACTTTAAAAACACAACTAAGATGTGTCATAGTGTCTCATCCTCTCTCCTACCAGTACAGCACTTTATTTTGCTTCAACATTGCAATAAACATGATTTAGAACATGTTCATGGAAAACTGTTTAAAAAGCCTTATAGTGACTTCTATTATAAATCATTCCAGTGTTGTACTAGTTGAGTAGTTGAAATCTCCTGAAAACATGATTTTAGAACATGTTCATGGAATACTAAAAAAACAATATAGTTCACTTTTAAAACACAACTAAGTTGTGTCATAGTGTCTCATCCTCTCTCCTACCAGTACAGCACTTTATTTTGCTTCAACATTGCAATAAACATGATTTAGAACATGTTCATGGAAAACTGTTTAAAAAGCCTTATAGTGACTTCTATTATAAATCATTCCAGTGTTGTACTAGTTGAGTAGTGGAAATCTCCTGAAAACATGATTTTAGAACATGTTCATGGAATACTAAAAAAACAATATAGTTCACTTTTAAAACACAACTAAGTTGTGTCATAGTGTCTCATCCTCTCTCCTACCAGTACAGCACTTTATTTCGCTTCAACATTGCAATAAACATGATTCAGAACATGTTCATGGAAAACTGTTTAAAAATCCTTATAGTTCCTTCTATTATAAATCATTCCAGTGTTGTACTAGTTGAGTAGTGGAAATCTCCTGAAAACATGATTTTAGAACATGTTCATGGAATACTAAAAAACCAACATAGTTCACTTTAAAAACACAACTAAGATGTGTCATAGTGTCTCATCCTCTCTCCTACCAGTACAGCACTTTATTTTGCTTCAACATTGCAATAAACATGATTTAGAACATGTTCATGGAAAACTGTTTAAAAAGCCTTATAGTGACTTCTATTATAAATCATTCCAGTGTTGTACTAGTTGAGTAGTTGAAATCTCCTGAAAACATGATTTTAGAACATGTTCATGGAATACTAAAAAAACAATATAGTTCACTTTTAAAACACAACTAAGTTGTGTCATAGTGTCTCATCCTCTCTCCTACCAGTACAGCACTTTATTTTGCTTCAACATTGCAATAAACATGATTTAGAACATATTCATGGAAAACTGTTTAAAAAGCCTTATAGTGACTTCTATTATAAATCATTCCAGTGTTGTACTAGTTGAGTAGTGGAAATCTCCTGAAAACATGATTTTAGAACATGTTCATGGAATACTAAAAAAACAATATAGTTCACTTTTAAAACACAACTAAGTTGTGTCATAGTGTCTCATTGTCACACCTACCAGTACAGCACTTTATTTTGCTTCAACATTGCAATAAACATGATTTAGAGCATGTTCATGGAAAACTGTTTAAAAAGCCTTATAGTTCCTTCTATTATAAATCATTCCAGTGTTGTACTAGTTGAGTAGTGGAAATCTCCTGAAAACATGATTTTAGAACATGTTCATGGAATACTAAAAAACCAACATAGTTCACTTTAAAAACACAACTAAGATGTGTCAAAGTGTCTCATCCTCTCTCCTACCAGTACAGCACTTTATTTTGCTTCAACATTGCAATAAACATGATTTAGAACATGTTCATGGAAAACTGTTTAAAAAGCCTTATAGTGACTTCTATTATAAATCATTCCAGTGTTGTACTAGTTGAGTAGTGGAAATCTCCTGAAAACATGATTTTAGAACATGTTCATGGAATACTAAAAAACCAACATAGTTCACTTTAAAAACACAACTAAGATGTGTCATAGTGTCTCATCCTCTCTCCTACCAGTACAGCACTTTATTTTGCTTCAACATTGCAATAAACATGATTTAGAACATGTTCATGGAAAACTGTTTAAAAAGCCTTATAGTGACTTCTATTATAAATCATTCCAGTGTTGTACTAGTTGAGTAGTGGAAATCTCCTGAAAACATGATTTTAGAACATGTTCATGGAATACTAAAAAAACAATATAGTTCACTTTTAAAACACAACTAAGTTGTGTCATAGTGTCTCATTGTCACAACTACCAGTACAGCACTTTATTTTGCTTCAACATTGCAATAAACATGATTTAGAGCATGTTCATGGAAAACTGTTTAAAAAGCCTTATAGTTCCTTCTATTATAAATCATTCCAGTGTTGTACTAGTTGAGTAGTGGAAATCTCCTGAAAACATGATTTTAGAACATGTTCATGGAATACTAAAAAACCAACATAGTTCACTTTAAAAACACAACTAAGATGTGTCATAGTGTCTCATCCTCTCTCCTACCAGTACAGCACTTTATTTTGCTTCAACATTGCAATAAACATGATTTAGAACATGTTCATGGAAAACTGTTTAAAAAGCCTTATAGTTCCTTCTATTATAAATCATTCCAGTGTTGTACTAGTTGAGTAGTGGAAATCTACTGAAAACATGATTTTAGAACATGTTCATGGAATACTAAAAAAACAATATAGTTCACTTTTAAAACACAACTAAGTTGTGTCATAGTGTCTCATCCTCTCTCCTACCAGTACAGCACTTTATTTTGCTTCAACATTGCAATAAACATGATTTAGAACATGTTCATGGAAAACTGTTTAAAAAGCCTTATAGTGACTTCTATTATAAATCATTCCAGTGTTGTACTAGTTGAGTAGTGGAAATCTCCTGAAAACATGATTTTAGAACATGTTCATGGAATACTAAAAAAACAATATAGTTCACTTTTAAAACACAACTAAGTTGTGTCATAGTGTCTCATCCTCTCTCCTACCAGTACAGCACTTTATTTTGCTTCAACATTGCAATAAACATGATTTAGAACATGTTCATGGAAAACTGTTTAAAAAGCCTTATAGTGACTTCTATTATAAATCATTCCAGTGTTGTACTAGTTGAGTAGGGGAAATCTCCTGAAAACATGATTTTAGAACATGTTCATGGAATACTAAAAAAACAATATAGTTCACTTTTAAAACACAACTAAGTTGTGTCATAGTGTCTCATTGTCACACCTACCAGTACAGCACTTTATTTTGCTTCAACATTGCAATAAACATGATTTAGAGCATGTTCATGGAAAACTGTTTAAAAAGCCTTATAGTTCCTTCTATTATAAATCATTCCAGTGTTGTACTAGTTGAGTAGTGGAAATCTCCTGAAAACATGATTTTAGAACATGTTCATGGAATACTAAAAAACCAACATAGTTCACTTTAAAAACACAACTAAGATGTGTCATAGTGTCTCATCCTCTCTCCTACCAGTACAGCACTTTATTTTGCTTCAACATTGCAATAAACATGATTTAGAACATGTTCATGGAAAACTGTTTAAAAAGCCTTATAGTGACTTCTATTATAAATCATTCCAGTGTTGTACTAGTTGAGTAGTTGAAATCTCCTGAAAACATGATTTTAGAACATGTTCATGGAATACTAAAAAAACAATATAGTTCACTTTTAAAACACAACTAAGTTGTGTCATAGTGTCTCATCCTCTCTCCTACCAGTACAGCACTTTATTTTGCTTCAACATTGCAATAAACATGATTTAGAACATGTTCATGGAAAACTGTTTAAAAAGCCTTATAGTGACTTCTATTATAAATCATTCCAGTGTTGTACTAGTTGAGTAGTGGAAATCTCCTGAAAACATGATTTTAGAACATGTTCATGGAATACTAAAAAAACAATATAGTTCACTTTTAAAACACAACTAAGTTGTGTCATAGTGTCTCATCCTCTCTCCTACCAGTACAGCACTTTATTTCGCTTCAACATTGCAATAAACATGATTCAGAACATGTTCATGGAAAACTGTTTAAAAAGCCTTATAGTTCCTTCTATTATAAATCATTCCAGTGTTGTACTAGTTGAGTAGTGGAAATCTCCTGAAAACATGATTTTAGAACATGTTCATGGAATACTAAAAAACCAACATAGTTCACTTTAAAAACACAACTAAGATGTGTCATAGTGTCTCATCCTCTCTCCTACCAGTACAGCACTTTATTTTGCTTCAACATTGCAATAAACATGATTTAGAACATGTTCATGGAAAACTGTTTAAAAAGCCTTATAGTGACTTCTATTATAAATCATTCCAGTGTTGTACTAGTTGAGTAGTTGAAATCTCCTGAAAACATGATTTTAGAACATGTTCATGGAATACTAAAAAAACAATATAGTTCACTTTTAAAACACAACTAAGTTGTGTCATAGTGTCTCATCCTCTCTCCTACCAGTACAGCACTTTATTTTGCTTCAACATTGCAATAAACATGATTTAGAACATATTCATGGAAAACTGTTTAAAAAGCCTTATAGTGACTTCTATTATAAATCATTCCAGTGTTGTACTAGTTGAGTAGTGGAAATCTCCTGAAAACATGATTTTAGAACATGTTCATGGAATACTAAAAAAACAATATAGTTCACTTTTAAAACACAACTAAGTTGTGTCATAGTGTCTCATTGTCACACCTACCAGTACAGCACTTTATTTTGCTTCAACATTGCAATAAACATGATTTAGAGCATGTTCATGGAAAACTGTTTAAAAAGCCTTATAGTTCCTTCTATTATAAATCATTCCAGTGTTGTACTAGTTGAGTAGTGGAAATCTCCTGAAAACATGATTTTAGAACATGTTCATGGAATACTAAAAAACCAACATAGTTCACTTTAAAAACACAACTAAGATGTGTCATAGTGTCTCATCCTCTCTCCTACCAGTACAGCACTTTATTTTGCTTCAACATTGCAATAAACATGATTTAGAACATGTTCATGGAAAACTGTTTAAAAAGCCTTATAGTGACTTCTATTATAAATCATTCCAGTGTTGTACTAGTTGAGTAGTGGAAATCTCCTGAAAACATGATTTTAGAACATGTTCATGGAATACTAAAAAACCAACATAGTTCACTTTAAAAACACAACTAAGATGTGTCATAGTGTCTCATCCTCTCTCCTACCAGTACAGCACTTTATTTTGCTTCAACATTGCAATAAACATGATTTAGAACATGTTCATGGAAAACTGTTTAAAAAGCCTTATAGTGACTTCTATTATAAATCATTCCAGTGTTGTACTAGTTGAGTAGTGGAAATCTCCTGAAAACATGATTTTAGAACATGTTCATGGAATACTAAAAAAACAATATAGTTCACTTTTAAAACACAACTAAGTTGTGTCATAGTGTCTCATTGTCACAACTACCAGTACAGCACTTTATTTTGCTTCAACATTGCAATAAACATGATTTAGAGCATGTTCATGGAAAACTGTTTAAAAAGCCTTATAGTTCCTTCTATTATAAATCATTCCAGTGTTGTACTAGTTGAGTAGTGGAAATCTCCTGAAAACATGATTTTAGAACATGTTCATGGAATACTAAAAAACCAACATAGTTCACTTTAAAAACACACCTAAGATGTGTCATAGTGTCTCATCCTCTCTCCTAGCAGTACAGCACTTTATTTTGCTTCAACATTGCAATAAACATGATTTAGAACATGTTCATGGAAAACTGTTTAAAAAGCCTTATAGTGACTTCTATTATAAATCATTCCAGTGTTGTACTAGTTGAGTAGTGGAAATCTCCTGAAAACATGATTTTAGAACATGTTCATGGAATACTAAAAAAACAATATAGTTCACTTTTAAAACACAACTAAGTTGTGTCATAGTGTCTCATCCTCTCTCCTACCAGTACAGCACTTTATTTTGCTTCAACATTGCAATAAACATGATTTAGAACATGTTCATGGAAAACTGTTTAAAAAGCCTTATAGTGACTTCTATTATAAATCATTCCAGTGTTGTACTAGTTGAGTAGTGGAAATCTCCTGAAAACATGATTTTAGAACATGTTCATGGAATACTAAAAAAACAATATAGTTCACTTTTAAAACACAACTAAGTTGTGTCATAGTGTCTCATCCTCTCTCCTACCAGTACAGCACTTTATTTTGCTTCAACATTGCAATAAACATGATTTAGAACATGTTCATGGAAAACTGTTTAAAAAGCCTTATAGTGACTTCTATTATAAATCATTCCAGTGTTGTACTAGTTGAGTAGTGGAAATCTCCTGAAAACATGATTTTAGAACATGTTCATGGAATACTAAAAAAACAATATAGTTCACTTTTAAAACACAACTAAGTTGTGTCATAGTGTCTCATTGTCACACCTACCAGTACAGCACTTTATTTTGCTTCAACATTGCAATAAACATGATTTAGAGCATGTTCATGGAAAACTGTTTAAAAAGCCTTATAGTTCCTTCTATTATAAATCATTCCAGTGTTGTACTAGTTGAGTAGTGGAAATCTCCTGAAAACATGATTTTAGAACATGTTCATGGAATACTAAAAAACCAACATAGTTCACTTTAAAAACACAACTAAGATGTGTCATAGTGTCTCATCCTCTCTCCTACCAGTACAGCACTTTATTTTGCTTCAACATTGCAATAAACATGATTTAGAACATGTTCATGGAAAACTGTTTAAAAAGCCTTATAGTGACTTCTATTATAAATCATTCCAGTGTTGTACTAGTTGAGTAGTGGAAATCTCCTGAAAACATGATTTTAGAACATGTTCATGGAATACTAAAAAAACAATATAGTTCACTTTTAAAACACAACTAAGTTGTGTCATAGTGTCTCATTGTCACACCTACCAGTACAGCACTTTATTTTGCTTCAACATTGCAATAAACATGATTTAGAGCATGTTCATGGAAAACTGTTTAAAAAGCCTTATAGTTCCTTCTATTATAAATCATTCCAGTGTTGTACTAGTTGAGTAGTGGAAATCTCCTGAAAACATGATTTTAGAACATGTTCATGGAATACTAAAAAAACAATATAGTTCACTTTTAAAACACAACTAAGTTGTGTCATAGTGTCTCATCCTCTCTCCTACCAGTACAGCACTTTATTTTGCTTCAACATTGCAATAAACATGATTTAGAACATGTTCATGGAAAACTGTTTAAAAAGCCTTATAGTGACTTCTATTATAAATCATTCCAGTGTTGTACTAGTTGAGTAGTGGAAATCTCCTGAAAACATGATTTTAGAACATGTTCATGGAATACTAAAAAACCAAAATAGTTCACTTTAAAAACACAACTAAGATGTGTCATAGTGTCTCATCCTCTCTCCTACCAGTACAGCACTTTATTTTGCTTCAACATTGCAATAAACATGATTTAGAACATGTTCATGGAAAACTGTTTAAAAAGCCTTATAGTTCCTTCTATTATAAATCATTCCAGTGTTGTACTAGTTGAGTAGTGGAAATCTCCTGAAAACATGATTTTAGAACATGTTCATGGAATACTAAAAAACCAACATAGTTCACTTTAAAAACACAACTAAGATGTGTCATAGTGTCTCATCCTCTCTCCTACCAGTACAGCACTTTATTTTGCTTCAACATTGCAATAAACATGATTTAGAACATGTTCATGGAAAACTGTTTAAAAAGCCTTATAGTGACTTCTATTATAAATCATTCCAGTGTTGTACTAGTTGAGTAGTGGAAATCTCCTGAAAACATGATTTTAGAACATGTTCATGGAATACTAAAAAAACAATATAGTTCACTTTTAAAACACAACTAAGTTGTGTCATAGTGTCTCATTGTCACACCTACCAGTACAGCACTTTATTTTGCTTCAACATTGCAATAAACATGATTTAGAGCATGTTCATGGAAAACTGTTTAAAAAGCCTTATAGTTCCTTCTATTATAAATCATTCCAGTGTTGTACTAGTTGAGTAGTGGAAATCTCCTGAAAACATGATTTTAGAACATGTTCATGGAATACTAAAAAAACAATATAGTTCACTTTTAAAACACAACTAAGTTGTGTCATAGTGTCTCATCCTCTCTCCTACCAGTACAGCACTTTATTTTGCTTCAACATTGCAATAAACATGATTTAGAACATGTTCATGGAAAACTGTTTAAAAAGCCTTATAGTGACTTCTATTATAAATCATTCCAGTGTTGTACTAGTTGAGTAGTGGAAATCTCCTGAAAACATGATTTTAGAACATGTTCATGGAATACTAAAAAAACAATATAGTTCACTTTTAAAACACAACTAAGTTGTGTCATAGTGTCTCATCCTCTCTCCTACCAGTACAGCACTTTATTTTGCTTCAACATTGCAATAAACATGATTTAGAACATGTTCATGGAAAACTGTTTAAAAAGCCTTATAGTGACTTCTATTATAAATCATTCCAGTGTTGTACTAGTTGAGTAGTTGAAATCTCCTGAAAACATGATTTTAGAACATGTTCATGGAATACTAAAAAAACAATATAGTTCACTTTTAAAACACAACTAAGTTGTGTCATAGTGTCTCATCCTCTCTCCTACCAGTACAGCACTTTATTTTGCTTCAACATTGCAATAAACATGATTTAGAACATATTCATGGAAAACTGTTTAAAAAGCCTTATAGTGACTTCTATTATAAATCATTCCAGTGTTGTACTAGTTGAGTAGTGGAAATCTCCTGAAAACATGATTTTAGAACATGTTCATGGAATACTAAAAAAACAATATAGTTCACTTTTAAAACACAACTAAGTTGTGTCATAGTGTCTCATTGTCACACCTACCAGTACAGCACTTTATTTTGCTTCAACATTGCAATAAACATGATTTAGAGCATGTTCATGGAAAACTGTTTAAAAAGCCTTATAGTTCCTTCTATTATAAATCATTCCAGTGTTGTACTAGTTGAGTAGTGGAAATCTCCTGAAAACATGATTTTAGAACATGTTCATGGAATACTAAAAAACCAACATAGTTCACTTTAAAAACACAACTAAGATGTGTCATAGTGTCTCATCCTCTCTCCTACCAGTACAGCACTTTATTTTGCTTCAACATTGCAATAAACATGATTTAGAACATGTTCATGGAAAACTGTTTAAAAAGCCTTATAGTGACTTCTATTATAAATCATTCCAGTGTTGTACTAGTTGAGTAGTGGAAATCTCCTGAAAACATGATTTTAGAACATGTTCATGGAATACTAAAAAACCAACATAGTTCACTTTAAAAACACAACTAAGATGTGTCATAGTGTCTCATCCTCTCTCCTACCAGTACAGCACTTTATTTTGCTTCAACATTGCAATAAACATGATTTAGAACATGTTCATGGAAAACTGTTTAAAAAGCCTTATAGTGACTTCTATTATAAATCATTCCAGTGTTGTACTAGTTGAGTAGTGGAAATCTCCTGAAAACATGATTTTAGAACATGTTCATGGAATACTAAAAAAACAATATAGTTCACTTTTAAAACACAACTAAGTTGTGTCATAGTGTCTCATTGTCACAACTACCAGTACAGCACTTTATTTTGCTTCAACATTGCAATAAACATGATTTAGAGCATGTTCATGGAAAACTGTTTAAAAAGCCTTATAGTTCCTTCTATTATAAATCATTCCAGTGTTGTACTAGTTGAGTAGTGGAAATCTCCTGAAAACATGATTTTAGAACATGTTCATGGAATACTAAAAAACCAACATAGTTCACTTTAAAAACACACCTAAGATGTGTCATAGTGTCTCATCCTCTCTCCTAGCAGTACAGCACTTTATTTTGCTTCAACATTGCAATAAACATGATTTAGAACATGTTCATGGAAAACTGTTTAAAAAGCCTTATAGTGACTTCTATTATAAATCATTCCAGTGTTGTACTAGTTGAGTAGTGGAAATCTCCTGAAAACATGATTTTAGAACATGTTCATGGAATACTAAAAAAACAATATAGTTCACTTTTAAAACACAACTAAGTTGTGTCATAGTGTCTCATCCTCTCTCCTACCAGTACAGCACTTTATTTTGCTTCAACATTGCAATAAACATGATTTAGAACATGTTCATGGAAAACTGTTTAAAAAGCCTTATAGTGACTTCTATTATAAATCATTCCAGTGTTGTACTAGTTGAGTAGTGGAAATCTCCTGAAAACATGATTTTAGAACATGTTCATGGAATACTAAAAAAACAATATAGTTCACTTTTAAAACACAACTAAGTTGTGTCATAGTGTCTCATCCTCTCTCCTACCAGTACAGCACTTTATTTTGCTTCAACATTGCAATAAACATGATTTAGAACATGTTCATGGAAAACTGTTTAAAAAGCCTTATAGTGACTTCTATTATAAATCATTCCAGTGTTGTACTAGTTGAGTAGTGGAAATCTCCTGAAAACATGATTTTAGAACATGTTCATGGAATACTAAAAAAACAATATAGTTCACTTTTAAAACACAACTAAGTTGTGTCATAGTGTCTCATCCTCTCTCCTACCAGTACAGCACTTTATTTTGCTTCAACATTGCAATAAACATGATTTAGAACATGTTCATGGAAAACTGTTTAAAAAGCCTTATAGTGACTTTTATTATAAATCATTCCAGTGTTGTACTAGTTGAGTAGTTGAAATATCCTGAAAACATGATTTTAGAACATGTTCATGGAATACTAAAAAAACAATATAGTTCACTTTTAAAACACAACTAAGTTGTGTCATAGTGTCTCATCCTCTCTCCTACCAGTACAGCACTTTATTTTGCTTCAACATTGCAATAAACATGATTTAGAACATGTTCATGGAAAACTGTTTAAAAAGCCTTATAGTGACTTCTATTATAAATCATTCCAGTGTTGTACTAGTTGAGTAGTGGAAATCTCCTGAAAACATGATTTTAGAACATGTTCATGGAATACTAAAAAAATAATATAGTTCACTTTTAAAACACAACTAAGTTGTGTCATAGTGTCTCATCCTCTCTCCTACCAGTACAGCACTTTATTTTGCTTCAACATTGCAATAAACATGATTCAGAACATGTTCATGGAAAACTGTTTAAAAAGCTTTATAGTTCCTTCTATTATAAATCATTCCAGTGTTGTACTAGTTGAGTAGTGGAAATCTCCTGAAAACATGATTTTAGAACATGTTCATGGAATACTAAAAAACCAACATAGTTCACTTTAAAAACACAACTAAGATGTGTCATAGTGTCTCATCCTCTCTCCTACCAGTACAGCACTTTATTTTGCTTCAACATTGCAATAAACATGATTTAGAACATGTTCATGGAAAACTGTTTAAAAAGCCTTATAGTGACTTCTATTATAAATCATTCCAGTGTTGTACTAGTTGAGTAGTTGAAATCTCCTGAAAACATGATTTTAGAACATGTTCATGGAATACTAAAAAAACAATATAGTTCACTTTTAAAACACAACTAAGTTGTGTCATAGTGTCTCATCCTCTCTCCTACCAGTACAGCACTTTATTTTGCTTCAACATTGCAATAAACATGATTTAGAACATATTCATGGAAAACTGTTTAAAAAGCCTTATAGTGACTTCTATTATAAATCATTCCAGTGTTGTACTAGTTGAGTAGTGGAAATCTCCTGAAAACATGATTTTAGAACATGTTCATGGAATACTAAAAAAACAATATAGTTCACTTTTAAAACACAACTAAGTTGTGTCATAGTGTCTCATTGTCACACCTACCAGTACAGCACTTTATTTTGCTTCAACATTGCAATAAACATGATTTAGAGCATGTTCATGGAAAACTGTTTAAAAAGCCTTATAGTTCCTTCTATTATAAATCATTCCAGTGTTGTACTAGTTGAGTAGTGGAAATCTCCTGAAAACATGATTTTAGAACATGTTCATGGAATACTAAAAAACCAACATAGTTCACTTTAAAAACACAACTAAGATGTGTCATAGTGTCTCATCCTCTCTCCTACCAGTACAGCACTTTATTTTGCTTCAACATTGCAATAAACATGATTTAGAACATGTTCATGGAAAACTGTTTAAAAAGCCTTATAGTGACTTCTATTATAAATCATTCCAGTGTTGTACTAGTTGAGTAGTGGAAATCTCCTGAAAACATGATTTTAGAACATGTTCATGGAATACTAAAAAAACAATATAGTTCACTTTTAAAACACAACTAAGTTGTGTCATAGTGTCTCATTGTCACACCTACCAGTACAGCACTTTATTTTGCTTCAACATTGCAATAAACATGATTTAGAGCATGTTCATGGAAAACTGTTTAAAAAGCCTTATAGTTCCTTCTATTATAAATCATTCCAGTGTTGTACTAGTTGAGTAGTGGAAATCTCCTGAAAACATGATTTTAGAACATGTTCATGGAATACTAAAAAAACAATATAGTTCACTTTTAAAACACAACTAAGTTGTGTCATAGTGTCTCATCCTCTCTCCTACCAGTACAGCACTTTATTTTGCTTCAACATTGCAATAAACATGATTTAGAACATGTTCATGGAAAACTGTTTAAAAAGCCTTATAGTGACTTCTATTATAAATCATTCCAGTGTTGTACTAGTTGAGTAGTGGAAATCTCCTGAAAACATGATTTTAGAACATGTTCATGGAATACTAAAAAACCAAAATAGTTCACTTTAAAAACACAACTAAGATGTGTCATAGTGTCTCATCCTCTCTCCTACCAGTACAGCACTTTATTTTGCTTCAACATTGCAATAAACATGATTTAGAACATGTTCATGGAAAACTGTTTAAAAAGCCTTATAGTTCCTTCTATTATAAATCATTCCAGTGTTGTACTAGTTGAGTAGTGGAAATCTCCTGAAAACATGATTTTAGAACATGTTCATGGAATACTAAAAAACCAACATAGTTCACTTTAAAAACACAACTAAGATGTGTCATAGTGTCTCATCCTCTCTCCTACCAGTACAGCACTTTATTTTGCTTCAACATTGCAATAAACATGATTTAGAACATGTTCATGGAAAACTGTTTAAAAAGCCTTATAGTGACTTCTATTATAAATCATTCCAGTGTTGTACTAGTTGAGTAGTGGAAATCTCCTGAAAACATGATTTTAGAACATGTTCATGGAATACTAAAAAAACAATATAGTTCACTTTTAAAACACAACTAAGTTGTGTCATAGTGTCTCATTGTCACACCTACCAGTACAGCACTTTATTTTGCTTCAACATTGCAATAAACATGATTTAGAGCATGTTCATGGAAAACTGTTTAAAAAGCCTTATAGTTCCTTCTATTATAAATCATTCCAGTGTTGTACTAGTTGAGTAGTGGAAATCTCCTGAAAACATGATTTTAGAACATGTTCATGGAATACTAAAAAAACAATATAGTTCACTTTTAAAACACAACTAAGTTGTGTCATAGTGTCTCATCCTCTCTCCTACCAGTACAGCACTTTATTTTGCTTCAACATTGCAATAAACATGATTTAGAACATGTTCATGGAAAACTGTTTAAAAAGCCTTATAGTGACTTCTATTATAAATCATTCCAGTGTTGTACTAGTTGAGTAGTGGAAATCTCCTGAAAACATGATTTTAGAACATGTTCATGGAATACTAAAAAAACAATATAGTTCACTTTTAAAACACAACTAAGTTGTGTCATAGTGTCTCATCCTCTCTCCTACCAGTACAGCACTTTATTTTGCTTCAACATTGCAATAAACATGATTTAGAACATGTTCATGGAAAACTGTTTAAAAAGCCTTATAGTGACTTCTATTATAAATCATTCCAGTGTTGTACTAGTTGAGTAGTGGAAATCTCCTGAAAACATGATTTTAGAACATGTTCATGGAATACTAAAAAAACAATATAGTTCACTTTTAAAACACAACTAAGTTGTGTCATAGTGTCTCATTGTCACACCTACCAGTACAGCACTTTATTTTGCTTGAACATTGCAATAAACATGATTTAGAGCATGTTCATGGAAAACTGTTTAAAAAGCCTTATAGTTCCTTCTATTATAAATCATTCCAGTGTTGTACTAGTTGAGTAGTGGAAATCTCCTGAAAACATGATTTTAGAACATGTTCATGGAATACTAAAAAACCAACATAGTTCACTTTAAAAACACAACTAAGATGTGTCATAGTGTCTCATCCTCTCTCCTACCAGTACAGCACTTTATTTTGCTTCAACATTGCAATAAACATGATTTAGAACATGTTCATGGAAAACTGTTTAAAAAGCCTTATAGTGACTTCTATTATAAATCATTCCAGTGTTGTACTAGTTGAGTAGTGGAAATCTCCTGAAAACATGATTTTAGAACATGTTCATGGAATACTAAAAAAACAATATAGTTCACTTTTAAAACACAAGTAAGTTGTGTCATAGTGTCTCATTGTCACAACTACCAGTACAGCACTTTATTTTGCTTCAACATTGCAATAAACATGATTTAGAGCATGTTCATGGAAAACTGTTTAAAAAGCCTTATAGTTCTTTCTATTATAAATCATTCCAGTGTTGTACTAGTTGAGTAGTGGAAATCTCCTGAAAACATGATTTTAGAACATGTTCATGGAATACTAAAAAACCAACATAGTTCACTTTAAAAACACAACTAAGATGTGTCATAGTGTCTCATCCTCTCTCCTACCAGTACAGCACTTTATTTTACTTCAACATTGCAATAAACATGATTTAGAACATGTTCATGGAAAACTGTTTAAAAAGCCTTATAGTGACTTCTATTATAAATCATTCCAGTGTTGTACTAGTTGAGTAGTGGAAATCTCCTGAAAACATGATTTTAGAACATGTTCATGGAATACTAAAAAAACAATATAGTTCACTTTTAAAACACAACTAAGTTGTGTCATAGTGTCTCATCCTCTCTCCTACCAGTACAGCACTTTATTTTGCTTCAACATTGCAATAAACATGATTTAGAACATGTTCATGGAAAACTGTTTAAAAAGCCTTATAGTGACTTCTATTATAAATCATTCCAGTGTTGTACTAGTTGAGTAGTGGAAATCTCCTGAAAACATGATTTTAGAACATGTTCATGGAATACTAAAAAAACAATATAGTTCACTTTTAAAACACAACTAAGTTGTGTCATAGTGTCTCATCCTCTCTCCTACCAGTACAGCACTTTATTTTGCTTCAACATTGCAATAAACATGATTTAGAACATGTTCATGGAAAACTGTTTAAAAAGCCTTATAGTGACTTCTATTATAAATCATTCCAGTGTTGTACTAGTTGAGTAGTGGAAATCTCCTGAAAACATGATTTTAGAACATGTTCATGGAATACTAAAAAAACAATATAGTTCACTTTTAAAACACAACTAAGTTGTGTCATAGTGTCTCATTGTCACACCTACCAGTACGCACTTTATTTTACTTCAACATTGCAATAAACATGATTTAGAGCATGTTCATGGAAAACTGTTTAAAAAGCCTTATAGTTTCTTCTATTATAAATCATTCCAGTGTTGTACTAGTTGAGTAGTGGAAATCTCCTGAAAACATGATTTTAGAACATGTTCATGGAATACTAAAAAACCAACATAGTTCACTTTAAAAACACAACTAAGATGTGTCATAGTGTCTCATCCTCTCTCCTACCAGTACAGCACTTTATTTTGCTTCAACATTGCAATAAACATGATTTAGAACATGTTCATGGAAAACTGTTTAAAAAGCCTTATAGTGACTTCTATTATAAATCATTCCAGTGTTGTACTAGTTGAGTAGTTGAAATCTCCTGAAAACATGATTTTAGAACATGTTCATGGAATACTAAAAAAACAATATAGTTCACTTTTAAAACACAACTAAGTTGTGTCATAGTGTCTCATCCTCTCTCCTACCAGTACAGCACTTTATTTTGCTTCAACATTGCAATAAACATGATTTAGAACATGTTCATGGAAAACTGTTTAAAAAGCCTTATAGTGACTTCTATTATAAATCATTCCAGTGTTGTACTAGTTGAGTAGTGGAAATCTCCTGAAAACATGATTTTAGAACATGTTCATGGAATACTAAAAAAACAATATAGTTCACTTTTAAAACACAACTAAGTTGTGTCATAGTGTCTCATCCTCTCTCCTACCAGTACAGCACTTTATTTTGCTTCAACATTGCAATAAACATGATTTAGAACATGTTCATGGAAAACTGTTTAAAAAGCCTTATAGTGACTTCTATTATAAATCATTCCAGTGTTGTACTAGTTGAGTAGTGGAAATCTCCTGAAAACATGATTTTTGAACATGTTCATGGAATACTAAAAAAACAATATAGTTCACTTTTAAAACACAACTAAGTTGTGTCATAGTGTCTCATTGTCACACCTACCAGTACAGCACTTTATTTTGCTTCAACATTGCAATAAACATGATTTAGAACATGTTCATGGAAAACTGTTTAAAAAGCCTTATAGTGACTTCTATTATAAATCATTCCAGTGTTGTACTAGTTGAGTAGTGGAAATCTCCTGAAAACATGATTTTAGAACATGTTCATGGAATACTAAAAAAACAATATAGTTCACTTTTAAAACACAACTAAGTTGTGTCATAGTGTCTCATTGTCACACCTACCAGTACAGCACTTTATTTTGCTTCAAAATTGCAATAAACATGATTTAGAGCATGTTCATGGAAAACTGTTTAAAAAGCCTTATAGTTCCTTCTATTATAAATCATTCCAGTGTTGTACTAGTTGAGTAGTGGAAATCTCCTGAAAACATGATTTTAGAACATGTTCATGGAATACTAAAAAACCAACATAGTTCACTTTAAAAACACAACTAAGATGTGTCATAGTGTCTCATCCTCTCTCCTACCAGTACAGCACTTTATTTTGCTTCAACATTGCAATAAACATGATTTAGAACATGTTCATGGAAAACTGTTTAAAAAGCCTTATAGTGACTTCTATTATAAATCATTCCAGTGTTGTACTAGTTGAGTAGTGGAAATCTCCTAAAAACATGATTTTAGAACATGTTCATGGAATACTATAAAACCAACATAGTTCACTTTAAAAACACAACTAAGATGTGTCATAGTGTCTCATCCTCTCTCCTACCAGTACAGCACTTTATTTTGCTTCATCATTGCAATAAACATGATTTAGAACATGTTCATGGAAAACTGTTTAAAAAGCCTTATAGTGACTTCTATTATAAATCATTCCAGTGTTGTACTAGTTGAGTAGTGGAAATCTCCTGAAAACATGATTTTAGAACATGTTCATGGAATACTAAAAAACCAACATAGTTCACTTTAAAAACACAACTAAGATGTGTCATAGTGTCTCATCCTCTCTCCTACCAGTACAGCACTTTATTTTGCTTCAACATTGCAATAAACATGATTTAGAACATGTTCATGGAAAACTGTTTAAAAAGCCTTATAGTGACTTCTATTATAAATCATTCCAGTGTTGTACTAGTTGAGTAGTGGAAATCTCCTGAAAACATGATTTTAGAACATGTTCATGGAATACTAAAAAAACAATATAGTTCACTTTTAAAACACAACTAAGTTGTGTCATAGTGTCTCATCCTCTCTCCTACCAGTACAGCACTTTATTTTCCTTCAACATTGCAATAAACATGATTTAGAACATGTTCATGGAAAACTGTTTAAAAAGCCTTATAGTGACTTAAATTATAAATCATTCCAGTGTTGTACTAGTTGAGTAGTGGAAATCTCCTGAAAACATGATTTTAGAACATGTTCATGGAATACTAAAAAAACAATATAGTTCACTTTTAAAACACAACTAAGTTGTGTCATAGTGTCTCATTGTCACACCTACCAGTACAGCACTTTATTTTGCTTCAACATTGCAATAAACATGATTTAGAGCATGTTCATGGAAAACTGTTTAAAAAGCCTTATAGTTCCTTCTATTATAAATCATTCCAGTGTTGTACTAGTTGAGTAGTGGAAATCTCCTGAAAACATGATTTTAGAACATGTTCATGGAATACTAAAAAACCAACATAGTTCACTTTAAAAACACAACTAAGATGTGTCATAGTGTCTCATCCTCTCTCCTACCAGTACAGCACTTTATTTTGCTTCAACATTGCAATAAACATGATTTAGAACATGTTCATGGAAAACTGTTTAAAAAGCCTTATAGTGACTTCTATTATAAATCATTCCAGTGTTGTACTAGTTGAGTAGTGGAAATCTCCTGAAAACATGATTTTAGAACATGTTCATGGAATACTAAAAAAACAATATAGTTCACTTTTAAAACACAACTAAGTTGTGTCATAGTGTCTCATTGTCACACCTACCAGTACAGCACTTTATTTTGCTTCAACATTGCAATAAACATGATTTAGAGCATGTTCATGGAAAACTGTTTAAAAAGCCTTATAGTTCCTTCTATTATAAATCATTCCAGTGTTGTACTAGTTGAGTAGTGGAAATCTCCTGAAAACATGATTTTAGAACATGTTCATGGAATACTAAAAAAACAATATAGTTCACTTTTAAAACACAACTAAGTTGTGTCATAGTGTCTCATCCTCTCTCCTACCAGTACAGCACTTTATTTTGCTTCAACATTGCAATAAACATGATTTAGAACATGTTCATGGAAAACTGTTTAAAAAGCCTTATAGTGACTTCTATTATAAATCATTCCAGTGTTGTACTAGTTGAGTAGTGGAAATCTCCTGAAAACATGATTTTAGAACATGTTCATGGAATACTAAAAAAACAATATAGTTCACTTTTAAAACACAACTAAGTTGTGTCATAGTGTCTCATCCTCTCTCCTACCAGTACAGCACTTTATTTTGCTTCAACATTGCAATAAACATGATTTAGAACATGTTCATGGAAAACTGTTTAAAAAGCCTTATAGTGACTTCTATTATAAATCATTCCAGTGTTGTACTAGTTGAGTAGTGGAAATCTCCTGAAAACATGATTTTAGAACATGTTCATGGAATACTAAAAAAACAATATAGTTCACTTTTAAAACACAACTAAGTTGTGTCATAGTGTCTCATTGTCACACCTACCAGTACAGCACTTTATTTTGCTTCAACATTGCAATAAACATGATTTAGAGCATGTTCATGGAAAACTGTTTAAAAAGCCTTATAGTTCCTTCTATTATAAATCATTCCAGTGTTGTACTAGTTGAGTAGTGGAAATCTCCTGAAAACATGATTTTAGAACATGTTCATGGAATACTAAAAAACCAACATAGTTCACTTTAAAAACACAACTAAGATGTGTCATAGTGTCTCATCCTCTCTCCTACCAGTACAGCACTTTATTTTGCTTCAACCTTGCAATAAACATGATTTAGAGCATGTTCATGGAAAACTGTTTAAAAAGCCTTATAGTTTCTTCTATTATAAATCATTCCAGTGTTGTACTAGTTGAGTAGTGGAAATCTCCTGAAAACATGATTTTAGAACATGTTCATGGAATACTAAAAAACCAACATAGTTCACTTTAAAAACACAACTAAGATGTGTCATAGTGTCTCATCCTCTCTCCTACCAGTACAGCACTTTATTTTGCTTCAACATTGCAATAAACATGATTTAGAACATGTTCATGGAAAACTGTTTAAAAAGCCTTATAGTGACTTCTATTATAAATCATTCCAGTGTTGTACTAGTTGAGTAGTTGAAATCTCCTGAAAACATGATTTTAGAACATGTTCATGGAATACTAAAAAAACAATACAGTTCACTTTTAAAACACAACTAAGTTGTGTCATAGTGTCTCATCCTCTCTCCTACCAGTACAGCACTTTATTTTGCTTCAACATTGCAATAAACATGATTTAGAACATGTTCATGGAAAACTGTTTAAAAAGCCTTATAGTGACTTCTATTATAAATCATTCCAGTGTTGTACTAGTTGAGTAGTGGAAATCTCCTGAAAACATGATTTTAGAACATGTTCATGGAATACTAAAAAAACAATATAGTTCACTTTTAAAACACAACTAAGTTGTGTCATAGTGTCTCATCCTCTCTCCTACCAGTACAGCACTTTATTTTGCTTCAACATTGCAATAAACATGATTTAGAACATGTTCATGGAAAACTGTTTAAAAAGCCTTATAGTGACTTCTATTATAAATCATTCCAGTGTTGTACTAGTTGAGTAGTGGAAATCTCCTGAAAACATGATTTTTGAACATGTTCATGGAATACTAAAAAAACAATATAGTTCACTTTTAAAACACAACTAAGTTGTGTCATAGTGTCTCATTGTCACACCTACCAGTACAGCACTTTATTTTGCTTCAACATTGCAATAAACATGATTTAGAACATGTTCATGGAAAACTGTTTAAAAAGCCTTATAGTGACTTCTATTATAAATCATTCCAGTGTTGTACTAGTTGAGTAGTGGAAATCTCCTGAAAACATGATTTTAGAACATGTTCATGGAATACTAAAAAAACAATATAGTTCACTTTTAAAACACAACTAAGTTGTGTCATAGTGTCTCATTGTCACACCTACCAGTACAGCACTTTATTTTGCTTCAAAATTGCAATAAACATGATTTAGAGCATGTTCATGGAAAACTGTTTAAAAAGCCTTATAGTTCCTTCTATTATAAATCATTCCAGTGTTGTACTAGTTGAGTAGTGGAAATCTCCTGAAAACATGATTTTAGAACATGTTCATGGAATACTAAAAAACCAACATAGTTCACTTTAAAAACACAACTAAGATGTGTCATAGTGTCTCATCCTCTCTCCTACCAGTACAGCACTTTATTTTGCTTCAACATTGCAATAAACATGATTTAGAACATGTTCATGGAAAACTGTTTAAAAAGCCTTATAGTGACTTCTATTATAAATCATTCCAGTGTTGTACTAGTTGAGTAGTGGAAATCTCCTAAAAACATGATTTTAGAACATGTTCATGGAATACTATAAAACCAACATAGTTCACTTTAAAAACACAACTAAGATGTGTCATAGTGTCTCATCCTCTCTCCTACCAGTACAGCACTTTATTTTGCTTCATCATTGCAATAAACATGATTTAGAACATGTTCATGGAAAACTGTTTAAAAAGCCTTATAGTGACTTCTATTATAAATCATTCCAGTGTTGTACTAGTTGAGTAGTGGAAATCTCCTGAAAACATGATTTTAGAACATGTTCATGGAATACTAAAAAACCAACATAGTTCACTTTAAAAACACAACTAAGATGTGTCATAGTGTCTCATCCTCTCTCCTACCAGTACAGCACTTTATTTTGCTTCAACATTGCAATAAACATGATTTAGAACATGTTCATGGAAAACTGTTTAAAAAGCCTTATAGTGACTTCTATTATAAATCATTCCAGTGTTGTACTAGTTGAGTAGTGGAAATCTCCTGAAAACATGATTTTAGAACATGTTCATGGAATACTAAAAAAACAATATAGTTCACTTTTAAAACACAACTAAGTTGTGTCATAGTGTCTCATCCTCTCTCCTACCAGTACAGCACTTTATTTTCCTTCAACATTGCAATAAACATGATTTAGAACATGTTCATGGAAAACTGTTTAAAAAGCCTTATAGTGACTTAAATTATAAATCATTCCAGTGTTGTACTAGTTGAGTAGTGGAAATCTCCTGAAAACATGATTTTAGAACATGTTCATGGAATACTAAAAAAACAATATAGTTCACTTTTAAAACACAACTAAGTTGTGTCATAGTGTCTCATTGTCACACCTACCAGTACAGCACTTTATTTTGCTTCAACATTGCAATAAACATGATTTAGAGCATGTTCATGGAAAACTGTTTAAAAAGCCTTATAGTTCCTTCTATTATAAATCATTCCAGTGTTGTACTAGTTGAGTAGTGGAAATCTCCTGAAAACATGATTTTAGAACATGTTCATGGAATACTAAAAAACCAACATAGTTCACTTTAAAAACACAACTAAGATGTGTCATAGTGTCTCATCCTCTCTCCTACCAGTACAGCACTTTATTTTGCTTCAACATTGCAATAAACATGATTTAGAACATGTTCATGGAAAACTGTTTAAAAAGCCTTATAGTGACTTCTATTATAAATCATTCCAGTGTTGTACTAGTTGAGTAGTGGAAATCTCCTGAAAACATGATTTTAGAACATGTTCATGGAATACTAAAAAAACAATATAGTTCACTTTTAAAACACAACTAAGTTGTGTCATAGTGTCTCATTGTCACACCTACCAGTACAGCACTTTATTTTGCTTCAACATTGCAATAAACATGATTTAGAGCATGTTCATGGAAAACTGTTTAAAAAGCCTTATAGTTCCTTCTATTATAAATCATTCCAGTGTTGTACTAGTTGAGTAGTGGAAATCTCCTGAAAACATGATTTTAGAACATGTTCATGGAATACTAAAAAAACAATATAGTTCACTTTTAAAACACAACTAAGTTGTGTCATAGTGTCTCATCCTCTCTCCTACCAGTACAGCACTTTATTTTGCTTCAACATTGCAATAAACATGATTTAGAACATGTTCATGGAAAACTGTTTAAAAAGCCTTATAGTGACTTCTATTATAAATCATTCCAGTGTTGTACTAGTTGAGTAGTGGAAATCTCTTGAAAACATGATTTTAGAACATGTTCATGGAATACTAAAAAAACAATATAGTTCACTTTTAAAACACAACTAAGTTGTGTCATAGTGTCTCATCCTCTCTCCTACCAGTACAGCACTTTATTTTGCTTCAACATTGCAATAAACATGATTTAGAACATGTTCATGGAAAACTGTTTAAAAAGCCTTATAGTGACTTCTATTATAAATCATTCCAGTGTTGTACTAGTTGAGTAGTGGAAATCTCCTGAAAACATGATTTTAGAACATGTTCATGGAATACTAAAAAAACAATATAGTTCACTTTTAAAACACAACTAAGTTGTGTCATAGTGTCTCATTGTCACAACTACCAGTACAGCACTTTATTTTGCTTCAACATTGCAATAAACATGATTTAGAGCATGTTCATGGAAAACTGTTTAAAAAGCCTTATAGTTCCTTCTATTATAAATCATTCCAGTGTTGTACTAGTTGAGTAGTGGAAATCTCCTGAAAACATGATTTTAGAACATGTTCATGGAATACTAAAAAACCAACATAGTTCACTTTAAAAACACAACTAAGATGTGTCATAGTGTCTCATCCTCTCTCCTACCAGTACAGCACTTTATTTTACTTCAACATTGCAATAAACATGATTTAGAACATGTTCATGGAAAACTGTTTAAAAAGCCTTATAGTGACTTCTATTATAAATCATTCCAGTGTTGTACTAGTTGAGTAGTGGAAATCTCCTGAAAACATGATTTTAGAACATGTTCATGGAATACTAAAAAAACAATATAGTTCACTTTTAAAACACAACTAAGTTGTGTCATAGTGTCTCATCCTCTCTCCTACCAGTACAGCACTTTATTTTGCTTCAACATTGCAATAAACATGATTTAGAACATGTTCATGGAAAACTGTTTAAAAAGCCTTATAGTGACTTCTATTATAAATCATTCCAGTGTTGTACTAGTTGAGTAGTGGAAATCTCCTGAAAACATGATTTTAGAACATGTTCATGGAATACTAAAAAAACAATATAGTTCACTTTTAAAACACAACTAAGTTGTGTCATAGTGTCTCATCCTCTCTCCTACCAGTACAGCACTTTATTTTGCTTCAACATTGCAATAAACATGATTTAGAACATGTTCATGGAAAACTGTTTAAAAAGCCTTATAGTGACTTCTATTATAAATCATTCCAGTGTTGTACTAGTTGAGTAGTGGAAATCTCCTGAAAACATGATTTTAGAACATGTTCATGGAATACTAAAAAAACAATATAGTTCACTTTTAAAACACAACTAAGTTGTGTCATAGTGTCTCATCCTCTCTCCTACCAGTACAGCACTTTATTTTCCTTCAACATTGCAATAAACATGATTTAGAACATGTTCATGGAAAACTGTTTAAAAAGCCTTATAGTGACTTAAATTATAAATCATTCCAGTGTTGTACTAGTTGAGTAGTGGAAATCTCCTGAAAACATGATTTTAGAACATGTTCATGGAATACTAAAAAAACAATATAGTTCACTTTTAAAACACAACTAAGTTGTGTCATAGTGTCTCATTGTCACACCTACCAGTACAGCACTTTATTTTGCTTCAACATTGCAATAAACATGATTTAGAGCATGTTCATGGAAAACTGTTTAAAAAGCCTTATAGTTCCTTCTATTATAAATCATTCCAGTGTTGTACTAGTTGAGTAGTGGAAATCTCCTGAAAACATGATTTTAGAACATGTTCATGGAATACTAAAAAACCAACATAGTTCACTTTAAAAACACAACTAAGATGTGTCATAGTGTCTCATCCTCTCTCCTACCAGTACAGCACTTTATTTTGCTTCAACATTGCAATAAACATGATTTAGAACATGTTCATGGAAAACTGTTTAAAAAGCCTTATAGTGACTTCTATTATAAATCATTCCAGTGTTGTACTAGTTGAGTAGTGGAAATCTCCTGAAAACATGATTTTAGAACATGTTCATGGAATACTAAAAAAACAATATAGTTCACTTTTAAAACACAACTAAGTTGTGTCATAGTGTCTCATTGTCACACCTACCAGTACAGCACTTTATTTTGCTTCAACATTGCAATAAACATGATTTAGAGCATGTTCATGGAAAACTGTTTAAAAAGCCTTATAGTTCCTTCTATTATAAATCATTCCAGTGTTGTACTAGTTGAGTAGTGGAAATCTCCTGAAAACATGATTTTAGAACATGTTCATGGAATACTAAAAAAACAATATAGTTCACTTTTAAAACACAACTAAGTTGTGTCATAGTGTCTCATCCTCTCTCCTACCAGTACAGCACTTTATTTTGCTTCAACATTGCAATAAACATGATTTAGAACATGTTCATGGAAAACTGTTTAAAAAGCCTTATAGTGACTTCTATTATAAATCATTCCAGTGTTGTACTAGTTGAGTAGTGGAAATCTCTTGAAAACATGATTTTAGAACATGTTCATGGAATACTAAAAAAACAATATAGTTCACTTTTAAAACACAACTAAGTTGTGTCATAGTGTCTCATCCTCTCTCCTACCAGTACAGCACTTTATTTTGCTTCAACATTGCAATAAACATGATTTAGAACATGTTCATGGAAAACTGTTTAAAAAGCCTTATAGTGACTTCTATTATAAATCATTCCAGTGTTGTACTAGTTGAGTAGTGGAAATCTCCTGAAAACATGATTTTAGAACATGTTCATGGAATACTAAAAAAACAATATAGTTCACTTTTAAAACACAACTAAGTTGTGTCATAGTGTCTCATTGTCACAACTACCAGTACAGCACTTTATTTTGCTTCAACATTGCAATAAACATGATTTAGAGCATGTTCATGGAAAACTGTTTAAAAAGCCTTATAGTTCCTTCTATTATAAATCATTCCAGTGTTGTACTAGTTGAGTAGTGGAAATCTCCTGAAAACATGATTTTAGAACATGTTCATGGAATACTAAAAAACCAACATAGTTCACTTTAAAAACACAACTAAGATGTGTCATAGTGTCTCATCCTCTCTCCTACCAGTACAGCACTTTATTTTACTTCAACATTGCAATAAACATGATTTAGAACATGTTCATGGAAAACTGTTTAAAAAGCCTTATAGTGACTTCTATTATAAATCATTCCAGTGTTGTACTAGTTGAGTAGTGGAAATCTCCTGAAAACATGATTTTAGAACATGTTCATGGAATACTAAAAAAACAATATAGTTCACTTTTAAAACACAACTAAGTTGTGTCATAGTGTCTCATTGTCACACCTACCAGTACAGCACTTTATTTTGCTTCAACATTGCAATAAACATGATTTAGAGCATGTTCATGGAAAACTGTTTAAAAAGCCTTATAGTTCCTTCTATTATAAATCATTCCAGTGTTGTACTAGTTGAGTAGTGGAAATCTCCTGAAAACATGATTTTAGAACATGTTCATGGAATACTAAAAAAACAATATAGTTCACTTTTAAAACACAACTAAGTTGTGTCATAGTGTCTCATCCTCTCTCCTACCAGTACAGCACTTTATTTTGCTTCAACATTGCAATAAACATGATTTAGAACATGTTCATGGAAAACTGTTTAAAAAGCCTTATAGTGACTTCTATTATAAATCATTCCAGTGTTGTACTAGTTGAGTAGTGGAAATCTCTTGAAAACATGATTTTAGAACATGTTCATGGAATACTAAAAAAACAATATAGTTCACTTTTAAAACACAACTAAGTTGTGTCATAGTGTCTCATCCTCTCTCCTACCAGTACAGCACTTTATTTTGCTTCAACATTGCAATAAACATGATTTAGAACATGTTCATGGAAAACTGTTTAAAAAGCCTTATAGTGACTTCTATTATAAATCATTCCAGTGTTGTACTAGTTGAGTAGTGGAAATCTCCTGAAAACATGATTTTAGAACATGTTCATGGAATACTAAAAAAACAATATAGTTCACTTTTAAAACACAACTAAGTTGTGTCATAGTGTCTCATTGTCACAACTACCAGTACAGCACTTTATTTTGCTTCAACATTGCAATAAACATGATTTAGAGCATGTTCATGGAAAACTGTTTAAAAAGCCTTATAGTTCCTTCTATTATAAATCATTCCAGTGTTGTACTAGTTGAGTAGTGGAAATCTCCTGAAAACATGATTTTAGAACATGTTCATGGAATACTAAAAAACCAACATAGTTCACTTTAAAAACACAACTAAGATGTGTCATAGTGTCTCATCCTCTCTCCTACCAGTACAGCACTTTATTTTACTTCAACATTGCAATAAACATGATTTAGAACATGTTCATGGAAAACTGTTTAAAAAGCCTTATAGTGACTTCTATTATAAATCATTCCAGTGTTGTACTAGTTGAGTAGTGGAAATCTCCTGAAAACATGATTTTAGAACATGTTCATGGAATACTAAAAAAACAATATAGTTCACTTTTAAAACACAACTAAGTTGTGTCATAGTGTCTCATCCTCTCTCCTACCAGTACAGCACTTTATTTTGCTTCAACATTGCAATAAACATGATTTAGAACATGTTCATGGAAAACTGTTTAAAAAGCCTTATAGTGACTTCTATTATAAATCATTCCAGTGTTGTACTAGTTGAGTAGTGGAAATCTCCTGAAAACATGATTTTAGAACATGTTCATGGAATACTAAAAAAACAATATAGTTCACTTTTAAAACACAACTAAGTTGTGTCATAGTGTCTCATCCTCTCTCCTACCAGTACAGCACTTTATTTTGCTTCAACATTGCAATAAACATGATTTAGAACATGTTCATGGAAAACTGTTTAAAAAGCCTTATAGTGACTTCTATTATAAATCATTCCAGTGTTGTACTAGTTGAGTAGTGGAAATCTCCTGAAAACATGATTTTAGAACATGTTCATGGAATACTAAAAAAACAATATAGTTCACTTTTAAAACACAACTAAGTTGTGTCATAGTGTCTCATTGTCACACCTACCAGTACAGCACTTTATTTTGCTTCAACATTGCAATAAACATGATTTAGAGCATGTTCATGGAAAACTGTTTAAAAAGCCTTATAGTTTCTTCTATTATAAATCATTCCAGTGTTGTACTAGTTGAGTAGTGGAAATCTCCTGAAAACATGATTTTAGAACATGTTCATGGAATACTAAAAAACCAACATAGTTCACTTTAAAAACACAACTAAGATGTGTCATAGTGTCTCATCCTCTCTCCTACCAGTACAGCACTTTATTTTGCTTCAACATTGCAATAAACATGATTTAGAACATGTTCATGGAAAACTGTTTAAAAAGCCTTATAGTGACTTCTATTATAAATCATTCCAGTGTTGTACTAGTTGAGTAGTTGAAATCTCCTGAAAACATGATTTTAGAACATGTTCATGGAATACTAAAAAAACAATATAGTTCACTTTTAAAACACAACTAAGTTGTGTCATAGTGTCTCATCCTCTCTCCTACCAGTACAGCACTTTATTTTGCTTCAACATTGCAATAAACATGATTTAGAACATGTTCATGGAAAACTGTTTAAAAAGCCTTATAGTGACTTCTATTATAAATCATTCCAGTGTTGTACTAGTTGAGTAGTGGAAATCTCCTGAAAACATGATTTTAGAACATGTTCATGGAATACTAAAAAAACAATATAGTTCACTTTTAAAACACAACTAAGTTGTGTCATAGTGTCTCATCCTCTCTCCTACCAGTACAGCACTTTATTTTGCTTCAACATTGCAATAAACATGATTTAGAACATGTTCATGGAAAACTGTTTAAAAAGCCTTATAGTGACTTCTATTATAAATCATTCCAGTGTTGTACTAGTTGAGTAGTGGAAATCTCCTGAAAACATGATTTTAGAACATGTTCATGGAATACTAAAAAAACAATATAGTTCACTTTTAAAACACAACTAAGTTGTGTCATAGTGTCTCATTGTCACACCTACCAGTACAGCACTTTATTTTGCTTCAACATTGCAATAAACATGATTTAGAGCATGTTCATGGAAAACTGTTTAAAAAGCCTTATAGTTCCTTCTATTATAAATCATTCCAGTGTTTTACTAGTTGAGTAGTGGAAATCTCCTGAAAACATAATTTTAGAACATGTTCATGGAATACTAAAAAACCAACATAGTTCACTTTAAAAACACAACTAAGATGTGTCATAGTGTCTCATCCTCTCTCCTACCAGTACAGCACTTTATTTTGCTTCAACATTGCAATAAACATGATTTAGAACATGTTCATGGAAAACTGTTTAAAAAGCCTTATAGTGACTTCTATTATAAATCATTCCAGTGTTGTACTAGTTGAGTAGTGGAAATCTCCTGAAAACATGATTTTAGAACATGTTCATGGAATACTAAAAAAACAATATAGTTCACTTTTAAAACACAACTAAGTTGTGTCATAGTGTCTCATTGTCACACCTACCAGTACAGCACTTTATTTTGCTTCAAAATTGCAATAAACATGATTTAGAGCATGTTCATGGAAAACTGTTTAAAAAGCCTTATAGTTCCTTCTATTATAAATAATTCCAGTGTTGTACTAGTTGAGTAGTGGAAATCTCCTGAAAACATGATTTTAGAACATGTTCATGGAATACTAAAAAACCAACATAGTTCACTTTAAAAACACAACTAAGATGTGTCATAGTGTCTCATCCTCTCTCCTACCAGTACAGCACTTTATTTTGCTTCAACATTGCAATAAACATGATTTACAACATGTTCATGGAAAACTGTTTAAAAAGCCTTATAGTGACTTCTATTATAAATCATTCCAGTGTTGTACTAGTTGAGTAGTGGAAATCTCCTGAAAACATGATTTTAGAACATGTTCATGGAATACTATAAAACCAACATAGTTCACTTTAAAAACACAACTAAGATGTGTCATAGTGTCTCATCCTCTCTCCTACCAGTACAGCACTTTATTTTGCTTCATCATTGCAATAAACATGATTTAGAACATGTTCATGGAAAACTGTTTAAAAAGCCTTATAGTGACTTCTATTATAAATCATTCCAGTGTTGTACTAGTTGAGTAGTGGAAATCTCCTGAAAACATGATTTTAGAACATGTTCATGGAATACTAAAAAAACAATATAGTTCACTTTTAAAACACAACTAAGTTGTGTCATAGTGTCTCATTGTCACAACTACCAGTACAGCACTTTATTTTGCTTCAACATTGCAATAAACATGATTTAGAGCATGTTCATGGAAAACTGTTTAAAAAGCCTTATAGTTCCTTCTATTATAAATCATTCCAGTGTTGTACTAGTTGAGTAGTGGAAATCTCCTGAAAACATGATTTTAGAACATGTTCATGGAATACTAAAAAACCAACATAGTTCACTTTAAAAACACAACTAAGATGTGTCATAGTGTCTCATCCTCTCTCCTACCAGTACAGCACTTTATTTTACTTCAACATTGCAATAAACATGATTTAGAACATGTTCATGGAAAACTGTTTAAAAAGCCTTATAGTGACTTCTATTATAAATCATTCCAGTGTTGTACTAGTTGAGTAGTGGAAATCTCCTGAAAACATGATTTTAGAACATGTTCATGGAATACTAAAAAAACAATATAGTTCACTTTTAAAACACAACTAAGTTGTGTCATAGTGTCTCATCCTCTCTCCTACCAGTACAGCACTTTATTTTGCTTCAACATTGAAATAAACATGATTTAGAACATGTTCATGGAAAACTGTTTAAAAAGCCTTATAGTGACTTCTATTATAAATCATTCCAGTGTTGTACTAGTTGAGTAGTGGAAATCTCCTGAAAACATGATTTTAGAACATGTTCATGGAATACTAAAAAAACAATATAGTTCACTTTTAAAACACAACTAAGTTGTGTCATAGTGTCTCATCCTCTCTCCTACCAGTACAGCACTTTATTTTGCTTCAACATTGCAATAAACATGATTTAGAACATGTTCATGGAAAACTGTTTAAAAAGCCTTATAGTGACTTCTATTATAAATCATTCCAGTGTTGTACTAGTTGAGTAGTGGAAATCTCCTGAAAACATGATTTTAGAACATGTTCATGGAATACTAAAAAAACAATATAGTTCACTTTTAAAACACAACTAAGTTGTGTCATAGTGTCTCATTGTCACACCTACCAGTACAGCACTTTATTTTGCTTCAACATTGCAATAAACATGATTTAGAGCATGTTCATGGAAAACTGTTTAAAAAGCCTTATAGTTTCTTCTATTATAAATCATTCCAGTGTTGTACTAGTTGAGTAGTGGAAATCTCCTGAAAACATGATTTTAGAACATGTTCATGGAATACTAAAAAACCAACATAGTTCACTTTAAAAACACAACTAAGATGTGTCATAGTGTCTCATCCTCTCTCCTACCAGTACAGCACTTTATTTTGCTTCAACATTGCAATAAACATGATTTAGAACATGTTCATGGAAAACTGTTTAAAAAGCCTTATAGTGACTTCTATTATAAATCATTCCAGTGTTGTACTAGTTGAGTAGTTGAAATCTCCTGAAAACATGATTTTAGAACATGTTCATGGAATACTAAAAAAACAATATAGTTCACTTTTAAAACACAACTAAGTTGTGTCATAGTGTCTCATCCTCTCTCCTACCAGTACAGCACTTTATTTTGCTTCAACATTGCAATAAACATGATTTAGAACATGTTCATGGAAAACTGTTTAAAAAGCCTTATAGTGACTTCTATTATAAATCATTCCAGTGTTGTACTAGTTGAGTAGTGGAAATCTCCTGAAAACATGATTTTAGAACATGTTCATGGAATACTAAAAAAACAATATAGTTCACTTTTAAAACACAACTAAGTTGTGTCATAGTGTCTCATCCTCTCTCCTACCAGTACAGCACTTTATTTTCCTTCAACATTGCAATAAACATGATTTAGAACATGTTCATGGAAAACTGTTTAAAAAGCCTTATAGTGACTTAAATTATAAATCATTCCAGTGTTGTACTAGTTGAGTAGTGGAAATCTCCTGAAAACATGATTTTAGAACATGTTCATGGAATACTAAAAAAACAATATAGTTCACTTTTAAAACACAACTAAGTTGTGTCATAGTGTCTCATCCTCTCTCCTACCAGTACAGCACTTTATTTTGCTTCAACATTGCAATAAACATGATTTAGAACATGTTCATGGAAAACTGTTTAAAAAGCCTTATAGTGACTTCTATTATAAATCATTCCAGTGTTGTACTAGTTGAGTAGTGGAAATCTCCTGAAAACATGATTTTAGAACATGTTCATGGAATACTAAAAAAACAATATAGTTCACTTTTAAAACACAACTAAGTTGTGTCATAGTGTCTCATCCTCTCTCCTACCAGTACAGCACTTTATTTTCCTTCAACATTGCAATAAACATGATTTAGAACATGTTCATGGAAAACTGTTTAAAAAGCCTTATAGTGACTTAAATTATAAATCATTCCAGTGTTGTACTAGTTGAGTAGTGGAAATCTCCTGAAAACATGATTTTAGAACATGTTCATGGAATACTAAAAAAACAATATAGTTCACTTTTAAAACACAACTAAGTTGTGTAATAGTGTCTCATTGTCACACCTACCAGTACAGCACTTTATTTTGCTTCAACATTGCAATAAACATGATTTAGAGCATGTTCATGGAAAACTGTTTAAAAAGCCTTATAGTTCCTTCTATTATAAATCATTCCAGTGTTGTACTAGTTGAGTAGTGGAAATCTCCTGAAAACATGATTTTAGAACATGTTCATGGAATACTAAAAAACCAAAATAGTTCACTTTAAAAACACAACTAAGATGTGTCATAGTGTCTCATCCTCTCTCCTACCAGTACAGCACTTTATTTTGCTTCAACATTGCAATAAACATGATTTAGAACATGTTCATGGAAAACTGTTTAAAAAGCCTTATAGTGACTTCTATTATAAATCATTCCAGTGTTGTACTAGTTGAGTAGTGGAAATCTCCTGAAAACATGATTTTAGAACATGTTCATGGAATACTAAAAAAACAATATAGTTCACTTTTAAAACACAACTAAGTTGTGTCATAGTGTCTCATCCTCTCTCCTACCAGTACAGCACTTTATTTTGCTTCAACATTGCAATAAACATGATTTAGAGCATGTTCATGGAAACCTGTTTAAAAAGCCTTATAGTTCCTTCTATTATAAATCATTCCAGTGTTGTACTAGTTGAGTAGTGGAAATCTCCTGAAAACATGATTTTAGAACATGTTCATGGAATACTAAAAAACCAACATAGTTCACTTTAAAAACACAACTAAGATGTGTCATAGTGTCTCATCCTCTCTCCTACCAGTACAGCACTTTATTTTGCTTCAACATTGCAATAAACATGATTTAGAACATGTTCATGGAAAACTGTTTAAAAAGCCTTATAGTGACTTCTATTATAAATCATTCCAGTGTTGTACTAGTTGAGTAGTGGAAATCTCCTGAAAACATGATTTTAGAACATGTTCATGGAATACTAAAAAAACAATATAGTTCACTTTTAAAACACAACTAAGTTGTGTCATAGTGTCTCATCCTCTCTCCTACCAGTACAGCACTTAATTTTGCTTCAACATTGCAATAAACATGATTTTAGAACATGTTCATGGAATACTAAAAAACCAACATAGTTCACTTTAAAAACACAACTAAGATGTGTCATAGTGTCTCATCCTCTCTCCTACCAGTACAGCACTTTATTTTGCTTCAACATTGCAATAAACATGATTTAGAACATGTTCATGGAAAACTGTTTAAAAAGCCTTATAGTGACTTCTATTATAAATCATTCCAGTGTTGTACTAGTTGAGTAGTGGAAATCTCCTGAAAACATGATTTTAGAACATGTTCATGGAATACTAAAAAACCAACATAGTTCACTTTAAAAACACAACTAAGATGTGTCATAGTGTCTCATCCTCTCTCCTACCAGTACAGCACTTTATTTTGCTTCAACATTGCAATAAACATGATTTAGAACATGTTCATGGAAAACTGTTTAAAAAGCCTTATAGTGACTTCTATTATAAATCATTCCAGTGTTGTACTAGTTGAGTAGTGGAAATCTCCTGAAAACATGATTTTAGAACATGTTCATGGAATACTAAAAAAACAATATAGTTCACTTTTAAAACACAACTAAGTTGTGTCATAGTGTCTCATCCTCTCTCCTACCAGTACAGCACTTTATTTTGCTTCAACATTGCAATAAACATGATTTAGAACATGTTCATGGAAAACTGTTCAAAAAGCCTTATAGTGACTTCTATTATAAATCATTCCAGTGTTGTGCTAGTTGAGTAGTGGAAATCTCCTGAAAACATGATTTTAGAACATGTTCATGGAATACTAAAAAAACAATATAGTTCACTTTTAAAAACACAACTAAGTTGTGTCATAGTGTCTCATTGTCACACCTACCAGTACAGCACTTTATTTTGCTTCAACATTGCAATAAACATGATTTAGAGCATGTTCATGGAAAACTGTTTAAAAAGCCTTATAGTTCCTTCTATTATAAATCATTCCAGTGTTGTACTAGTTGAGTAGTGGAAATCTCCTGAAAACATGATTTTAGAACATGTTCATGGAATACTAAAAAACCAACATAGTTCACTTTAAAAACACAACTAAGATGTGTCATAGTGTCTCATCATCTCTCCTACCAGTACAGCACTTTATTTTGCTTCAACATTGCAATAAACATGATTTAGAACATGTTCATGGAAAACTGTTTAAAAAGCCTTATAGTGACTTCTATTATAAATCATTCCAGTGTTGTACTAGTTGAGTAGTGGAAATCTCCTGAAAACATGATTTTAGAACATGTTCATGGAATACTAAAAAACCAACATAGTTCACTTTAAAAACACAACTAAGATGTGTCATAGTGTCTCATCCTCTCTCCTACCAGTACAGCACTTTATTTTGCTTCAACATTGCAATAAACATGATTTAGAACATGTTCATGGAAAACTGTTTAAAAAGCCTTATAATGACTTCTATTATAAATCATTCCAGTGTTGTACTAGTTGAGTAGTGGAAATCTCCTGAAAACATGATTTTAGAACATGTTCATGGAATACTAAAAAAACAATATAGTTCACTTTTAAAACACAACTAAGTTGTGTCATAGTGTCTCATCCTCTCTCCTACCAGTACAGCACTTTATTTTGCTTCAACATTGCAATAAACATGATTTAGAACATGTTCATGGAAAACTGTTTAAAAAGCCTTATAGTGACTTCTATTATAAACCATTCCAGTGTTGTACTAGTTGAGTAGTGGAAATCTCCTGAAAACATGATTTTAGAACATGTTCATGGAATACTAAAAAAACAACATAGTTCACTTTAAAAACACAACTAAGATGTGTCATAGTGTCTCATCCTCTCTCCTACCAGTACAGCACTTTATTTTGCTTCAACATTGCAATAAACATGATTTAGAACATGTTCATGGAAAACTGTTTAAAAAGCCTTATAATGACTTCTATTATAAATCATTCCAGTGTTGTACTAGTTGAGTAGTGGAAATCTCCTGAAAACATGATTTTAGAACATGTTCATGGTATACTAAAAAAACAATATAGTTCACTTTTAAAACACAGCTAAGTTGTGTCATAGTGTCTCATCCTCTCTCCTACCAGTACAGCACTTTATTTTGCTTCAACATTGCAATAAACATGATTTAGAACATGTTCATGGAAAACTGTTTAAAAAGCCTTATAGTGACTTCTATTATAAATCATTCCAGTGTTGTACTAGTTGAGTAGTGGAAATCTCCTGAAAACATGATTTTAGAACATGTTCATGGAATACTAAAAAACCAACATAGTTCACTTTAAAAACACAACTAAGATGTGTCATAGTGTCTCATCCTCTCTCCTACCAGTACAGCACTTTATTTTGCTTCAACATTGCAATAAACATGATTTAGAGCATGTTCATGGAAAACTGTTTAAAAAGCCTTATAGTTCCTTCTATTATAAATCATTCCAGTGTTGTACTAGTTGAGTAGTGGAAATCTCCTGAAAACATGATTTTAGAACATGTTCATGGAATACTAAAAAACCAACATAGTTCACTTTAAAAACACAACTAAGTTGTGTAATAGTGTCTCATCCTCTCTCCTACCAGTACAGCACTTTATTTTGCTTCAACATTTCAATAAACATGATTTAGAGCATGTTCATGGAAAACTGTTTAAAAAGCCTTATAGTTCCTTCTATTATAAATCATTCCAGTGTTGTACTAGTTGAGTAGTGGAAATCTCCTGAAAACATGATTTTAGAACATGTTCATGGAATACTAAAAAACCAACATAGTTCACTTTAAAAACACAACTAAGATGTGTCATAGTGTCTCATCCTCTCTCCTACCAGTACAGCACTTTATTTTGCTTCAACATTGCAATAAACATGATTTAGAACATGTTCATGGAAAACTGTTTAAAAAGCCTTATAGTGACTTCTATTATAAATCATTCCAGTGTTGTACTTGTTGAGTAGTGGAAATCTCCTGAAAACATGATTTTAGAACATGTTCATGGAATACTAAAAAACCAACATAGTTCACTTTAAAAACACAACTAAGATGTGTCATAGTGTCTCATCCTCTCTCCTACCAGTACAGCACTTTATTTTGCTTCAACATTGCAATAAACATGATTTAGAACATGTTCATGGAAAACTGTTTAAAAAGCCTTATAATGACTTCTATTATAAATCATTCCAGTGTTGTACTAGTTGAGTAGTGGAAATCTCCTGAAAGCATGATTTTAGAACATGTTCATGGAATACTAAAAAAACAATATAGTTCAATTTTAAAACACAACTAAGTTGTGTCATAGTGTCTCATCCTCTCTCCTACCAGTACAGCACTTTATTTTGCTTCAACATTGCAATAAACATGATTTAGAACATGTTCATGGAAAACTGTTTAAAAAGCCTTATAGTGACTTCTATTATAAATCATTCCAGTGTTGTACTAGTTGAGTAGTGGAAATCTCCTGAAAACATGATTTTAGAACATGTTCATGGAATACTAAAAAAACAATATAGTTCACTTTTAAAACACAACTAAGTTGTGTCATAGTGTCTCATTGTCACACCTACCAGTACAGCACTTTATTTTGCTTCAACATTGCAATAAACATGATTTAGAGCATGTTCATGGAAAACTGTTTAAAAAGCCTTATAGTTCCTTCTATTATAAATCATTCCAGTGTTGTACTAGTTGAGTAGTGGAAATCTCCTGAAAACATGATTTTAGAACATGTTCATGGAATACTAAAAAACCAACATAGTTCACTTTAAAAACACAACTAAGATGTGTCATAGTGTCTCATCCTCTCTCCTACCAGTACAGCACTTTATTTTGCTTCAACATTGCAATAAACATGATTTAGAACATGTTCATGGAAAACTGTTTAAAAAGCCTTATAGTGACTTCTATTATAAATCATTCCAGTGTTGTACTAGTTGAGTAGTGGAAATCTCCTGAAAACATGATTTTAGAACATGTTCATGGAATACTAAAAAAACAATATAGTTCACTTTTAAAACACAACTAAGTTGTGTCATAGTGTCTCATCCTCTCTCCTACCAGTACAGCACTTTATTTTGCTTCAACATTGCAATAAACATGATTTAGAACATGTTCATGGAAAACTGTTTAAAAAGCCTTATAGTGACTTCTATTATAAATCATTCCAGTGTTGTACTAGTTGAGTAGTGGAAATCTCCTGAAAACATGATTTTAGAACATGTTCATGGAATACTAAAAAAACAATATAGTTCACTTTTAAAACACAACTAAGTTGTGTCATAGTGTCTCATTGTCACACCTACCAGTACAGCACTTTATTTTGCTTCAACATTGCAATAAACATGATTTAGAGCATGTTCATGGAAAACTGTTTAAAAAGCCTTATAGTTCCTTCTATTATAAATCATTCCAGTGTTGTACTAGTTGAGTAGTGGAAATCTCCTGAAAACATGATTTTAGAACATGTTCATGGAATACTAAAAAACCAACATAGTTCACTTTAAAAACACAACTAAGATGTGTCATAGTGTCTCATCCTCTCTCCTACCAGTACAGAACTTTATTTTGCTTCAACATTGCAATAAACATGATTTAGAACATGTTCATGGAAAACTGTTTAAAAAGCCTTATAGTTCCTTCTATTATAAATCATTCCAGTGTTGTACTAGTTGAGTAGTGGAAATCTCCTGAAAACATGATTTTAGAACATGTTCATGGAATACTAAAAAACCAACATAGTTCACTTTAAAAACACAACTAAGATGTGTCATAGTGTCTCATCCTCTCTCCTACCAGTACAGCACTTTATTTTGCTTCAACATTGCAATAAACATGATTTAGAACATGTTCATGGAAAACTGTTTAAAAAGCCTTATAGTGACTTCTATTATAAATCATTCCAGTGTTGTACTAGTTGAGTAGTGGAAATCTCCTGAAAACATGATTTTAGAACATGTTCATGGAATACTAAAAAAACAATATAGTTCACTTTTAAAACACAACTAAGTTGTGTCATAGTGTCTCATTGTCACACCTACCAGTACAGCACTTTATTTTGCTTCAACATTGCAATAAACATGATTTAGAGCATGTTCATGGAAAACTGTTTAAAAAGCCTTATAGTTCCTTCTATTATAAATCATTCCAGTGTTGTACTAGTTGAGTAGTGGAAATCTCCTGAAAACATGATTTTAGAACATGTTCATGGAATACTAAAAAACCAACATAGTTCACTTTAAAAACACAACTAAGATGTGTCATAGTGTCTCATCCTCTCTCCTACCAGTACAGAACTTTATTTTGCTTCAACATTGCAATAAACATGATTTAGAACATGTTCATGGAAAACTGTTTAAAAAGCCTTATAGTTCCTTCTATTATAAATCATTCCAGTGTTGTACTAGTTGAGTAGTGGAAATCTCCTGAAAACATGATTTTAGAACATGTTCATGGAATACTAAAAAACCAACATAGTTCACTTTAAAAACACAACTAAGATGTGTCATAGTGTCTCATCCTCTCTCCTACCAGTACAGCACTTTATTTTGCTTCAACATTGCAATAAACATGATTTAGAACATGTTCATGGAAAACTGTTTAAAAAGCCTTATAGTGACTTCTATTATAAATCATTCCAGTGTTGTACTAGTTGAGTAGTGGAAATCTCCTGAAAACATGATTTTAGAACATGTTCATGGAATACTAAAAAAACAATATAGTTCACTTTTAAAACACAACTAAGTTGTGTCATAGTGTCTCATCCTCTCTCCTACCAGTACAGCACTTTATTTTGCTTCAACATTGCAATAAACATGATTTAGAACATGTTCATGGAAAACTGTTCAAAAAGCCTTATAGTGACTTCTATTATAAATCATTCCAGTGTTGTACTAGTTGAGTAGTGGAAATCCCCTGAAAACATGATTTTAGAACATGTTCATGGAATACTAAAAAAACAATATAGTTTACTTTTAAAACACAACTAAGTTGTGTCATAGTGTCTCATTGTCACACCTACCAGTACAGCACTTTATTTTGCTTCAACATTGCAATAAACATGATTTAGAGCATGTTCATGGAAAACTGTTTAAAAAGCCTTATAGTTCCTTCTATTATAAATCATTCCAGTGTTGTACTAGTTGAGTAGTGGAAATCTCCTGAAAACATGATTTTAGAACATGTTCATGGAATACTAAAAAACCAACATAGTTCACTTTAAAAACACAACTAAGATGTGTCATAGTGTCTCATCCTCTCTCCTACCAGTACAGCACTTTATTTTGCTTCAACATTGCAATAAACATGATTTAGAACATGTTCATGGAAAACTGTTTAAAAAGCCTTATAGTGACTTCTATTATAAATCATTCCAGTGTTGTACTAGTTGAGTAGTGGAAATCTCCTGAAAACATTATTTTAGAACATGTTCATGGAATACTAAAAAACCAACATAGTTCACTTTAAAAACACAACTAAGATGTGTCATAGTGTCTCATCCTCTCTCCTACCAGTACAGCACTTTATTTTGCTTCAACATTGCAATAAACATGATTTAGAACATGTTCATGGAAAACTGTTTAAAAAGCCTTATAGTGACTTCTATTATAAATCATTCCAGTGTTGTACTAGTTGAGTAGTGGAAATCTCCTGAAAACATGATTTTAGAACATGTTCATGGAATACTAAAAAAACAATATAGTTCACTTTTAAAACACAACTAAGTTGTGTCATAGTGTCTCATCCTCTCTCCTACCAGTACAGCACTTTATTTTGCTTCAACATTGCAATAAACATGATTTAGAACATGTTCATGGAAAACTGTTTAAAAAGCCTTATAGTGACTTCTATTATAAATCATTCCAGTGTTGTACTAGTTGAGTAGTGGAAATCTCCTGAAAACATGATTTTAGAACATGTTCATGGAATACTAAAAAAACAATATAGTTCACTTTTAAAACACAACTAAGTTGTGTCATAGTGTCTCATTGTCACACCTACCAGTACAGCACTTTATTTTGCTTCAACATTGCAATAAACATGATTTAGAGCATGTTCATGGAAAACTGTTTAAAAAGCCTTATAGTTCCTTCTATTATAAATCATTCCAGTGTTGTACTAGTTGAGTAGTGGAAATCTCCTGAAAACATGATTTTAGAACATGTTCATGGAATACTAAAAAACCAACATAGTTCACTTTAAAAACACAACAAAGATGTGTCATAGTGTCTCATCCTCTCTCCTACCAGTACAGAACTTTATTTTGCTTCAACATTGCAATAAACATGATTTAGAACATGTTCATGGAAAACTGTTTAAAAAGCCTTATAGTTCCTTCTATTATAAATCATTCCAGTGTTGTACTAGTTGAGTAGTGGAAATCTCCTGAAAACATGATTTTAGAACATGTTCATGGAATACTAAAAAAACAATATAGTTCACTTTTAAAACACAACTAAGTTGTGTCATAGTGTCTCATTGTCACACCTACCAGTACAGCACTTTATTTTGCTTCAACATTGCAATAAACATGATTTAGAGCATGTTCATGGAAAACTGTTTAAAAAGCCTTATAGTTTCTTCTATTATAAATCATTCCAGTGTTGTACTAGTTGAGTAGTGGAAATCTCCTGAAAACATGATTTTAGAACATGTTCATGGAATACTAAAAAACCAACATAGTTCACTTTAAAAACACAACTAAGATGTGTCATAGTGTCTCATCCTCTCTCCTACAGTACAGCACTTTATTTTGCTTCAACATTGCAATAAACATGATTTAGAACATGTTCATGGAAAACTGTTTAAAAAGCCTTATAGTGACTTCTATTATAAATCATTCCAGTGTTGTACTAGTTGAGTAGTGGAAATCTCCTGAAAACATTATTTTAGAACATGTTCATGGAATACTAAAAAACCAACATAGTTCACTTTAAAAACACAACTAAGATGTGTCATAGTGTCTCATCCTCTCTCCTACCAGTACAGCACTTTATTTTGCTTCAACATTGCAATAAACATGATTTAGAACATGTTCATGGAAAACTGTTTAAAAAGCCTTATAGTGACTTCTATTATAAATCATTCCAGTGTTGTACTAGTTGAGTAGTGGAAATCTCCTGAAAACATGATTTTAGAACATGTTCATGGAATACTAAAAAAACAATATAGTTCACTTTTAAAACACAACTAAGTTGTGTCATAGTGTCTCATCCTCTCTCCTACCAGTACAGCACTTTATTTTGCTTCAACATTGCAATAAACATGATTTAGAACATGTTCATGGAAAACTGTTTAAAAAGCCTTATAGTGACTTCTATTATAAATCATTCCAGTGTTGTACTAGTTGAGTAGTGGAAATCTCCTGAAAACATGATTTTAGAACATGTTCATGGAATACTAAAAAAACAATATAGTTCACTTTTAAAACACAACTAAGTAGTGTCATAGTGTCTAATTGTCACACCTACCAGTACAGCACTTTATTTTGCTTCAACATTGCAATAAACATGATTTAGAGCATGTTCATGGAAAACTGTTTAAAAAGCCTTATAGTTCCTTCTATTATAAATCATTCCAGTGTTGTACTAGTTGAGTAGTGGAAATCTCCTGAAAACATGATTTTAGAACATGTTCATGGAATACTAAAAAACCAACATAGTTCACTTTAAAAACACAACAAAGATGTGTCATAGTGTCTCATCCTCTCTCCTACCAGTACAGAACTTTATTTTGCTTCAACATTGCAATAAACATGATTTAGAACATGTTCATGGAAAACTGTTTAAAAAGCCTTATAGTTCCTTCTATTATAAATCATTCCAGTGTTGTACTAGTTGAGTAGTGGAAATCTCCTGAAAACATGATTTTAGAACATGTTCATGGAATACTAAAAAACCAACATAGTTCACTTTAAAAACACAACTAAGATGTGTCATAGTGTCTCATCCTCTCTCCTACCAGTACAGCACTTTATTTTGCTTCAACATTGCAATAAACATGATTTAGAACATGTTCATGGAAAACTGTTTAAAAAGCCTTATAGTGACTTCTATTATAAATCATTCCAGTGTTGTACTAGTTGAGTAGTGGAAATCTCCTGAAAACATGATTTTAGAACATGTTCATGGAATACTAAAAAAACAATATAGTTCACTTTTAAAACACAACTAAGTTGTGTCATAGTGTCTCATCCTCTCTCCTACCAGTACAGCACTTTATTTTGCTTCAACATTGCAATAAACATGATTTAGAACATGTTCATGGAAAACTGTTCAAAAAGCCTTATAGTGACTTCTATTATAAATCATTCCAGTGTTGTACTAGTTGAGTAGTGGAAATCCCCTGAAAACATGATTTTAGAACATGTTCATGGAATACTAAAAAAACAATATAGTTCACTTTTAAAACACAACTAAGTTGTGTCATAGTGTCTCATTGTCACACCTACCAGTACAGCACTTTATTTTGCTTCAACATTGCAATAAACATGATTTAGAGCATGTTCATGGAAAACTGTTTAAAATGCCTTATAGTTCCTTCTATTATAAATCATTCCAGTGTTGTACTAGTTGAGTAGTGGAAATCTCCTGAAAACATGATTTTAGAACATGTTCATGGAATACTAAAAAACCAACATAGTTCACTTTAAAAACACAACTAAGATGTGTCATAGTGTCTCATCCTCTCTCCTACCAGTACAGCACTTTATTTTGCTTCAACATTGCAATAAACATGATTTAGAACATGTTCATGGAAAACTGTTTAAAAAGCCTTATAGTGACTTCTATTATAAATCATTCCAGTGTTGTACTAGTTGAGTAGTGGAAATCTCCTGAAAACATGATTTTAGAACATGTTCATGGAATACTAAAAAACCAACATAGTTCACTTTAAAAACACAACTAAGATGTGTCATAGTGTCTCATCCTCTCTCCTACCAGTACATAACTTTATTTTGCTTCAACATTGCAATAAACATGATTTAGAACATGTTCATGGAAAACTGTTTAAAAAGCCTTATAGTTCCTTCTATTATAAATCATTCCAGTGTTGTACTAGTTGAGTAGTGGAAATCTCCTGAAAACATGATTTTAGAACATGTTCATGGAATACTAAAAAAACAATATAGTTCACTTTTAAAACACAACTAAGTTGTGTCATAGTGTCTCATCCTCTCTCCTACCAGTACAGCACTTTATTTTGCTTCAACATTGCAATAAACATGATTTAGAACATGTTCATGGAAAACTGTTCAAAAAGCCTTATAGTGACTTCTATTATAAATCATTCCAGTGTTGTACTAGTTGAGTAGTGGAAATCCCCTGAAAACATGATTTTAGAACATGTTCATGGAATACTAAAAAAACAATATAGTTCACTTTTAAAACACAACTAAGTTGTGTCATAGTGTCTCATTGTCACACCTACCAGTACAGCACTTTATTTTGCTTCAACATTGCAATAAACATGATTTAGAGCATGTTCATGGAAAACTGTTTAAAAAGCCTTATAGTTCCTTCTATTATAAATCATTCCAGTGTTGTACTAGTTGAGTAGTGGAAATCTCCTGAAAACATGATTTTAGAACATGTTCATGGAATACTAAAAAACCAACATAGTTCACTTTAAAAACACAACTAAGATGTGTCATAGTGTCTCATCCTCTCTCCTACCAGTACAGCACTTTATTTTGCTTCAACATTGCAATAAACATGATTTAGAACATGTTCATGGAAAACTGTTTAAAAAGCCTTATAGTGACTTCTATTATAAATCATTCCAGTGTTGTACTAGTTGAGTAGTGGAAATCTCCTGAAAACATGATTTTAGAACATGTTCATGGAATACTAAAAAACCAACATAGTTCACTTTAAAAACACAACTAAGATGTGTCATAGTGTCTCATCCTCTCTCCTACCAGTACAGCACTTTATTTTGCTTCAACATTGCAATAAACATGATTTAGAACATGTTCATGGAAAACTGTTTAAAAAGCCTTATAATGACTTCTATTATAAATCATTCCAGTGTTGTACTAGTTGAGTAGTGGAAATCTCCTGAAAACATGATTTTAGAACATGTTCATGGAATACTAAAAAAACAATATAGTTCACTTTTAAAACACAACTAAGTTGTGTCATAGTGTCTCATCCTCTCTCCTACCAGTACAGCACTTTATTTTGCTTCAACATTGCAATAAACATGATTTAGAACATGTTCATGGAAAACTGTTTAAAAAGCCTTATAGTGACTTCTATTATAAATCATTCCAGTGTTGTACTAGTTGAGTAGTGGAAATCTCCTGAAAACATGATTTTAGAACATGTTCATGGAATACTAAAAAAACAATATAGTTCACTTTTAAAACACAACTAAGTTGTGTCATAGTGTCTCATCCTCTCTCCTACCAGTACAGCACTTTATTTTGCTTCAACATTGCAATAAACATGATTTAGAACATGTTCATGGAAAACTGTTTAAAAAGCCTTATAGTGACTTCTATTATAAATCATTCCAGTGTTGTACTAGTTGAGTAGTGGAAATCTCCTGAAAACATGATTTTAGAACATGTTCATGGAATAATAAAAAAACAATATAGTTCACTTTTAAAACACAACTAAGTTGTGTCATAGTGTCTCATCCTCTCTCCTACCAGTACAGCACTTCATTTTGCTTCAACATTGCAATACACATGATTTAGAACATGTTCATGGAAAACTGTTTAAAAAGCCTTATAGTGACTTCTATTATAAATCATTCCAGTGTTGTACTAGTTGAGTAGTGGAAATCTCCTGAAAACATGATTTTAGAACATGTTCATGGAATACTAAAAAAACAATATAGTTCACTTTTAAAACACAACTAAGTTGTGTCATAGTGTCTCATTGTCACACCTACCAGTACAGCACTTTATTTTGCTTCAACATTGCAATAAACATGATTTAGAGCATGTTCATGGAAAACTGTTTAAAAAGCCTTATAGTTCCTTCTATTATAAATCATTCCAGTGTTGTACTAGTTGAGTAGTGGAAATCTCCTGAAAACATGATTTTAGAACATGTTCATGGAATACTAAAAAACCAACATAGTTCACTTTAAAAACACAACTAAGATGTGTCATAGTGTCTCATCCTCTCTCCTACCAGTACAGCACTTTATTTTGCTTCAACATTGCAATAAACATGATTTAGAACAAGTTCATGGAAAACTGTTTAAAAAGCCTTATAGTGACTTCTATTATAAATCATTCCAGTGTTGTACTAGTTGAGTAGTGGAAATCTCCTGAAAACATGATTTTAGAACATGTTCATGGAATACTAAAAAACCAACAAAGTTCACTTTAAAAACACAACTAAGATGTGTCATAGTGTCTCATCCTCTCTCCTACCAGTACAGCACTTTATTTTGCTTCAACATTGCAATAAACATGATTTAGAGCATGTTCATGGAAAACTGTTTAAAAAGCCTTATAGTTCCTTCTATTATAAATCATTCCAGTGTTGTACTAGTTGAGTAGTGGAAATCTACTGAAAACATGATTTTAGAACATGTTCATGGAATACTAAAAAACCAACATAGTTCACTTTAAAAACACAACTAAGATGTGTCATAGTGTCTCATCCTCTCTCCTACCAGTACAGCACTTTATTTTGCTTCAACATTGCAATAAACATGATTTAGAACATGTTCATGGAAAACTGTTTAAAAAGCCTTATAGTGACTTCTATTATAAATCATTCCAGTGTTGTACTAGTTGAGTAGTGGAAATCTCCTGAAAACATGATTTTAGAACATGTTCATGGAATACTTAAAAAACAATATAGTTCACTTTTAAAACACAACTAAGTTGTGTCATAGTGTCTCATCCTCTCTCCTACCAGTACAGCACTTTATTTTGCTTCAACATTGCAATAAACATGATTTTGGATCATGTTCATGGAATACTAAAAAACCAACATAGTTCACTTTAAAAACACAACTAAGATGTGTCATAGTGTCTCATCCTCTCTCCTACCAGTACAGCACTTTATTTTGCTTCAACATTGCAATAAACATGATTTAGAACATGTTCATGGAAAACTGTTTAAAAAGCCTTATAGTGACTTCTATTATGAATCCTTCCAGTGTTGTACTAGTTGAGTAGTGGAAATCTCCTGAAAACATGATTTTAGAACATGTTCATGGAATACTAAAAAAACAATATAGTTCACTTTTAAAACACAACTAAGTTGTGTCATAGTGTCTCATTGTCACACCTACCAGTACAGCACTTTATTTTGCTTCAACATTGCAATAAACATGATTTAGAGCATGTTCATGGAAAACTGTTTAAAAAGCCTTATAGTTCCTTCTATTATAAATCATTCCAGTGTTGTACTAGTTGAGTAGTGGAAATCTCCTGAAAACATGATTTTAGAACATGTTCATGGAATACTAAAAAACCAACATAGTTCACTTTAAAAACACAACTAAGATGTGTCATAGTGTCTCATCCTCTCTCCTACCAGTACAGCACTTTATTTTGCTTCAACATTGCAATAAACATGATTTAGAACAAGTTCATGGAAAACTGTTTAAAAAGCCTTATAGTGACTTCTATTATAAATCATTCCAGTGTTGTACTAGTTGAGTAGTGGAAATCTCCTGAAAACATGATTTTAGAACATGTTCATGGAATACTAAAAAACCAACATAGTTCACTTTAAAAACACAACTAAGATGTGTCATAGTGTCTCATCCACTCTCCTACCAGTACAGCACTTTATTTTGCTTCAACATTGCAATAAACATGATTTAGAGCATGTTCATGGAAAACTGTTTAAAAAGCCTTATAGTTCCTTCTATTATAAATCATTCCAGTGTTGTACTAGTTGAGTAGTGGAAATCTACTGAAAACATGATTTTAGAACATGTTCATGGAATACTAAAAAACCAACATAGTTCACTTTAAAAACACAACTAAGATGTGTCATAGTGTCTCATCCTCTCTCCTACCAGTACAGCACTTTATTTTGCTTCAACATTGCAATAAACATGATTTAGAACATGTTCATGGAAAACTGTTTAAAAAGCCTTATAGTGACTTCTATTATAAATCATTCCAGTGTTGTACTAGTTGAGTAGTGGAAATCTCCTGAAAACATGATTTTAGAACATGTTCATGGAATACTTAAAAAACAATATAGTTCACTTTTAAAACACAACTAAGTTGTGTCATAGTGTCTCATCCTCTCTCCTACCAGTACAGCACTTTATTTTGCTTCAACATTGCAATAAACATGATTTTGGATCATGTTCATGGAATACTAAAAAACCAACATAGTTCACTTTAAAAACACAACTAAGATGTGTCATAGTGTCTCATCCTCTCACCTACCAGTACAGCACTTTATTTTGCTTCAACATTGCAATAAACATGATTTAGAACATGTTCATGGAAAACTGTTTAAAAAGCCTTATAGTGACTTCTATTATGAATCCTTCCAGTGTTGTACTAGTTGAGTAGTGGAAATCTCCTGAAAACATGATTTTAGAACATGTTCATGGAATACTAAAAAACCAACATAGTTCACTTTATAAACACAACTAAGATGTGTCATAGTGTCTCATCCTCTCTCCTACCAGTACAGCACTTTATTTTGCTTCAACATTGCAATAAACATGATTTTGGATCATGTTCATGGAATACTAAAAAACCAACATAGTTCACTTTAAAAACACAACTAAGATGTGTCATAGTGTCTCATCCTCTCTCCTACCAGTACAGCACTTTATTTTGCTTCAACATTGCAATAAACATGATTTAGAACATGTTCATGGAAAACTGTTTAAAAAGCCTTATAGTGACTTCTATTATGAATCCTTCCAGTGTTGTACTAGTTGAGTAGTGGAAATCTCCTGAAAACATGATTTTAGAACATGTTCATGGAATACTAAAAAAACAATATAGTTCACTTTTAAAACACAACTAAGTTGTGTCATAGTGTCTCATTGTCACACCTACCAGTACAGCACTTTATTTTGCTTCAACATTGCAATAAACATGATTTAGAGCATGTTCATGGAAAACTGTTTAAAAAGCCTTATAGTTCCTTCTATTATAAATCATTCCAGTGTTGTACTAGTTGAGTAGTGGAAATCTCCTGAAAACATGATTTTAGAACATGTTCATGGAATACTAAAAAACCAACATAGTTCACTTTAAAAACACAACTAAGATGTGTCATAGTGTCTCATCCTCTCTCCTACCAGTACAGCACTTTATTTTGCTTCAACATTGCAATAAACATGATTTAGAACAAGTTCATGGAAAACTGTTTAAAAAGCCTTATAGTGACTTCTATTATAAATCATTCCAGTGTTGTACTAGTTGAGTAGTGGAAATCTCCTGAAAACATGATTTTAGAACATGTTCATGGAATACTAAAAAACCAACATAGTTCACTTTAAAAACACAACTAAGATGTGTCATAGTGTCTCATCCTCTCTCCTACCAGTACAGCACTTTATTTTGCTTCAACATTGCAATAAACATGATTTAGAGCATGTTCATGGAAAACTGTTTAAAAAGCCTTATAGTTCCTTCTATTATAAATCATTCCAGTGTTGTACTAGTTGAGTAGTGGAAATCTACTGAAAACATGATTTTAGAACATGTTCATGGAATACTAAAAAACCAACATAGTTCACTTTAAAAACACAACTAAGATGTGTCATAGTGTCTCATCCTCTCTCCTACCAGTACAGCACTTTATTTTGCTTCAACATTGCAATAAACATGATTTAGAACATGTTCATGGAAAACTGTTTAAAAAGCCTTATAGTGACTTCTATTATAAATCATTCCAGTGTTGTACTAGTTGAGTAGTGGAAATCTCCTGAAAACATGATTTTAGAACATGTTCATGGAATACTTAAAAAACAATATAGTTCACTTTTAAAACACAACTAAGTTGTGTCATAGTGTCTCATCCTCTCTCCTACCAGTACAGCACTTTATTTTGCTTCAACATTGCAATAAACATGATTTTGGATCATGTTCATGGAATACTAAAAAACCAACATAGTTCACTTTAAAAACACAACTAAGATGTGTCATAGTGTCTCATCCTCTCTCCTACCAGTACAGCACTTTATTTTGCTTCAACATTGCAATAAACATGATTTAGAACATGTTCATGGAAAACTGTTTAAAAAGCCTTATAGTGACTTCTATTATGAATCCTTCCAGTGTTGTACTAGTTGAGTAGTGGAAATCTCCTGAAAACATGATTTTAGAACATGTTCATGGAATACTAAAAAAACAATATAGTTCACTTTTAAAACACAACTAAGTTGTGTCATAGTGTCTCATTGTCACACCTACCAGTACAGCACTTTATTTTGCTTCAACATTGCAATAAACATGATTTAGAGCATGTTCATGGAAAACTGTTTAAAAAGCCTTATAGTTCCTTCTATTATAAATCATTCCAGTGTTGTACTAGTTGAGTAGTGGAAATCTCCTGAAAACATGATTTTAGAACATGTTCATGGAATACTAAAAAACCAACATAGTTCACTTTAAAAACACAACTAAGATGTGTCATAGTGTCTCATCCTCTCTCCTACCAGTACAGCACTTTATTTTGCTTCAACATTGCAATAAACATGATTTAGAACAAGTTCATGGAAAACTGTTTAAAAAGCCTTATAGTGACTTCTATTATAAATCATTCCAGTGTTGTACTAGTTGAGTAGTGGAAATCTCCTGAAAACATGATTTTAGAACATGTTCATGGAATACTAAAAAACCAACATAGTTCACTTTAAAAACACAACTAAGATGTGTCATAGTGTCTCATCCTCTCTCCTACCAGTACAGCACTTTATTTTGCTTCAACATTGCAATAAACATGATTTTGGATCATGTTCATGGAATACTAAAAAACCAACATAGTTCACTTTAAAAACACAACTAAGATGTGTCATAGTGTCTCATCCTCTCTCCTACCAGTACAGCACTTTATTTTGCTTCAACATTGCAATAAACATGATTTAGAACATGTTCATGGAAAACTGTTTAAAAAGCCTTATAGTGACTTCTATTATGAATCCTTCCAGTGTTGTACTAGTTGAGTAGTGGAAATCTCCTGAAAACATGATTTTAGAACATGTTCATGGAATACTAAAAAAACAATATAGTTCACTTTTAAAACACAACTAAGTTGTGTCATAGTGTCTCATTGTCACACCTACCAGTACAGCACTTTATTTTGCTTCAACATTGCAATAAACATGATTTAGAGCATGTTCATGGAAAACTGTTTAAAAAGCCTTATAGTTCCTTCTATTATAAATCATTCCAGTGTTGTACTAGTTGAGTAGTGGAAATCTCCTGAAAACATGATTTTAGAACATGTTCATGGAATACTAAAAAACCAACATAGTTCACTTTAAAAACACAACTAAGATGTGTCATAGTGTCTCATCCTCTCTCCTACCAGTACAGCACTTTATTTTGCTTCAACATTGCAATAAACATGATTTAGAACAAGTTCATGGAAAACTGTTTAAAAAGCCTTATAGTGACTTCTATTATAAATCATTCCAGTGTTGTACTAGTTGAGTAGTGGAAATCTCCTGAAAACATGATTTTAGAACATGTTCATGGAATACTAAAAAACCAACATAGTTCACTTTAAAAACACAACTAAGATGTGTCATAGTGTCTCATCCTCTCTCCTACCAGTACAGCACTTTATTTTGCTTCAACATTGCAATAAACATGATTTAGAGCATGTTCATGGAAAACTGTTTAAAAAGCCTTATAGTTCCTTCTATTATAAATCATTCCAGTGTTGTACTAGTTGAGTAGTGGAAATCTACTGAAAACATGATTTTAGAACATGTTCATGGAATACTAAAAAACCAACATAGTTCACTTTAAAAACACAACTAAGATGTGTCATAGTGTCTCATCCTCTCTCCTACCAGTACAGTACTTTATTTTGCTTCAACATTGCAATAAACATGATTTAGAACATGTTCATGGAAAACTGTTTAAAAAGCCTTATAGTGACTTCTATTATAAATCATTCCAGTGTTGTACTAGTTGAGTAGTGGAAATCTCCTGAAAACATGATTTTAGAACATGTTCATGGAATACTTAAAAAACAATATAGTTCACTTTTAAAACACAACTAAGTTGTGTCATAGTGTCTCATCCTCTCTCCTACCAGTACAGCACTTTATTTTGCTTCAACATTGCAATAAACATGATTTTGGATCATGTTCATGGAATACTAAAAAACCAACATAGTTCACTTTAAAAACACAACTAAGATGTGTCATAGTGTCTCATCCTCTCTCCTACCAGTACAGCACTTTATTTTGCTTCAACATTGCAATAAACATGATTTAGAACATGTTCATGGAAAACTGTTTAAAAAGCCTTATAGTGACTTCTATTATGAATCCTTCCAGTGTTGTACTAGTTGAGTAGTGGAAATCTCCTGAAAACATGATTTTAGAACATGTTCATGGAATACTAAAAAAACAATATAGTTCACTTTTAAAACACAACTAAGTTGTGTCATAGTGTCTCATTGTCACACCTACCAGTACAGCACTTTATTTTGCTTCAACATTGCAATAAACATGATTTAGAGCATGTTCATGGAAAACTGTTTAAAAAGCCTTATAGTTCCTTCTATTATAAATCATTCCAGTGTTGTACTAGTTGAGTAGTGGAAATCTCCTGAAAACATGATTTTAGAACATGTTCATGGAATACTAAAAAACCAACATAGTTCACTTTAAAAACACAACTAAGATGTGTCATAGTGTCTCATCCTCTCTCCTACCAGTACAGCACTTTATTTTGCTTCAACATTGCAATAAACATGATTTAGAACAAGTTCATGGAAAACTGTTTAAAAAGCCTTATAGTGACTTCTATTATAAATCATTCCAGTGTTGTACTAGTTGAGTAGTGGAAATCTCCTGAAAACATGATTTTAGAACATGTTCATGGAATACTAAAAAACCAACATAGTTCACTTTATAAACACAACTAAGATGTGTCATAGTGTCTCATCCTCTCTCCTACCAGAACAGCACTTTATTTTGCTTCAACATTGCAATAAACATGATTTTGGATCATGTTCATGGAATACTAAAAAACCAACATAGTTCACTTTAAAAACACAACTAAGATGTGTCATAGTGTCTCATCCTCTCTCCTACCAGTACAGCACTTTATTTTGCTTCAACATTGCAATAAACATGATTTAGAACATGTTCATGGAAAACTGTTTAAAAAGCCTTATAGTGACTTCTATTATGAATCCTTCCAGTGTTGTACTAGTTGAGTAGTGGAAATCTCCTGAAAACATGATTTTAGAACATGTTCATGGAATACTAAAAAAACAATATAGTTCACTTTTAAAACACAACTAAGTTGTGTCATAGTGTCTCATTGTCACACCTACCAGTACAGCACTTTATTTTGCTTCAACATTGCAATAAACATGATTTAGAGCATGTTCATGGAAAACTGTTTAAAAAGCCTTATAGTTCCTTCTATTATAAATCATTCCAGTGTTGTACTAGTTGAGTAGTGGAAATCTCCTGAAAACATGATTTTAGAACATGTTCATGGAATACTAAAAAACCAACATAGTTCACTTTAAAAACACAACTAAGATGTGTCATAGTGTCTCATCCTCTCTCCTACCAGTACAGCACTTTATTTTGCTTCAACATTGCAATAAACATGATTTAGAACAAGTTCATGGAAAACTGTTTAAAAAGCCTTATAGTGACTTCTATTATAAATCATTCCAGTGTTGTACTAGTTGAGTAGTGGAAATCTCCTGAAAACATGATTTTAGAACATGTTCATGGAATACTAAAAAACCAACATAGTTCACTTTAAAAACACAACTAAGATGTGTCATAGTGTCTCATCCTCTCTCCTACCAGTACAGCACTTTATTTTGCTTCAACATTGCAATAAACATGATTTAGAGCATGTTCATGGAAAACTGTTTAAAAAGCCTTATAGTTCCTTCTATTATAAATCATTCCAGTGTTGTACTAGTTGAGTAGTGGAAATCTACTGAAAACATGATTTTAGAACATGTTCATGGAATACTAAAAAACCAACATAGTTCACTTTAAAAACACAACTAAGATGTGTCATAGTGTCTCATCCTCTCTCCTACCAGTACAGCACTTTATTTTGCTTCAACATTGCAATAAACATGATTTAGAACATGTTCATGGAAAACTGTTTAAAAAGCCTTATAGTGACTTCTATTATAAATCATTCCAGTGTTGTACTAGTTGAGTAGTGGAAATCTCCTGAAAACATGATTTTAGAACATGTTCATGGAATACTTAAAAAACAATATAGTTCACTTTTAAAACACAACTAAGTTGTGTCATAGTGTCTCATCCTCTCTCCTACCAGTACAGCACTTTATTTTGCTTCAACATTGCAATAAACATGATTTTGGATCATGTTCATGGAATACTAAAAAACCAACATAGTTCACTTTAAAAACACAACTAAGATGTGTCATAGTGTCTCATCCTCTCACCTACCAGTACAGCACTTTATTTTGCTTCAACATTGCAATAAACATGATTTAGAACATGTTCATGGAAAACTGTTTAAAAAGCCTTATAGTGACTTCTATTATGAATCCTTCCAGTGTTGTACTAGTTGAGTAGTGGAAATCTCCTGAAAACATGATTTTAGAACATGTTCATGGAATACTAAAAAACCAACATAGTTCACTTTATAAACACAACTAAGATGTGTCATAGTGTCTCATCCTCTCTCCTACCAGTACAGCACTTTATTTTGCTTCAACATTGCAATAAACATGATTTAGAACATGTTCATGGAAAACTGTTTAAAAAGCCTTATAGTGACTTCTATTATAAATCATTCCAGTGTTGTACTAGTTGAGTAGTGGAAATCTCCTGAAAACATGATTTTAGAACATGTTCATGGAATACTAAAAAAACAACATAGTTCACTTTTAAAACACAACTAAGTTGTGTCATAGTGTCTCATCCTCTCTCCTACCAGTACAGCACTTTATTTTGCTTCAACATTGCAATAAACATGATTTAGAACATGTTCATGGAAAACTGTTTAAAAAGCCTTATAGTGACTTCTATTATAAATCATTCCAGTGTTGTACTAGTTGAGTAGTGGAAATCTCCTGAAAACATGATTTTAGAACATGTTCATGGAATACTAAAAAAACAATATAGTTCACTTTTAAAACACAACTAAGTTGTGTCATAGTGTCTCATCCTCTCTCCTACCAGTACAGCACTTTATTTTGCTTCAACATTGCAATAAACATGATTTAGAACATGTTCATGGAAAACTTTTTAAAAAGCCTTATAGTGACTTCTATTATAAATCATTCCAGTGTTGTACTAGTTGAGTAGTGGAAATCTCCTGAAAACATGATTTTAGAACATGTTCATGGAATACTAAAAAAACAATATAGTTCACTTTTAAAACACAACTAAGTTGTGTCATAGTGTCTCATTGTCACACCTACCAGTACAGCACTTTATTTTGCTTCAACATTGCAATAAACATGATTTAGAGCATGTTCATGGAAAACTGTTTAAAAAGCCTTATAGTTCCTTCTATTATAAATCATTCCAGTGTTGTACTAGTTGAGTAGTGGAAATCTCCTGAAAACATGATTTTAGAACATGTTCATGGAATACTAAAAAACCAACATAGTTCACTTTAAAAACACAACTAAGATGTGTCATAGTGTCTCATCCTCTCTCCTACCAGTACAGCACTTTATTTTGCTTCAACATTGCAATAAACATGATTTAGAACAAGTTCATGGAAAACTGTTTAAAAAGCCTTATAGTGACTTCTATTATAAATCATTCCAGTGTTGTACTAGTTGAGTAGTGGAAATCTCCTGAAAACATGATTTTAGAACATGTTCATGGAATACTAAAAAACCAACATAGTTCACTTTAAAAACACAACTAAGATGTGTCATAGTGTCTCATCCTCTCTCCTACCAGTACAGCACTTTATTTTGCTTCAACATTGCAATAAACATGATTTAGAACATGTTCATGGAAAACTGTTTAAAAAGCCTTAATAATGACTTCTATTATAAATCATTCCAGTGTTGTACTAGTTGAGTAGTGGAAATCTCCTGAAAACATGATTTTAGAACATGTTCATGGAATACTAAAAAAACAATATAGTTCACTTTTAAAACACAACTAAGTTGTGTCATAGTGTCTCATTGTCACACCTACCAGTACAGCACTTTATTTTGCTTCAACATTGCAATAAACATGATTTAGAGCATGTTCATGGAAAACTGTTTAAAAAGCCTTATAGTTCCTTCTATTATAAATCATTCCAGTGTTGTACTAGTTGAGTAGTGGAAATCTCCTGAAAACATGATTTTAGAACATGTTCATGGAATACTAAAAAACCAACATAGTTCACTTTAAAAACACAACTAAGATGTGTCATAGTGTCTCATCCTCTCTCCTACCAGTACAGCACTTTATTTTGCTTCAACATTGCAATAAACATGATTTAGAACAAGTTCATGGAAAACTGTTTAAAAAGCCTTATAGTGACTTCTATTATAAATCATTCCAGTGTTGTACTAGTTGAGTAGTGGAAATCTCCTGAAAACATGATTTTAGAACATGTTCATGGAATACTAAAAAACCAACATAGTTCACTTTAAAAACACAACTAAGATGTGTCATAGTGTCTCATCCTCTCTCCTACCAGTACAGCACTTTATTTTGCTTCAACATTGCAATAAACATGATTTAGAGCATGTTCATGGAAAACTGTTTAAAAAGCCTTATAGTTCCTTCTATTATAAATCATTCCAGTGTTGTACTAGTTGAGTAGTGGAAATCTACTGAAAACATGATTTTAGAACATGTTCATGGAATACTAAAAAACCAACATAGTTCACTTTAAAAACACAACTAAGATGTGTCATAGTGTCTCATCCTCTCTCCTACCAGTACAGCACTTTATTTTGCTTCAACATTGCAATAAACATGATTTAGAACATGTTCATGGAAAACTGTTTAAAAAGCCTTATAGTGACTTCTATTATAAATCATTCCAGTGTTGTACTAGTTGAGTAGTGGAAATCTCCTGAAAACATGATTTTAGAACATGTTCATGGAATACTTAAAAAACAATATAGTTCACTTTTAAAACACAACTAAGTTGTGTCATAGTGTCTCATCCTCTCTCCTACCAGTACAGCACTTTATTTTGCTTCAACATTGCAATAAACATGATTTTGGATCATGTTCATGGAATACTAAAAAACCAACATAGTTCACTTTAAAAACACAACTAAGATGTGTCATAGTGTCTCATCCTCTCACCTACCAGTACAGCACTTTATTTTGCTTCAACATTGCAATAAACATGATTTAGAACATGTTCATGGAAAACTGTTTAAAAAGCCTTATAGTGACTTCTATTATGAATCCTTCCAGTGTTGTACTAGTTGAGTAGTGGAAATCTCCTGAAAACATGATTTTAGAACATGTTCATGGAATACTAAAAAACCAACATAGTTCACTTTATAAACACAACTAAGATGTGTCATAGTGTCTCATCCTCTCTCCTACCAGTACAGCACTTTATTTTGCTTCAACATTGCAATAAACATGATTTAGAACATGTTCATGGAAAACTGTTTAAAAAGCCTTATAGTGACTTCTATTATAAATCATTCCAGTGTTGTACTAGTTGAGTAGTGGAAATCTCCTGAAAACATGATTTTAGAACATGTTCATGGAATACTAAAAAAACAACATAGTTCACTTTTAAAACACAACTAAGTTGTGTCATAGTGTCTCATCCTCTCTCCTACCAGTACAGCACTTTATTTTGCTTCAACATTGCAATAAACATGATTTAGAACATGTTCATGGAAAACTGTTTAAAAAGCCTTATAGTGACTTCTATTATAAATCATTCCAGTGTTGTACTAGTTGAGTAGTGGAAATCTCCTGAAAACATGATTTTAGAACATGTTCATGGAATACTAAAAAAACAATATAGTTCACTTTTAAAACACAACTAAGTTGTGTCATAGTGTCTCATCCTCTCTCCTACCAGTACAGCACTTTATTTTGCTTCAACATTGCAATAAACATGATTTAGAACATGTTCATGGAAAACTGTTTAAAAAGCCTTATAGTGACTTCTATTATAAATCATTCCAGTGTTGTACTAGTTGAGTAGTGGAAATCTCCTGAAAATATGATTTTAGAACATGTTCATGGAATACTAAAAAAACAATATAGTTCACTTTTAAAACACAACTAAGTTGTGTCATAGTGTCTCATTGTCACACCTACCAGTACAGAACTTCTTTTTGCTTCAACATTGCAATAAACATGATTTAGAACATGTTCATGGAAAACTGTTTAAAAAGCCACATAGTGACTCCTATTATAAATCATTCCAGTGTTGTACTAGTTGAGTAGTGGAAATCTCCTGAAAACATGATTTTAGAACATGTTCATGGAATACTAAAAAAAACAATATAGTTAACTTTAAAAACACAACTAAGTTGAGTCATAGTGTCTCATTCTCTAGCCTACCAGTACAGAACTATATTTTGCTTCAACATTGCAATAAACATGATTTAGAGCATGTTCATGGAAAACTGTTTAAAAAGCCTTATAGTTCCTTCTATTATAAATCATTCCAGTGTTGTACTAGTTGAGTAGTGTAAACCTGCTTAAAAATGATTTTAGAACATGTTCATGGAATACTAAAAAACCAACATAGTTCACTTTAAAAACACAACTAAGATGTGTCATAGTGTCTCATCCTCTCTCCTACCAGTACAGCACTTTATTTTGCTTCAACATTGCAATAAACATGATTTAGAACATGTTCATGGAAAACTGTTTAAAAAGCCTTATAGTGACTTCTATTATAAATCATTCCAGTGTTGTACTAGTTGAGTAGTGGAAATCTCCTGAAAACATGATTTTAGAACATGTTCATGGAATACTAAAAAAACAATATAGTTCACTTTTAAAACACAACTAAGTTGTGTCATAGTGTCTCATCCTCTCTCCTACCAGTACAGCACTTTATTTTGCTTCAACATTGCAATAAACATGATTTAGAACATGTTCATGGAAAACTGTTTAAAAAGCCACATAGTGACTCCTATTATAAATCATTCCAGTGTTGTACTAGTTGAGTAGTGGAAATCTCCTGAAAACATGATTTTAGAACATGTTCATGGAATACTAAAAAAAACAATATAGTTAACTTTAAAAACACAACTAAGTTGAGTCATAGTGTCTCATTCTCTAGCCTACCAGTACAGAACTATATTTTGCTTCAACATTGCAATAAACATGATTTAGAGCATGTTCATGGAAAACTGTTTAAAAAGCCTTATAGTTCCTTCTATTATAAATCATTCCAGTGTTGTACTAGTTGAGTAGTGGAAATCTCCTGAAAACATGATTTTAGAACATGTTCATGGAATACTAAAAAACCAACATAGTTCACTTTAAAAACACAACTAAGATGTGTCACAGTGTCTCATCCTCTCTCCTACCAGTACAGCACTTTATTTTGCTTCAACATTGCAATAAACATGATTTAGAACATGTTAATGGAAAACTGTTTAAAAAGCCTTATAGTGACTTCTATTATAAATCATTCCAGTGTTGTACTAGTTGAGTAGTGGAAATCTCCTGAAAACATGATTTTAGAACATGTTCATGGAATACTAAAAAAACAATATAGTTCACTTTTAAAACACAACTAAGTTGTGTCATAGTGTCTCATTGTCACACCTACCAGTACAGCACTTTATTTTGCTTCAACATTAGAATAAACATGATTTAGAGCATGTTCATGGAAAACTGTTTAAAAAGCCTTATAGTTCCTTCTATTATAAATCATTCCAGTGTTGTACTAGTTGAGTAGTGGAAATCGCCTGAAAACATGATTTTAGAACATGTTCATGGAATACTAAAAAACCAACATAGTTCACTTTAAAAACACAACTAAGATGTGTCATAGTGTCTCATCCTCTCTCCTACCAGTACAGCACTTTATTTTGCTTCAACATTGCAATAAACATGATTTAGAACAAGTTCATGGAAAACTGTTTAAAAAGCCTTATAGTGACTTCTATTATAAATCATTCCAGTGTTGTACTAGTTGAGTAGTGGAAATCTCCTGAAAACATGATTTTAGAACATGTTCATGGAATACTAAAAAACCAACATAGTTCACTTTAAAAACACAACTAAGATGTGTCATAGTGTCTCATCCTCTCTCCTACCAGTACAGCACTTTATTTTGCTTCAACATTGCAATAAACATGATTTAGAACATGTTCATGGAAAACTGTTTAAAAAGCCTAAATAATGACTTCTATTATAAATCATTCCAGTGTTGTACTAGTTGAGTAGTGGAAATCTCCTGAAAACATGATTTTAGAACATGTTCATGGAATACTAAAAAAACAATATAGTTCACTTTTAAAACACAACTAAGTTGTGTCATAGTGTCTCATTGTCACACCTACCAGTACAGCACTTTATTTTGCTTCAACATTGCAATAAACATGATTTAGAGCATGTTCATGGAAAACTGTTTAAAAAGCCTTATAGTTCCTTCTATTATAAATCATTCCAGTGTTGTACTAGTTGAGTAGTGGAAATCTCCTGAAAACATGATTTTAGAACATGTTCATGGAATACTAAAAAACCAACATAGTTCACTTTAAAAACACAACTAAGATGTGTCATAGTGTCTCATCCTCTCTCCTACCAGTACAGCACTTTATTTTGCTTCAACATTGCAATAAACATGATTTAGAACAAGTTCATGGAAAACTGTTTAAAAAGCCTTATAGTGACTTCTATTATAAATCATTCCAGTGTTGTACTAGTTGAGTAGTGGAAATCTCCTGAAAACATGATTTTAGAACATGTTCATGGAATACTAAAAAACCAACATAGTTCACTTTAAAAACACAACTAAGATGTGTCATAGTGTCTCATCCTCTCTCCTACCAGTACAGCACTTTATTTTGCTTCAACATTGCAATAAACATGATTTAGAGCATGTTCATGGAAAACTGTTTAAAAAGCCTTATAGTTCCTTCTATTATAAATCATTCCAGTGTTGTACTAGTTGAGTAGTGGAAATCTACTGAAAACATGATTTTAGAACATGTTCATGGAATACTAAAAAACCAACATAGTTCACTTTAAAAACACAACTAAGATGTGTCATAGTGTCTCATCCTCTCTCCTACCAGTACAGCACTTTATTTTGCTTCAACATTGCAATAAACATGATTTAGAACATGTTCATGGAAAACTGTTTAAAAAGCCTTATAGTGACTTCTATTATAAATCATTCCAGTGTTGTACTAGTTGAGTAGTGGAAATCTCCTGAAAACATGATTTTAGAACATGTTCATGGAATACTTAAAAAACAATATAGTTCACTTTTAAAACACAACTAAGTTGTGTCATAGTGTCTCATCCTCTCTCCTACCAGTACAGCACTTTATTTTGCTTCAACATTGCAATAAACATGATTTTGGATCATGTTCATGGAATACTAAAAAACCAACATAGTTCACTTTAAAAACACAACTAAGATGTGTCATAGTGTCTCATCCTCTCACCTACCAGTACAGCACTTTATTTTGCTTCAACATTGCAATAAACATGATTTAGAACATGTTCATGGAAAACTGTTTAAAAAGCCTTATAGTGACTTCTATTATGAATCCTTCCAGTGTTGTACTAGTTGAGTAGTGGAAATCTCCTGAAAACATGATTTTAGAACATGTTCATGGAATACTAAAAAACCAACATAGTTCACTTTATAAACACAACTAAGATGTGTCATAGTGTCTCATCCTCTCTCCTACCAGTACAGCACTTTATTTTGCTTCAACATTGCAATAAACATGATTTAGAACATGTTCATGGAAAACTGTTTAAAAAGCCTTATAGTGACTTCTATTATAAATCATTCCAGTGTTGTACTAGTTGAGTAGTGGAAATCTCCTGAAAACATGATTTTAGAACATGTTCATGGAATACTAAAAAAACAACATAGTTCACTTTTAAAACACAACTAAGTTGTGTCATAGTGTCTCATCCTCTCTCCTACCAGTACAGCACTTTATTTTGCTTCAACATTGCAATAAACATGATTTAGAACATGTTCATGGAAAACTGTTTAAAAAGCCTTATAGTGACTTCTATTATAAATCATTCCAGTGTTGTACTAGTTGAGTAGTGGAAATCTCCTGAAAACATGATTTTAGAACATGTTCATGGAATACTAAAAAAACAATATAGTTCACTTTTAAAACACAACTAAGTTGTGTCATAGTGTCTCATCCTCTCTCCTACCAGTACAGCACTTTATTTTGCTTCAACATTGCAATAAACATGATTTAGAACATGTTCATGGAAAACTGTTTAATAAGCCTTATAGTGACTTCTATTATAAATCATTCCAGTGTTGTACTAGTTGAGTAGTGGAAATCTCCTGAAAACATGATTTTAGAACATGTTCATGGAATACTAAAAAAACAATATAGTTCACTTTTAAAACACAACTAAGTTGTGTCATAGTGTCTCATTGTCACACCTACCAGTACAGCACTTTATTTTGCTTCAACATTGCAATAAACATGATTTAGAGCATGTTCATGGAAAACTGTTTAAAAAGCCTTATAGTTCCTTCTATTATAAATCATTCCAGTGTTGTACTAGTTGAGTAGTGGAAATCTCCTGAAAACATGATTTTAGAACATGTTCATGGAATACTAAAAAACCAACATAGTTCACTTTAAAAACACAACTAAGATGTGTCATAGTGTCTCATCCTCTCTCCTACCAGTACAGCACTTTATTTTGCTTCAACATTGCAATAAACATGATTTAGAACATGTTCATGGAAAACTGTTTAAAAAGCCTTATAGTGACTTCTATTATAAATCCTTCCAGTGTTGTACTAGTTGAGTAGTGGAAATCTCCTGAAAACATGATTTTATAACAAGTTAATGGAATACTAAAAAACCAACATAGTTCACTTTATAAACACAACTAAGATGTGTCATAGTGTCTCATCCTCTCTCCTACCAGTACAGCACTATATTTTGCTTCAACATTGCAATAAACATGATTTAGAACATGTTCATGGAAAACTGTTTAAAAAGCCTTATAGTGACTTCTATTATAAATCATTCCAGTGTTGTACTAGTTGAGTAGTGGAAATCTCCTGAAAACATGATTTTAGAACATGTTCATGGAATACTAAAAAAACAATATAGTTCACTTTTAAAACACAACTAAGTTGTGTCATAGTGTCTCATCCTCTCTCCTACCAGTACAGCACTTTATTTTGCTTCAACATTGCAATAAACATGATTTAGAACATGTTCATGGAAAACTGTTTAAAAAGCCTTATAGTGACTTCTATTATAAATCATTCCAGTGTTGTACTAGTTGAGTAGTGGAAATCTCCTGAAAACATGATTTTAGAACATGTTCATGGAATACTAAAAAACCAACATAGTTCACTTTAAAAACACAACTAAGATGTGTCATAGTGTCTCATCCTCTCTCCTACCAGTACAGCACTTTATTTTGCTTCAACATTGCAATAAACATGATTTAGAACATGTTCATGGAAAACTGTATAAAAAAACGTATAATGACTTCTATTATAAATCATTCCAGTGTTGTACTAGTTGAGTAGTGGAAATCTCCTGAAAACATGATTTTAGAACATGTTCATGGAATACTAAAAAAACAATATAGTTCACTTTTAAAACACAACTAAGTTGTGTCATAGTGTCTCATCCTCTCTCCTACCAGTACAGCACTTTATTTTGCTTCAACATTGCAATAAACATGATTTAGAACATGTTCATGGAAAACTTTTTAAAAAGCCTTATAGTGACTTCTATTATAAATCATTCCAGTGTTGTACTAGTTGAGTAGTGGAAATCTCCTGAAAACATGATTTTAGAACATGTTCATGGAATACTAAAAAAACAATATAGTTCACTTTTAAAACACAACTAAGTTGTGTCATAGTGTCTCATTGTCACACCTACCAGTACAGCACTTTATTTTGCTTCAACATTGCAATAAACATGATTTAGAGCATGTTCATGGAAAACTGTTTAAAAAGCCTTATAGTTCCTTCTATTATAAATCATTCCAGTGTTGTACTAGTTGAGTAGTGGAAATCTCCTGAAAACATGATTTTAGAACATGTTCATGGAATACTAAAAAACCAACATAGTTCACTTTTAAAACACAACTAAGATGTGTCATAGTGTCTCATCCTCTCTCCTACCAGTACAGCACTTTATTTTGCTTCAACATTGCAATAAACATGATTTAGAACATGTTCATGGAAAACTGTTTAAAAAGCCTTATAGTGACTTCTATTATAAATCATTCCAGTGTTGTACTAGTTGAGTAGTGGAAATCTCCTGAAAACATGATTTTAGAACATGTTCATGGAATACTAAAAAAACAATATAGTTCACTTTTAAAACACAACTAAGTTGTGTCATAGTGTCTCATCCTCTCTCCTACCAGTACAGCACTTTATTTTGCTTCAACATTGCAATAAACATGATTTAGAACATGTTCATGGAAAACTGTTTAAAAAGCCTTATAGTGACTTCTATTATAAATCATTCCAGTGTTGTACTAGTTGAGTAGTGGAAATCTCCTGAAAACATGATTTTAGAACATGTTCATGGAATACTAAAAAAACAATATAGTTCACTTTTAAAACACAACTAAGTTGTGTCATAGTGTCTCATTGTCACACCTACCAGTACAGCACTTTATTTTGCTTCAACATTGCAATAAACATGATTTAGAGCATGTTCATGGAAAACTGTTTAAAAAGCCTTATAGTTCCTTCTATTATAAATCATTCCAGTGTTGTACTAGTTGAGAAGTGGAAATCTCCTGAAAACATGATTTTAGAACATGTTCATGGAATACTAAAAAACCAACATAGTTCACTTTAAAAACACAACTAAGTTGTGTCATAGTGTCTCATTGTCACACCTACCAGTACAGCACTTTATTTTGCTTCAACATTGCAATAAACATGATTTAGAGCATGTTCATGGAAAACTGTTTAAAAAGCCTTATAGTTCCTTCTATTATAAATCATTCCAGTGTTGTACTAGTTGAGTAGTGGAAATCTCCTGAAAACATGATTTTAGAACATGTTCATGGAATACTAAAAAACCAACATAGTTCACTTTAAAAACACAACTAAGATGTGTCATAGTGTCTCATCCTCTCTCCTACCAGTACAGCACTTTATTTTGCTTCAACATTGCAATAAACATGATTTAGAACATATTCATGGAAAACTGTTTAAAAAGCCTTATAGTGACTTCTATTATAAATCATTCCAGTGTTGTACTAGTTGAGTAGTGGAAATCTCCTGAAAACATGATTTTAGAACATGTTAATGGAATACTAAAAAACCAACATAGTTCACTTTAAAAACACAACTAAGATGTGTCATAGTGTCTCATCCTCTCTCCTACCAGTACAGCACTTTATTTTGCTTCAACATTGCAATAAACATGATTTAGAACATGTTCATGGAAAACTGTTTAAAAAGCCTTATAGTGACTTCTATTATAAATCATTCCAGTGTTGTACTAGTTGAGTAGTGGAAATCTCCTGAAAACATGATTTTAGAACATGTTCATGGAATACTAAAAAAACAATATAGTTCACTTTTAAAACACAACTAAGTTGTGTCATAGTGTCTCATCCTCTCTCCTACCAGTACAGCACTTTATTTTGCTTCAACATTGCAATAAACATGATTTAGAACATGTTCATGGAAAACTGTTTAAAAAGCCTTATAGTGACTTCTATTATAAATCATTCCAGTGTTGTACTAGTTGAGTAGTGGAAATCTCCTGAAAACATGATTTTAGAACATGTTCATGGAATACTAAAAAAACAATATAGTTCACTTTTAAAACACAACTAAGTTGTGTCATAGTGTCTCATTGTCACACCTACCAGTACAGCACTTTATTTTGCTTCAACATTGCAATAAACATGATTTAGAGCATGTTCATGGAAAACTGTTTAAAAAGCCTTATAGTTCCTTCTATTATAAATCATTCCAGTGTTGTACTAGTTGAGAAGTGGAAATCTCCTGAAAACATGATTTTAGAACATGTTCATGGAATACTAAAAAACCAACATAGTTCACTTTAAAAACACAACTAAGATGTGTCATAGTGTCTCATCCTCTCTCCTACCAGTACAGCACTTTATTTTGCTTCAACATTGCAATAAACATGATTTAGAACATGTTCATGGAAAACTGTTTAAAAAGCCTTATAGTGACTTCTATTATAAATCATTCCAGTGTTGTACTAGTTGAGTAGTGGAAATCTCCTGAAAACATGATTTTAGAACATGTTCATGGAATACTAAAAAACCAACATAGTTCACTTTAAAAACACAACTAAGATGTGTCATAGCGTCTCATCCTCTCTCCTACCAGTACAGCACTTTATTTTGCTTCAACATTGCAATAAACATGATTTAGAACATGTTCATGGAAAACTGTTTAAAAAGCCTTATAGTGACTTCTATTATAAATCATTCCAGTGTTGTACTAGTTGAGTAGTGTAAACCTGCTTAAAACATGATTTTAGAACATTTTCATGGAATACTATAAAAACCAACATAGTTCACTTTTAAAACACAACTAAGTTGTGTCATAGTGTCTCATTGTCACACCTACCAGTACAGCACTTTATTTTGCTTCAACATTGCAATAAACATGATTTAGAACATGTTCATGGAAAACTGTTTAAAAAGCCTTATAGTGACTTCTATTATAAATCATTCCAGTGTTGTACTAGTTGAGTAGTGGAAATCTCCTGAAAATATGATTTTAGAACATGTTCATGGAATACTAAAAAAACAATATAGTTCACTTTTAAAACACAACTAAGTTGTGTCATAGTGTCTCATTGTCACACCTACCAGTACAGAACTTCTTTTTGCTTCAACATTGCAATAAACATGATTTAGAACATGTTCATGGAAAACTGTTTAAAAAGCCACATAGTGACTCCTATTATAAATCATTCCAGTGTTGTACTAGTTGAGTAGTGGAAATCTCCTGAAAACATGATTTTAGAACATGTTCATGGAATACTAAAAAAAACAATATAGTTAACTTTAAAAACACAACTAAGTTGAGTCATAGTGTCTCATTCTCTAGCCTACCAGTACAGAACTATATTTTGCTTCAACATTGCAATAAACATGATTTAGAGCATGTTCATGGAAAACTGTTTAAAAAGCCTTATAGTTCCTTCTATTATAAATCATTCCAGTGTTGTACTAGTTGAGTAGTGTAAACCTGCTTAAAACATGATTTTAGAACATGTTCATGGAATACTAAAAAACCAACATAGTTCACTTTAAAAACACAACTAAGATGTGTCATAGTGTCTCATCCTCTCTCCTACCAGTACAGCACTTTATTTTGCTTCAACATTGCAATAAACATGATTTAGAACATGTTCATGGAAAACTGTTTAAAAAGCCTTATAGTGACTTCTATTATAAATCATTCCAGTGTTGTACTAGTTGAGTAGTGGAAATCTCCTGAAAACATGATTTTAGAACATGTTCATGGAATACTAAAAAAACAATATAGTTCACTTTTAAAACACAACTAAGTTGTGTCATAGTGTCTCATCCTCTCTCCTACCAGTACAGCACTTTATTTTGCTTCAACATTGCAATAAACATGATTTAGAACATGTTCATGGAAAACTGTTTAAAAAGCCACATAGTGACTCCTATTATAAATCATTCCAGTGTTGTACTAGTTGAGTAGTGGAAATCTCCTGAAAACATGATTTTAGAACATGTTCATGGAATACTAAAAAAACAATATAGTTAACTTTAAAAACACAACTAAGTTGAGTCATAGTGTCTCATTCTCTAGCCTACCAGTACAGAACTATATTTTGCTTCAACATTGCAATAAACATGATTTAGAGCATGTTCATGGAAAACTGTTTAAAAAGCCTTATAGTTCCTTCTATTATAAATCATTCCAGTGTTGTACTAGTTGAGTAGTGGAAATCTCCTGAAAACATGATTTTAGAACATGTTCATGGAATACTAAAAAACCAACATAGTTCACTTTAAAAACACAACTAAGATGTGTCACAGTGTCTCATCCTCTCTCCTACCAGTACAGCACTTTATTTTGCTTCAACATTGCAATAAACATGATTTAGAACATGTTAATGGAAAACTGTTTAAAAAGCCTTATAGTGACTTCTATTATAAATCATTCCAGTGTTGTACTAGTTGAGTAGTGGAAATCTCCTGAAAACATGATTTTAGAACATGTTCATGGAATACTAAAAAAACAATATAGTTCACTTTTAAAACACAACTAAGTTGTGTCATAGTGTCTCATTGTCACACCTACCAGTACAGCACTTTATTTTGCTTCAACATTAGAATAAACATGATTTAGAGCATGTTCATGGAAAACTGTTTAAAAAGCCTTATAGTTCCTTCTATTATAAATCATTCCAGTGTTGTACTAGTTGAGTAGTGGAAATCGCCTGAAAACATGATTTTAGAACATGTTCATGGAATACTAAAAAACCAACATAGTTCACTTTAAAAACACAACTAAGATGTGTCATAGTGTCTCATCCTCTCTCCTACCAGTACAGCACTTTATTTTGCTTCAACATTGCAATAAACATGATTTAGAACAAGTTCATGGAAAACTGTTTAAAAAGCCTTATAGTGACTTCTATTATAAATCATTCCAGTGTTGTACTAGTTGAGTAGTGGAAATCTCCTGAAAACATGATTTTAGAACATGTTCATGGAATACTAAAAAACCAACATAGTTCACTTTAAAAACACAACTAAGATGTGTCATAGTGTCTCATCCTCTCTCCTACCAGTACAGCACTTTATTTTGCTTCAACATTGCAATAAACATGATTTAGAACATGTTCATGGAAAACTGTTTAAAAAGCCTTAATAATGACTTCTATTATAAATCATTCCAGTGTTGTACTAGTTGAGTAGTGGAAATCTCCTGAAAACATGATTTTAGAACATGTTCATGGAATACTAAAAAAACAATATAGTTCACTTTTAAAACACAACTAAGTTGTGTCATAGTGTCTCATCCTCTCTCCTACCAGTACAGCACTTTATTTTGCTTCAACATTGCAATAAACATGATTTAGAACATGTTCATGGAAAACTGTTTAAAAAGCCTTATAGTGACTTCTATTATAAATCATTCCAGTGTTGTACTAGTTGAGTAGTGGAAATCTCCTGAAAACATGATTTTAGAACATGTTCATGGAATACTAAAAAAACAATATAGTTCACTTTTAAAACACAACTAAGTTGTGTCATAGTGTCTCATTGTCACACCTACCAGTACAGCACTTTATTTTGCTTCAACATTGCAATAAACATGATTTAGAGCATGTTCATGGAAAACTGTTTAAAAAGCCTTATAGTTCCTTCTATTATAAATCATTCCAGTGTTGTACTAGTTGAGTAGTGGAAATCTCCTGAAAACATGATTTTAGAACATGTTCATGGAATACTAAAAAACCAACATAGTTCACTTTAAAAACACAACTAAGATGTGTCATAGTGTCTCATCCTCTCTCCTACCAGTACAGCACTTTATTTTGCTTCAACATTGCAATAAACATGATTTAGAACATGTTCATGGAAAACTGTTTAAAAAGCCTTATAGTGACTTCTATTATAAATCATTCCAGTGTTGTACTAGTTGAGTAGTGGAAATCTCCTGAAAACATGATTTTAGAACATGTTCATGGAACGCTAAAAAAACAATATAGTTCACTTTTAAAACACAACTAAGTTGTGTCATAGTGTCTCATTGTCACACCTACCAGTACAGCACTTTATTTTGCTTCAACATTGCAATAAACATGATTTAGAACATGTTCATGGAAAACTGTTTAAAAAGCCTTATAGTGACTTCTATTATAAATCATTCCAGTGTTGTACTAGTTGAGTAGTGGAAATCTCCTGAAAATATGATTTTAGAACATGTTCATGGAATACTAAAAAAACAATATAGTTCACTTTTAAAACACAACTAAGTTGTGTCATAGTGTCTCATTGTCACACCTACCAGTACAGCACTTTATTTTGCTTCAACATTGCAATAAACATGATTTAGAACATGTTCATGGAAAACTGTTTAAAAAGCCTTATAGTGACTTCTATTATAAATCATTCCAGTGTTGTACTAGTTGAGTAGTGGAAATCTCCTGAAAACATGATTTTAGAACATGTTCATGGAATACTAAAAAAACAATATAGTTCACTTTTAAAACACAACTAAGTTGTGTCATAGTGTCTCATTGTCACACCTACCAGTACAGCACTTTATTTTGCTTCAACATTGCAATAAACATGATTTAGAGCATGTTCATGGAAAACTGTTTAAAAAGCCTTATAGTTCCTTCTATTATAAATCATTCCAGTGTTGTACTAGTTGAGTAGTGGAAATCGCCTGAAAACATGATTTTAGAACATGTTCATGGAATACTAAAAAACCAACATAGTTCACTTTAAAAACACAACTAAGATGTGTCATAGTGTCTCATCCTCTCTCCTACCAGTACAGCACTTTATTTTGCTTCAACATTGCAATAAACATGATTTAGAGCATGTTCATGGAAAACTGTTTAAAAAGCCTTATAGTTCCTTCTATTATAAATCATTCCAGTGTTGTACTAGTTGAGTAGTGGAAATCGCCTGAAAACATGATTTTAGAACATGTTCATGGAATACTAAAAAACCAACATAGTTCACTTTAAAAACACAACTAAGATGTGTCATAGTGTCTCATCCTCTCTCCTACCAGTACAGCACTTTATTTTGCTTCAACATTGCAATAAACATGATTTAGAACAAGTTCATGGAAAACTGTTTAAAAAGCCTTATAGTGACTTCTATTATAAATCATTCCAGTGTTGTACTAGTTGAGTAGTGGAAATCTCCTGAAAACATGATTTTAGAACATGTTCATGGAATACTAAAAAACCAACATAGTTCACTTTAAAAACACAACTAAGATGTGTCATAGTGTCTCATCCTCTCTCCTACCAGTACAGCACTTTTTTTTGCTTGAACATTGCAATAAACATGATTTAGAACATGTTCATGGAAAACTGTTTAAAAAGCCTTAATAATGACTTCTATTATAAATCATTCCAGTGTTGTACTAGTTGAGTAGTGGAAATCTCCTGAAAACATGATTTTAGAACATGTTCATGGAATACTAAAAAAACAATATAGTTCACTTTTAAAACACAACTAAGTTGTGTCATAGTGTCTCATCCTCTCTCCTACCAGTACAGCACTTTATTTTGCTTCAACATTGCAATAAACATGATTTAGAACATGTTCATGGAAAACTGTTTAAAAAGCCACATAGTGACTCCTATTATAAATCATTCCAGTGTTGTACTAGTTGAGTAGTGGAAATCTCCTGAAAACATGATTTTAGAACATGTTCATGGAATACTAAAAAACCAACATAGTTCACTTTAAAAACACAACTAAGATGTGTCATAGTGTCTCATCCTCTCTCCTACCAGTACAGCACTTTATTTTGCTTCAACATTGCAATAAACATGATTTAGAACATGTTCATGGAAAACTGTTTAAAAAGCCTTATAGTGACTTCTATTATAAATCATTCCAGTGTTGTACTAGTTGAGTAGTGGAAATCTCCTGAAAACATGATTTTAGAACATGTTCATGGAATACTAAAAAACCAACATAGTTCACTTTAAAAACACAACTAAGATGTGTCATAGTGTCTCATCCTCTCTCCTACCAGTACAGCACTTTATTTTGCTTCAACATTGCAATAAACATGATTTAGAACATGTTCATGGAAAAATGTTTAAAAAGCCTTATAGTGACTTCTATTATAAATCATTCCAGTGTTGTACTAGTTGAGTAGTGGAAATCTCCTGAAAACATGATTTTAGAACATGTTCATGGAATACTAAAAAAACAATATAGTTCACTTTTAAAACACAACTAAGTTGTGTCATAGTGTCTCATCCTCTCTCCTACCAGTACAGCACTTTATTTTGCTTCAACATTGCAATAAACATGATTTAGAACATGTTCATGGAAAACTGTTTAAAAAGCCTTATAGTGACTTCTATTATAAATCATTCCAGTGTTGTACTAGTTGAGTAGTGGAAATCTCCTGAAAACATGATTTTAGAACATGTTCATGGAATACTAAAAAAACAATATAGTTCACTTTTAAAACACAACTAAGTTGTGTCATAGTGTCTCATTGTCACACCTACCAGTACAGCACCTTATTTTGCTTCAACATTGCAATAAACATGATTTAGAGCATGTTCATGGAAAACTGTTTAAAAAGCCTTATAGTGACTTCTATTATAAATCATTCCAGTGTTGTACTAGTTGAGTAGTGGAAATCTCCTGAAAACATGATTTTAGAACATGTTCATGGAATACTAAAAAAACAATATAGTTCACTTTTAAAACACAACTAAGTTGTGTCATAGTGTCTCATTGTCACACCTACCAGTACAGCACTTTATTTTGCTTCAACATTGCAATAAACATGATTTAGAGCATGTTCATGGAAAACTGTTTAAAAAGCCTTATAGTTCCTTCTATTATAAATCATTCCAGTGTTGTACTAGTTGAGTAGTGGAAATCTCCTGAAAACATGATTTTAGAACATGTTCATGGAATACTAAAAAACCAACATAGTTCACTTTAAAAACACAACTAAGACGTGTCATAGTGTCTCATCCTCTCTCCTACCAGTACAGCACTTTATTTTGCTTCAACATTGCAATAAACATGATTTAGAACATGTTCATGGAAAACTGTTTAAAAAGCCTTATAGTGACTTCTATTATAAATCATTCCAGTGTTGTACTAGTTGAGTAGTGGAAATCTCCTGAAAACATGATTTTAGAACATGTTCATGGAATACTAAAAAACCAACATAATTCACTTTAAAAACACAACTAAGATGTGTCATAGTGTCTCATCCTCTCTCCTACCAGTACAGCACTTTATTTTGCTTCAACATTGCAATAAACATGATTTAGAACATGTTCATGGAAAACTGTTTAAAAAGCCTTATAGTGACTTCTATTATAAATCATTCCAGTGTTGTACTAGTTGAGTAGTGTAAACCTGCTTAAAACATGATTTTAGAAAATTTTCATGGAATACTATAAAAACCAACATAGTTCACTTTTAAAACACAACTAAGATGTGTCATAGAGTCTCATCCTCTCTCCTACCAGTACAGCACTTTATTTTGCTTCAACATTGCAATAAACATGATTTAGAACATGTTCATGGAAAACTGTTTAAAAAGCCTTATAGTGACTTCTATTATAAATCATTCCAGTGTTGTACTAGTTGAGTAGTGGAAATCTCCTGAAAATATGATTTTAGAACATGTTCATGGAATACTAAAAAAACAATATAGTTCACTTTTAAAACACAACTAAGTTGTGTCATAGTGTCTCATTGTCACACCTACCAGTACATAACTTCTTTTTGCTTCAACATTGCAATAAACATGATTTAGAACATGTTCATGGAAAACTGTTTAAAAAGCCACATAGTGACTCCTATTATAAATCATTCCAGTGTTGTACTAGTTGAGTAGTGGAAATCTCCTGAAAACATGATTTTAGAACATGTTCATGGAATACTAAAAAAAACAATATAGTTAACTTTAAAAACACAACTAAGTTGAGTCATAGTGTCTCATTCTCTAGCCTACCAGTACATAACTATATTTTGCTTCAACATTGCAATAAACATGATTTAGAGCATGTTCATGGAAAACTATTTAAAAAGCCTTATAGTTCCTTCTATTATAAATCATTCCAGTGTTGTACTAGTTGAGTAGTGGAAATCTCCTGAAAATATGATTTTAGAACATGTTCATGGAATACTAAAAAAACAATATAGTTCACTTTTAAAACACAACTAAGTTGTGTCATAGTGTCTCATTGTCACACCTACCAGTACAGAACTTCTTTTTGCTTCAACATTGCAATAAACATGATTTAGAACATGTTCATGGAAAACTGTTTAAAAAGCCTTATAGTGACTTCTATTATAAATCATTCCAGTGTTGTACTAGTTGAGTAGTGGAAATCTCCTGAAAACATGATTTTAGAACATGTTCATGGAATACTAAAAAAACAATATAGTTCACTTTTAAAACACAACTAAGTTGTGTCATAGTGTCTCATCCTCTCTCCTACCAGTACAGCACTTTATTTTGCTTCAACATTGCAATAAACATGATTTAGAGCATGTTCATGGAAAACTGTTTAAAAAGCCTTATAGTGACTTCTATTATAAATCATTCCAGTGTTGTACTAGTTGAGTAGTGGAAATCTCCTGAAAACATGATTTTAGAACATGTTCATGGAATACTAAAAAAACAATATAGTTCACTTTTAAAACACAACTAAGTTGTGTCATAGTGTCTCATTGTCACACCTACCAGTACAGAACTTCTTTTTGCTTCAACATTGCAATAAACATGATTTAGAACATGTTCATGGAAAACTGTTTAAAAAGCCACATAGTGACTCCTATTATCAATCATTCCAGTGATGTACTAGTTGAGTAGTGGAAATCTCCTGAAAACATGATTTTAGAACATGTTCATGGAATACTAAAAAAAAGCAATATAGTTAACTTTAAAAACACAACTAAGTTGAGTCATAGTGTCTCATTATCTCGCCTACCAGTACAGAACTATATTTTGCTTCAACATTGCAATAAACATGATTTAGAGAATGTTCATGGAAAACTGTTTAAAAAGCCTTATAGTTCCTTCTATTATAAATCATTCCAGTGTTGTACTAGTTGAGTAGTGGAAATCTCCTGAAAACATGATTTTAGAACATGTTCATGGAATACTAAAAAACCAACATAGTTCACTTTAAAAACACAACTAAGATGTGTCATAGTGTCTCATCCTCTCTCCTACCAGTACAGCACTTTATTTTGCTTCAACATTGCAATAAACATGATTTAGAACATGTTCATGGAAAACTGTTTAAAAAGCCTTATAGTGACTTCTATTATAAATCATTCCAGTGTTGTACTAGTTGAGTAGTGGAAATCTCCTGAAAATATGATTTTAGAACATGTTCATGGAATACTAAAAAAACAATATAGTTCACTTTTAAAACACAACTAAGTTGTGTCATAGTGTCTCATTGTCACACCTACCAGTACAGAACTTCTTTTTGCTTCAACATTGCAATAAACATGATTTAGAACATGTTCATGGAAAACTGTTTAAAAAGCCACATAGTGACTCCTATTATCAATCATTCCAGTGATGTACTAGTTGAGTAGTGTAAACCTAATTAAAACATGATTTTAGAATATTTTCATGGAATACTATAAAAACCAACATAGTTCACTTTAAAAACACAACTAAGATGTGTCATAGTGTCTCATCCTCTCTCCTACCAGTACAGCACTTTATTTTGCTTCAACATTGCAATAAACATGATTTAGAACATGTTCATGGAAAACTGTTTAAAAAGCCTTATAGTGACTTCTATTATAAATCATTCCAGTGTTGTACTAGTTGAGTAGTGGAAATCTCCTGAAAACATGATTTTAGAACATGTTCATGGAATACTAAAAAAACAATATAGTTCACTTTTAAAACACAACTAAGTTGTGTCATAGTGTCTCATTGTCACACCTACCAGTACAGAACTTCTTTTTGCTTCAACATTGCAATAAACATGATTTAGAACATGTTCATGGAAAACTGTTTAAAAAGCCACATAGTGACTCCTATTATCAATCATTCCAGTGATGTACTAGTTGAGTAGTGGAAATCTCCTGAAAACATGATTTTAGGACATGTTCATGGAATACTAAAAAAAACAATATAGTTCACTTTTAAAACACAACTAAGTTGTGTCATAGTGTCTCATTGTCACACCTACCAGTACAGAACTTCTTTATGCTTCAACATTGCAATAAACATGATTTAGAACATGTTCATGGAAAACTGTTTAAAAAGCCACATAGTGACTCCTATTACAAATCATTCCAGTGTTGTACTAATTGCTTAGTGGAAAGTACCTGAAAACACGATTTTAGAACATGTTCATGGAAAACAAAAAAAACAATATAGTTCACTGTATATACAAAACTACGTTGTGTCATGGTGTCTCATCCTCTCTCCTACCAGTACAGCACTTTATTTTAATTCAACATTGCAATAAACATGATTTAGAACATGTTCATGGAAAACTGTTTAAAAAGCCTTATAGTTCCTTCTATTATAAATCATTCCAGTGTTGTACTAGTTGAGTAGTGGAAATCTCCTGAAAACATGATTTTAGAACATGTTCATGGAATACTAAAAAAACAATATAGTTCACTTTTAAAACACAACTAAGTTGTGTCATAGTGTCTCATTGTCACACCTACCAGTACAGAACTTCTTTTTGCTTCAACATTGCAATAAACATGATTTAGAACATGTTAATGGAAAACTGTTTAAAAAGCCACATAGTGACTCCTATTATCAATCATTCCAGTGATGTACTAGTTGAGTAGTGTAAACCTGCTTAAAACATGATTTTAGAACATTTTCATGGAATACTATAAAAACCAACATAGTTCACTTTAAAAACACAAATAAGATGTTTCATAGTGTATCATCATCTCTCCTACCAGTACAACACTTTATTTTGCTTCAACATTAAAATAAACATGATCTAGAACATGTTCATGGAAAACTGTTTAAAAAGCCACATAGTGACTCCTATTATAAATCATTCCAGTGTTGTAGTAGTTGAGTATTGGAAATCTCCTGAAAACATGATTTTAGAACATGTTCATGGAATACTAAAAAAAACAATATAGTTAACTTTAAAAACACAACTAAGTTGTGTCATAGTGTCTCATTATCTCGCCAACCAGTACAGAACTATATTTTGCTTCAACATTGCAATAAACATGATTTAGAGCATGTTCATGGAAAACTGTTTAAAAAGCAAGATAGTGACTCCTATTATAAATCATTCCAGTTTAGTACTAGTTGAGTAGAGGAAACCTGAAAATATGATTTTTGAACATGTTCATGGAATACTATAAAAAACAATTTAGTTAATTTTTAAAAACACAACTAAGTTGTGTCTTAGTCTCATTATCTCGCCAACCAGTACAGAATTTTATTTTACTTCAACATTGCAACAAACATGATTTTAGAACATGTTCATGGAAAACTGTTTAAAAAGCCTAATAGTTCCTTCTATTATAAATCATTCCAGTGATGTACTAGTTGAGTAGTGTAAACCTGCTTAAAACATGATTTTAGAACATTTTCATGGAATTCTATAAAAACCAACATAGTTCACTTTAAAAACACAACTAAGATGTGTCATAGTGTCTCATCCTCTCTCCTACCAGTACAGCACTTTATTTTGCTTCAACATTGCATGAAACATGATTTAGAACATGTTCATGGAAACCAAAAAAAACAGAGTTCAATTTAAAAACACAACTAAGTTGTGTCATGGTGTCTCATGATCTCTCCTACCAGTAGAACACTATATTTTTCTTCAACATTGCAATTAACATGATTTAGAGCATGTTCATTGAAAACTGTTTAAAAAGCCAAATAGTGCCTTCTATTATAAATCATTCCTGTGTTGCACTAGTTGCGTAGTGGAAACTTCCTGAAAACATGATTTTAGAACATGATCCTGGAATACTAAAAAAAACAATATAGTTAACTTTAAAAACACGTCTAAGTTGTGTCATGGTGTCTCATCATCTCTCCTTCCAGTACAGCACTTTATTTTGCTTCAACATTGCATGAAACATGATTTAGAACATGTTCATTGAAAACTGTTTAAAAAGCCAGATTGTGACTCCTATTATAAATCATTCCAGTTTTGTACTAGTTGATTAGTTGAAACCTGAAAACATGATTTTTGAAAATGTTCATGGAATACAAAAAAAAAACAGAGTTAATTTTAAAAACACAACTAAGTTCTGTCATAGTGTCTCATTATCTCGCCTACCAGTACAGAACTTTATTGTGCTTCAACATTGCAATAAACATGATTTAGAACATGTTTGTGGAAAACTGTTTAAAAATGCCTAATAGTGTGTTCTATTATAAATCATTCCAGTGTTGAAGTAGTTGTGTAGTGGAAACTTCCTGAAAACATGATTTTAGAACATGTTCATGGAATACAAAAAAAATCAACATAGTTCACTTTAAAAACACAACTAAGATGTGTCATAGTGTATCATCATCTCTCCTACCAGTATGGAAAACAAAAAAATGAACATAGTTCACTTTAAAAACACAACTATGTTTTGTCATAGTGTATCATCATCTCTCCTACTTGTACAACACTTTATTTTGCTTCAACAATTCATGAAACATGATTTAGAACAAGCTCATTGAAAACTGTTTAAAAAGCCAGATAGTGACTCCTATTATAAATCATTCCAGTGTTGTACTAGTTACTTAGTGGAAAGCTCCTGAAATCATGATTTTAGAACATGTTCATGGAATACTATAAAAAACAATATAGTTCACTTTAAAAACGCAACTAAGTTGTGACATGGTGTTTCATCATCTCTCCTACCAGTACAGCACTTTATTTTGATTCAACATTGCATGAAACATGATTTAGAACAAGTTCATGGAAAACTGTTTAAAAATCTAGATTGTGACTCCTGTTATAAATCATTCCAGTGTTGTACTATTTGCTTAGTGGAAAGCTCCTGAAAACATCATTTTAGAACATGTTGATGGAATACAAAAAAAAACAATATAGTTGACTGTATATACAAAACTACGTTGTGTCATGGTGTCTCATCATCTCTCCCTCCAGTACAGCACTTTATTTTGCTTCAACATCGCATGAAACATGATTTAGAACATGTTCATTGAAAACTGTTTAAAAAGCCAGATTGTGACTCCTATTATCAATCATTCCAGTTTTGTACTAGTTGAGTAGTGGAAACCTGAAAAAATGATTTTTGAACTTGTTCATGGAATACTATAAAAAAAACAATATAGTTCACTTTAAAAACAAAACTAAGTTGTGTCATGGTGTCTCATCATCTCTCCTACCAGTACAGTACTTCATTTGCTTCTACATTGAAATAAACATGATTTAGAACATGCTCATTGAAAACGGTTTAACATTCCAGATTGTGACTCCTATTATAAATCATTCCAGTGTTGTACTAGTTGAGTAGTGGAAACCTCCTGAAAACATGATTTTAGAACATGTTCCTGGAATACTAAAATAAACAATATAGTTAACCATAACCCTCCAGTTGTCCTGTCTGGGTCAGGATGACCCCGCCATGTTAGAGTGAGCGGAGGCCGTAGAGAGTGTGTCAACCCTGGGCTAACACATTGCTGATAATTTCTTAGAGAGAGTGGTAGTCACTGGAGCCGTATAGTAGGCTTGTTGTCTTACATGTATGTATGTATGTATGTATGTATGGCAAATAATAAAGTAAGTGTCAAAAGCGAATGTGTAAAGTTGTTGTTATCAATGGTAATATAAAACCAAGAGAAACTCTGGGTGTACAGACAGACAGAGAGAGAGAACCACTTGACTTTTATTGTACAAAAAGGTGCAAGGTGTGAAATAAATGTGATAGAGTTGGCTGAAAACAACATAGGTGTCGTTGAAAGTACACACAATGTCAATGGGTTTGCGGAGCCGGGTTTTTCCATGATGTCCATCTTACTACTAGGCCATCGGCGGCGCGGCGGCTGGGTGGTAATTGTCACCGAAGGACACCTAGAACGACAAGTGTGTTGTCTGTGTTGTTTGACGATGAAGCCAGTAGTTTAGAGGGAGGATAGGAAAACGTCGCGTGGTGGTGGTCGTCCTTCTTCTTCTTCTCAGGCCCCCAAGCGAACAGGGAGCACTCGCCAACCCGTTGGTGGCAGACGTCTAACAGCTGACTGTTCTCATCCAAAGACACATTGACCAAGTCTCTGCACGGGATCAAGGGGGATTTGTTGTCCGAGTTGCCTGCTGCGCGTCGTAGTAGAGGATTCACCAAGTGGCGGGCGCCTCCGACAGTCATCATCATCATCATCATCATCGAGGAGCATGGAGAAGGCTCTGGCACACAGAGCCTCGATCCTGTCCAGCAGTTGTGCGTACCGCCCGACAAACACATCCCCTAGGGCCTCGTACCTGTCCAAAGGCATGCGGATGAAACGGGTGAAGCTCATCTGGTCGTCAACAAAGAAGCCGGCACACTGGGGCATTCCCATGACCCTGAGGCACTTGACAAGCAGCGGATCGAGCTGACTCTTTCGCCTCTCTAGCCGCCGTTGCTGCTGCTGAAGGATGTTAGACAGAGAATACATGTTGTTGTAGTATTGTGTGATAGATAGATATACACAGGTCCAGGGAGTCTGCAGTGTATTTTTATATAATAGTATTATTATTTTATTTTATTTTTTTTTTGCAAAAGGTTCTCCTCCTTTTACTGAGAATAATACCTTGACTGTGAACACTGGGCACCCCGTATCCCTTTAGTCAAGCATATAGCCCTCCCGTTGTCCTCCCGGCTGATGGTTGTGGAGCGGCCAACCCCGCCGGGGCCTGTCCTTCCTTCCTTCCTTTGAGGGTCAAAACGACCCCGGGCAGGCAATGTGTTAGCTAGAGCGAGTGGCGGCCAACCCCGCCGGGGCCTGTCCTTTTAGGGTCAAAACGACCCAGGCAGGCAATGTGTTAGATAGAGCGAGTGGCGGCTGTGGAGCGGCCAACCGCCGGGGCCTGTCCTTGGAGGGTCAAAACGACCCAGGCAGGCAATGTGTTAGATAGAGTGAGTGGCGCCACCAACCCCGCCGGGGCAACAAACAATGTGTTTTACAGCAGCCAGAAGCTGCGGACGGAGCCACGATAACCCTCAGTCTGTTGTCCTCGGGTCAAAACGACCCCGCCGCCGCCGCTAACTGACTAACTAACTAAGTAAGAGCCAGAGGCTTTTCTTTAGCACGTCTTAGACCACCAACAGCACCACCACCACCGAGGCCAGCGTTATAGCAAAAGTGAGTGAAAGCGTCCCCTCCTGGGGGTACGGCCAGGCCATGTAAGCCCCTAGGAAAAACAACAAGATACTACTAATAAATATTGCAGCCGCAGAGGTGGAAGCGGCGGCACCGCCACATCAAGACACGTCCCGACGTGGTGAGAGGTCTTTTGGGCTCCCCGAGTCTAGGTGCCTACTAAGCCATGAGTGTTCGTCGTTTCAACGCCAAACAGGTCCTAGAACAGATATTTTCCCAAGAAGATTTTGACTGCGAAGAGGAGGAAGCTGAGGACGTGTCAGAAGAAGAAGATTGTGAGGAATACAACCCAGCAGACGACGACGACGACACTGCCGAAGGGTTAGAAGAAGGAGAACGAGCCATAGAAGAACGAGACGAAGAAGAAGAAGAAGAAGAAGAAGAAGAAGCAGAAGCAGAAGCAGAGCGAGGAGACCGCCAACAACAACAACAACATGACATCCCTCGAGTGGAAAGAGAGACTTTCGTGTCGAGAAACGGCCAAATCGAATGGTCCTCGGTGCCCTGCGGCGGCTACGACGACGACGACAATAATCAGGGGCCGGGGCCCACGAAGCACGCCCTGGGCCAGGCCAGCGACATCCTCTCGACGTTCCGCCTGTTTGTCACACCCGAGATAGAAGACATCATCCTGGAGATGACCAATCTGGAGGGCTTTCGAAAATACGGCAACGGCGGCGGCGACGGCGGCTGGAAGGGGATGGACGCCACCGACCTGCGCGCCTACATAGGGCTGCTCATCCTAGCCGGAGTGTACAGGTCCCGAGGCGAGGCTGCCTCTTCTCTGTGGGACGCCGAGAACAGGAGGACCATTTTCAGCGCTACCATGCCGCTCAAAGTCTTTTACGCTTACTCGAGACTCCTTCGATTCGACGACCGCCGGACCAGACCCGACAGGAGAGCCTCAGACAAACTGGCGGCCGTGAGAGAGGTCTGGGACAAGTGGGTCGAGCGGCTGCCGCTCCTCTACAACCCCGGTCCCGACGTGACGGTGGACAAGCAACTGTTCCCGTTCAGAGGTCGCTGTCCTTTTCCGTCAGTATATTCCCAGCAAGCCGGCGAAATACGGCATCAAGTCTTGGGTGGCCTGCGACTCCAAATCCAGCTACGCCTGGAAGATGCAAGTCTACACCGGCAAGCCCACCGCTGCCGCTGCCGCCGCCGCCGCCGCTGGAGGCCCCGAGAAGAACCAGGGGATGCGCGTCGTGCTAGATTTGACGCAGGGACTCGGCAGGGGTCACAACGTCACCTGCGACAATTTCTTCACCTCCTACGAACTCGCGCGGCAGCTCCTGCTGAGGAGGAACGTCACCCTGGTCGGCACCGTCAGAAAGAACAAGCCCGAGCTACTGCCCGTCTGCTCGTCGCCTCAAAGGACAGCAGGCGCCTCTTCTCCTCCAAGTTCGCCTTCACGCCCACCACAGCTCTAGTGTCATACGTCCCAAAGAAGAACAAGAACGTGTTACTCCTCAGCACTCTGCACACCACCCGGGCTCACGTTAGCCCTCTCTGATGACATGTTCCATCTGCCTCACGACCCTCTCGGCCATCTTCAGCAAGCCCCGGTCCTTACAATCATTCTTGAGCCGTTCCAAGGCCAGGCTAGTGTGCCTGGTCACCTCCCAGAGAAACTGCCTCACCAACAGAACCTCCTTGCCTTCGGATATCATCGAAGCCATAATTTTACTCAGGCTGTGCGAGACGCTGGCGGACTTGTGCTCGGAAACCGTGGTCCCGACCCTGGATCTCAGAAACACATCTGGTAGCTCGGCCGTGTTCAACCCAAACATATCGGGCTGCTGGTCGCTGGCCAGGAATCGGGACAGGTTCGCGAGTAAAGGTTTGCTGAGCGCGTTGCACGCCACCGAAGGTCCCGGGCGTTGCTCTCCTCGGGATGAAACCTTCACGTCGGCCAGGTGTGTGCTGGTGTATATGTGTCTGTTAGAGGCCATGGTCAGCCCCTGTATGATCTTGCGAAAGAGAGTAGCCCAGCTCTTGACCGTCAGATGAGCTCTCTTGGACAACGACTACAGATCAGAACCCCCTGACCAGCAACTGTCCCACATGGAGATGTGCCTGTAGAGGACCCCGTCCACGGCGGTCATGTCGTAGAATGCAAGACAGGTCGAAGCTCTGCACTCGGGTATGACCGGGCACTGGCCGTGCTCGAAGGTCTTCATCACACCCCACAGGGCCACGGTTGCCATCTTCAGCTCTGTTTCCTTGATTGGCTCTCGCTTGAGCGCCACGTCTCGGTCGACCCAGTCTCTGATGATTTTGCACACCACGGCGACCTGCGTCTCAGGGACAGAACGGCTCATCAGCAGTTTCAGCGTGTCTGCATGTTGATCGAGCAGCACGTCCAACACCGAAGGCAGAGCCCTCTCGTGAGCCTCTCGTTCCTGCACGGCTTCGGACGCGGCATCCGGGGGGGTGAGACCGTCCCGCACAGTCCTGAAGCAAGGTCCGTGCTGCTTGTGGCTACCCTTGCCGACGACGTGATCCCCTAGGGCTACGTGACCAGACCTCCGCTGTCTCTCAGGCCTCTCAATTCTCCTCAGTTTACTTCGGTTATACCTATCATCATCATCACAATCATCATCATCCCACTGCTTCTTGTGAGCCTCCCTGTGGACTGCCGGGTTGGAAGAGACTAGGTTGGTTACGGTTGCTTTCCCCGATAACCCCTGGACCCGAGCAGCTACACGCTGAAACCACTAGAGACGGTCGCGCGTTTGGTAAAAGCTCCCAACTTCCTGGTCGCTCCGAACAGCACATTCGCTGAGTACATGACCGATAACATAATCAGAGCCTCGGCCACCAACAGTTCCATCTCAGCCGACGCCACGGTCGTGATATCGCAGGCTCACATGGGAGTTACCATGTTCAGACAACAGAGAGAGACGAGTCGCCTACTCGCTGGCTTTGTGTACAAGATGCTGGTCCCCGACGAAGCGGTTCCCATGGGTACGAGATTCTGCAGGCGCTACAGGATCACGGACCAGCACGAGGCTCAGCAGGGCACGTACGACACAATCAGCAATGGAGTGCAGACCAGGGAGTACAGCCAAGTGTTCCAGCATACGTCCAAGGTGGTCACGATGCAATTCGGAAGCCTCCTAAGTGTTACAGTGCCCTCGTGGCAAGGGATCTGATCAGAAGAGAGTTGGACAGGGCAGCACTTCCTGCGAGCTAACTAGGACCATTGAGGTGCTCAGATATTGCGCCACTCATGTCAGACAGAGTCGTGCAAAGGACCAAGACCTCCAGTCGAGCCGAGAAATTGGACTCTGTATTGGTGATGGCGGAACTCATGTGCGGTATGATCAACACACAGCCCAACTCCTTCGTCTGCGCGCTGGAAAACATTCGGAGGATACTGGGGAGTGATAAGCCCGAAGTCATGATCCTGGGTGACACTCTGTTCCGCGTCATCTCCCAGAGAAGCTCCAATGGCGTGATATGGTCTCAGATCGGCAGCGAGGAGACCAAGATCACCCCAGAGTTCTCCATGGCCAACGAGCAGGGTAGAATCTGGGTAGGCTACGAGTTCACCATGCAACAGGTCACCCAGCACGCTTTGGGTGACAAGGACCTACCCTTCACCAACAAATCCTGCTTCCAGGACAACTCCATAGACATGAAGGTAAACTACATTCGAGTCGGAGGAGGCCCCACCGATAAGATCCCGATTGTCCAGGTTGACGGGGTACAGATGGAGCACGGTAACAACAGAGACACTTCAACTGAACACAAGGCATTCTGTAACTCAGAAGGGTTCAAGTGGGAGTACTTCACGGTCGGCTGCACGCCTCCTGCTCTGAATCAAATCAAACCCTCGCATGTCCTCTCCGCCACAGACGCCGACGACATTACCTACAGACAGCTTGCCCAGAGATCACCCTCCACCTCGTACCTCCACCAGTACGACGGAGGCGTCGCAGCAGTCAGTCTTCGTAGCCTACACCCTGTTGGTAACCCGAAAGAGCTGTTCACTCACGAGCGTAGGATGAGATTGCAAAATGATGTCAACTCATTGATGAGAGGTGATCCCAACGCCATTCCTGTACAGAACCTGGCCTGTCTCGGTCACAGTAGAGACTGGTACAGTAAGATCAAGAACCCAGCATCCATACTCAAGTTCGACGCACGCAACATGGTCGTACCTCGGCCACGGGACAATAGTGATAGAGAACACCGCGTGCCCGAGCGCTGGGTTGTCAGGCCCCGAAGGCACTTTTCAACTCATCGGCCATGAACAACATCGACAACGAAATCGCTCAGATCGGCAGGGAGTTGCTCACTTACTTTGGTGATACAGAGCATGCCAAACGACTGGGAGATAACTTGATATTCCTCGAATGGGCGCTCCAGTACGAACAGGGTATAGCCTCAATGATTGAATTGAGACGTATTATCCTCCAGGGAGGACCCACTCCCAGATTGGATACTGCCGACTGGACCAAGGGAAGAATATTTTGGTCTTGGTTAACGGACCCTATCTGCGCTGTTCACATAAGGCGTGCTCTCGCGGACAAGGAGACCGCTTTGATGATTACCACAGGGGAACGTACCGTATTGGTACAATTGGAGGGATTGGTGAACAGCCTGATCGGACTGTTCAAGGGTATAGTTGGGAGCAGAAACAACTCTGTGATAGCCTCCATGCCTGCGTGTTTCAATGTCGATGACAGTCAAGTGGTTACGCACTATGGCTACCCAAGGACCTTCACCTTGGATGATGTGGACTATTGTAATCTCATGTACTGGATCATCCTCCCAGTCCTAGGAGCTCGAGTATACCGCTTTGATAATGTGAACATACAGAGAGCACGAACTCAATCTAACCAACGAGTTAAACCTGACAAACGAGAGCGCTCTAACCGTGCCACGTTTGGTAGCGCCACGGGGCGGGTTAGATGTCACTGACATGTTTGAGCCTACCGCGTTGACACACAAGCTTTGCACTGACACCGGATTTAGCGACACATCCGTGGTCACCTACATGTGGGCGATCAGACTGCAAAAGCTGGCAGATATCAGCAACAACCTAGCCAAGGTGTTGCTGGGGATGCATTACAGCACCCTGTTGACCCACCATGTCATACGTGATCACTATGACACAAGATACTACTCGGGCATGTCCTACCTACTCTTCAGAGGTGTGCGTTTCACAATACGCACCAGGTGCACACCGTCAACCAATACTGCGAGTCTGTTGTGATACCAGAGACCCTAGAACCATCCGGGGTGTACATCCCCAACCTGTACATGAAAGACGTGCGAAGAGGAGACGTGCACATAAACACAGGTGGTCCCTTCGACATGGTGGTCGCAGACGCATTCAACGGGTTCTGCCCAGAGTCCGATAGCGCGAGCGGCTACCGCAGACCTTACATCTTCACGACCGGCCGCTCCGAAAGACTAAACGGGTCTGTTACACTCGACCCTATGATGCGAGCCGAAGCAACTCTACTCCATCCGTTCGTCTCAGTGCTCAGGGTTAGAAACAAGCACCACAGCAGACACCGCAACAACGAGGAAAGTAATCATAAGCTCTTTTGCAACACCCTTCACATTGCGGAGTTTGAGAAGGGTGTATTCTACCCCATAGGAGATCCCTTCAAGGATACCATCGAGAGAGTGAACGGAGATAAGCGTACCACAGACATAATGCCCCATATTTAACAGGATATACCCGGCACTCTCGTGTCCTCCAGTGTTAAATGGATACTCGTCGTATCACCGGGAAGAATGGATAGGAATAAACATCTGGGGTCCTTTACAATTACGGCCCAATGCGCCACCGACAACCACAAGATGCACAGTATCGGTGTCTCACACAACATAGGACGGGGAGTGTGTGCCTTGACCGATTTCGTGCTCTCCTGCGGGGTAAACTTTTTCAGCTCCTTGTTCATGCACCCCATGGAACAAGAGAATACCCTAACCCTGATCAGGAAGAAAGAAGAGGCTGAGGTTGATATAGCAATAAACACCGTTTCGAGATCCATAGCTAGCTTAGACGTCAACATAGCTCTACTCAAGGAATCCATGAATACCATTGGGGACCACAACAACTACACAAAGTTCAAGAACGAACTCCTTTCCACCCAGATGCAGAGAGCCGACCTCCGTTACTTACTAGGAGCGCTCCGGGGAAGGCTCGACGTGCGTAGGTTGATCGGAGCCGTAAAGACTCTCTCTGACAACGTAGGACTGCAGCTTAACGCCTCCGCGTACATCAACAGACAGGTGTTAACCCTGGCTGTTCAGAGAGACCTGGATGATAGCAGAGAACCTGTAACCAAAGTGAGCGTTCAAGACGCTTACCGCGAATACAGTAGAACGAAAGCTATAACTGTAGACAATATTGTATAAAGAGCTGTGTGTTTAACTTCTTGTAACTATTTGTAACTGTTTATCAGACTGTTGTCAGCTCATGTGTCATGTATATCACTACTTGAAATTAAATACATCTCTTGTTGGTATACGCTTTCTCTGTCTGTGTGTATTTGTGTTCCAATAGAAACACCTCTACTATATTCACGACACCAACATAGCGCATAGTACCTAATCATCATCAATAATAGACACAACCAAGATGTAGTACGTATGTGCCAGACACGGTTTTATTTTGCAAAATAAAATATATAACGGTGTTCGTACAAAACTGTGCACACATAAACAAGTAAAAAAGGTAACAATACATCACACGATATAGACGTTTAGTATAAATGGTATAAAATTGCAAACATACCAAATGTCCACCCTCAGTATAAGTATATCGTATAAATCACGGAATCTACAAATCATTTGTACCATACAGTCTAGAATATAGCAGCATACATAGAATAGCAGTATAGAATAACAGCAAAACACCATGTCCCTTTCATATGTAAACAATGTACAGGAACAATTCAGACACAATTGTAGATGCAACCTGAACTAGAAGCACCGAAAGTTGCTCAAACATGTATGTATACCGAGGTACCGATATACAATGTGCACAGTGTACACACAGTGCTGCTACCATTTAAAGGAAACTATAATGCTCTGTGGTAGTACATATACGTGTAAGACCAATACCATTATCCCCACTGTTGTGGTAGTAGTTAAACTCCTCAACAATGTTGATGAGATTCCCTACTGCATTGCCATCAGCAGGGCAAGTAAACAAAGTGTTGGCATTCAGGAGGCTAAAACTGTAGTTCATACCATCTTTGGGTCGCTGCTGGGAGAGTTGAGGGGTCACTTTGTTCATCCCACTCCTCGAGGCCAACAGAGCTATGATATGGACCAAAGCAGAACCTTCAGAAGGTTTGCAATCCAATACCACCTTGAGCTGCCTGTCTGTTGGTGACACGTACTAAGCTGTAAACCACCTAGATAGATAGAACACCATCGTTCTAAACTCTATGCTTGTGGTATCAACAAGTGGGAATACCGTAAGCTGCCCTCTGCTGGACTCAGAAGTGTACCACATAGCCAAGATTATCTGTTTCTTGTACACAAAACAGCACCAGTGAAATCTATACGAGCCAAGGAACACATTGAACAATCTCGGCAAGTAGTCATCAGGACCGATCATCTTCTCCATATTGGGCGGAGGGCAGGTTCAAACAAGAACGTGATTCCAGAACCCCGGTACATGAGGGATACAGACATATCTGTAGGCCACATCTTCTGGCATCGCTTCGTTTACTCAGTACTTGAAGGACATACAATCGTTAGCGGTGAGGAGATGTTCGAACGCTGCTTGGAGGAAACAAAAAAGACTGTCAGTTGAAGGTATGTGTTCACAAGGATCGTAATAGTAGTACAACATAGATATATAGATATATATAGTAACATACCTACCGGTTCACAACTGCTGGACATCAGGGGCTTGCTCCTCACTCATGATCTGCAGCACATTGGCTTCTTCATAAGTCTTGAAATGGTCATGGATATCGAGTTTGAGATCCCAGTCTCCTAGATTCTCCAGATCAGGGCAACTGGCTAGGGTGTTGACTGTGGTGTTGACAGCGCCTCGTGTGGATGATATGTTGTGCAAGATAGATAGATAGATAGATAGGTACTTTATTGATCCCCCGGGGGGGAAATTTCATTGTCAAGCAGCTACAACAAAACACAGGGCAGGTGCAAAATGCCACAACGAAAGTACACAAAAGACAGATACACGGTACATGATACATAGAGCGGCAGTATGAAAAAGCACTTGAGGTGGTGGCTGTTGGGGTTCTAGGAACACCGGAGGCTGGGGCTCTAGGAACTCTGGCTGCTCCTGGGGTGTTGTAGACACTTGTTGTTGTTGGTATTCTTGATGAACATGGAACGGCGGCTGGGCCTCTAGAGGCTGCTCAGACTGGTTTCGTTGAAGAATATACTCACAGACACTCTCTACATCAAACATTCCGTTGTCAGGGTAAACGGGGATAGAGATGTCTACCATACATCCCCGGATTGGGCACCGGTGGAGCGGACTGCTCAGGCACTGGAGCGGAGCAGACGGCTGGACCCGGACTGGGCACCGGTGGAGCGGACTGCTCAGGCCCTGGAGCGGAGCAGACGGCTGGACCCGGATTGGGTACTGTTGGAGAGGTAGGTTCCAACCACAGAGCGGTGTTGACTTCGGGAGGTTTCGGGCTGCGGACCTTTGCTGGAGGTTCCGGGCTACGGACTTTCGCTGGAGGTTCCAGGCTACGGACCTTCGCTGGAGGTTCCAGACTGCGGACCTTCGCTGTAGGCTTCGGGCTGCGGACCTTCGCTGGAGGTTCTGTTTATATACACTTCTGTGGTAGGGATGTTTGTAGGTGAGGCAGCAGGAGAGTGGAACCTAGGCTGTGTGTACGGAATTGCCAGTGTCTCCGAGACTGAAAGGGTCACCATGGCCTATCATGTCATGCAGTGCCTTTTACGAGCACAGATCCTAGCTCTCCGGGTCCTGGGCTCACTATGAAGTGTATACAACCGGCAAGGATATGGAGATGGGGTACTGGATTCAGAGTGGACTTCATTGGGTGCCTGGCCGACACCATACACACGTCGAAAATTGGGGATCCAGATTGGGGAGGATCTCACGCTATAGCTACCATTCACAGTACAATGCAATAATTGGAATTACTCAACTATTTGCCACACTTGGTGAGAAACACGTTGTTGGAAAGGTACGTAACTGCCAGCTGTACGGAAGGAAGGCTGAGAGTGAGTCCCAGACCCAGTCTGTCCCCGCCGACGAGCACCTACTCCACCGGGTGTACAACCTGTGCGGATTCACAAACGAAGACACGTCTGTCGACAGTAGCTTAGAGACTTTACTAGGCTCTGAGCAGTACAAAGAGATCGATCTGCACACTGTGGTCTCCATCCTTCGGCCCTACGGTCCTTTCTACATACAGATACACAACCAGTGTTTCAGGTGGAACAAAGTCATTATCGTGGAGCCTGTTCTCTATACGATTCCAGAACTGGCTCATGTATTACGTGTGTTCAAGGGTAACACTCGCGACGTGCAGGCATCGGGTAGCCGAGTTGCAAAGTCAAGAGCGAGTATAGTGTCAAGTACCACCAACAGCCTCGGTCTCCAGAACAGAGACCCAGCATCAGCTTTCCCAAGTCCAGGGTTGGAGGCTGCAGCTGATGCTGTTGATGATGCTGTTTATGATGATAGTATAGCTCCTAGGGACGCCCATGGTGACGATCTCAATCAAACCCCAGGGATGTCAGTCCACAGCTTCTATTACCCTATGGAGTGACATGTATAGACCGTACCTTGTCCTTGTTTGCATATATCGTTTGCATGCATATATATTGGTTGAACTTTATTTGTAATACTTGTGACATGATACATCACCTGGTATTTCTACTTATAACTAACTGTGACTTATTGTAGATGCATCAACTGTAGTCCATTTGTAGTCCATTGTTTAAGATATGTACTTGTGTATAGATATAATAAAAACCCGAAAACTAAGTATATGTCTCCATGTGTTTTTATTGTACATGAAACAGATAGAAGGCAGCAATGTGGACAATGATACAATTACCAACATTACACATGCAGTACAGGTTCATAGTGTTGGGATTTTGATAGGAAATGACTATAGTCTGGGTTGTAGATGGGGTATGAGTTCTCTGTGATCATTGCAGAGATCTTACCGTGCGCCGAGAGCTTGAAAGTGACAATCTACACTCAACCACCTATTGCGCTCCATGAGCAGATCTTTCAGACCCTCTCGGGTGTTAGTTTTATACAAGTGTACTTACACCTCGATCCCCGGGTCGTTGATATTCCCTATCACGTAGTCGGCAGTGGTACAGACCAACCTCTTTCGGGCATCGCGGTCACACTTGCCAGTTCTGCCCAATAGCACAGCCATCGTGTGGAATCCGCAGTAGTTATCCAATGGCACTTTGCAAACCTTAAGATCGTTCAGCCTGAGGTAGGCTCCTAATGTTCCCGTGTGATAGCGGTCTAGGGTACACTGCTCGTCGGGTATCCTGACGGGTAGGTTGAGACCTTCTACAATCACGGACCAGACGCCACTATGATAGCAGATCGATCCGGGAGCCCACAGCCCATGGTAGTGCTTGTTGACGATGTAATAGTTGCGACCGTCGACAGTCAGCTCCACGTTGACTCCAAACAGGCCTCCTACACAGTTGAGGCGGTGGCAGTCGAGGAGGCTCCTGCTGTTGTTACTGGGAGACTCTTGGCGTGCATGAAGAGAACCCACAGTGCCTCTATGAGTGTATTGTGAGATATCGGAGATCCTCTCACGTCTACCCTATCGTGGGTGTTGATGTACACCGTGGAGGCGATGTTTTCCATGCAAGGGCTTTTCATGACCGGAGCTGACACCGTTGTCTAACGCTTGGGGCAAATGTGACATAGATAGGAATGTGTGGCTTTCGTAGAACCCCAGCTTGTCTACATTCTCCACCAGTAGCCCTTTGCACATAAGACGATGGACTATGGCCTCGGGCCGTTCGGGTGCTGCAGGTGCCTCGTCTTCACTTGCTTGCGAGTGGAGATCGGGCGAAAGGGAGCCATGGAACGCAGAGATCCAGCTCTCGTCTAGCTGCAGATCTTCCGCAGGATCATCTACTAGATCTAAAGAGACAAAGGTCTCCTCTGACTCCTCTTTGAGCCAGAAGCTCTGGGACGTATAGCTCCGCGACGCGTAGGATGGTGCCTATGTCGAGCAGGGCACCGAACACTATCCGTAGAGCCTGTACGAGCTCTCTACCGTCAAGGACATAGTAATTGTCCAAACCCTCCATCACCCGCTCGAGGTTCAGAGCTGAGCGTAGGTGTTTTGTCAGCATCCGAACCTGTTCTGGACAATCGGTCCTTCAATGTGGGTTGCATGTGCAACGTCCCCATGTACACAAGTACGTACCACGCCGCACGTGGTACAAGTATGTACCACGCCCATGTACAAAAAGCACGCTGAGGTAACTGTGAGGTGTGCGCCGTTGTTGTCGTCATCCTTCTCCCGCGTAGGGGAGAACCTGGGGTTTCGCACAATCACCTCTATCAGCTCGGGGTCGGGATCCGGGTAGCCGTTGTCGTACTTGTGCTTGAAAATGGAGTCGCTAGGGGTTTCAGATGCCACGGGTATGTGCTGCTGGAAACTTATCGAGTGTAGCATTATGGATTCGGTCCAGGCTTCTAGGAATTTACGGACATCAAACCCCTGAGGCTTGTGTATTCGATACAGGAGCCAGCATAGCTGAATCACTGCTTCGATTTGCACCAGCCAATCGCGCACTCCATGAGAAACACGCAGGATGCCAGGAGTCGACTCCTACATTCGACACAAGCAATCCCGATAATGCGACCCTCCGAGCAGCGCACTGCCTGAACGGCGGACCAAGGAGTGTAGCCGCACCGTAGCATCTTGTCCAAGATGAGCGTTACGATTCTGTAACTGTGCCCATTGTTGGGTTTTATCGGACACTGTAGATGGTGAGCGAATACCGTGGAGCCGGTCCTGTTTTTCATGACACGCTTCCAATCGTAAAACCCCTGAGCCCATCCTAGCTTCAGCTCGTTGTTTGTCTCCCCCAGTTCCTTGCGTATGTGTATCGAGCCTTGGATCGATATAATGTCTCCATCCTTCACATAGCGTTGTGGGGTTTCGGATTTGTCAAACAATTTGCATTCGGTCCGGGTTGACTGGTCGCTTTCTTCAAACACCTCCACGTAAGGCGCCATACTGAGGTGCATCATATTGACTTCTCCTGAACTGGGTAATCGGAACAGTGTATACATGGGTCGTCCTTCACTGTCACTGTCTTCAAAACGTATGACTTTAAGCTGCTTCGTAGGTAACACATCCAAGGAATAGTCGGAACTCATACTGATATCATGGAAGTCCTGGTTGTTATCCCTGTCATATTCATAGTCTACGGACCCTTCTTCCATTGATTCCACTGTGTCCCCTGTGTCCCCGTTGAGAGCGGCGAGGCGACTGGCGGGCCGAACCGAGCCTTCGTTCACAAAGGGCATCTCTTCATCGTTGAAGACATTGTCGTATTTTGAGAAGATATTTTTAACCACCCTGGTCAAGTTGGCCCTCAAGGGGAGAGAATGATCAAACGTGCCGTCTCTCTTCCAGAGCGAAAAAGGCCCGTTCGGGCTGACCATAGCCTCGATACAAGCTTGCCCGTACAGCAGAGCCGTGTTGAAAATCCCGAACACGGACAGAGTTGTACCCGAACCACGCTGGTTAGGGAAAGCCACATTGCTTACGGATGACTTGTGCGTCATCGTACCGAACAAAAGACCCAATGCCCTGCCTAGGCCATTGATCGATTGCAGTGCGTCTTTCAACTCAATTACTCTCCCAAGACCGCAAAGACGAAAAGCGATTCGGGAGCCGTCGCCGATGGGGGTATAGTTGTAGAGATTTCAAGGACAGAGCAGGCGATATGTAGCGAGAACACCAGAGGCTACAAGGAACAGAAACTCTAACGTCTCTTCAAGACCTGTCGCAGGAAGATGCAGCAGTGCCTGTTCGACGTTGCGGTCGAAAACCCCGCGATCGCAGACCCTGGATGCAAGGAGCCGCTCTACAAGAGAGCTTGGCTTGAGTTGCAAAGGCGAAAGCTGGCCTCCTCTACGGCTCCCTCGACCATAGGAGATGAAGAGTTCTTCCCTTCCATAGAGATAGCGAGAGAAAACGATTTGGAGGAAAGTGAAGAAGACAAGCTCTCCTACCCTCTGTCGGAACACAATCTCAACCTCACGATAAAACCTTCCCTGAATCGATACTCCATGGTTAGGGCAGACAGGTCCAGGGGTGAATGCGGCTCCATGTACGAGGCATGCTTAGACTAGGCCGTGCTACTGGGACACTGCGCCAGGGTCTCTGTCACACAGGGTAACAAGAAGAACTTTGACCTGAGCACCTGTCTGACCTGGTTCTACAGAGCCGTCCACCCCTGTGTGCCGGACATGACCGTCGGAGACGTGATGCTCGACTACGAGTTCACCCTGCAGGGGCCAGCTGTCGCGCGTCTACGCTCTCCTGAGCCATTTGGCTGAAAGCTGCAGGGTCAACTACTTCCCCGTGTGCAAGTTGATCACCCTCAGTAGACACAGAGGCGCATCGTTGTGGACCGGGGGCACGGACGCGCCTTTCCACTCTCAGAGGCTGAGGACGAACACGATCGGGGCCTTCTTGTGCGCTCAGGATCACAGACTAGCGCCTCTGCTGTCGAGGTGTTGCAACCCGAAGCCCGTACAGCCCTCTGAACTCTGGGAAGGTTGCGAGCTGTTACCTCGCGGAGACGAAGAGGAGCTCCTCTTGCGAGCCTACACTAGGACGCTCGGCCCCGTGTTCGAGTTTGAGAAGGTAGAGAGTTTCCCGAGTAAGGTCAGGAACAGTCTGGGAAATTGGACTTTCATGTGGCTAGCGAGCAGGTCTTACGGTTTCAACCGCTACCCGGGCACCACGGTGGTAGACGGTTACACTATAGCGTTCACTTCCGAGTCGCTATAGTGTCAGTGGCGGTGGTCGTAGAGAGCAGCTCGCTGTACAGAACGGCCGTGTTGAAGAGAGAGGACCCCGAGTGGCCAGGTCCCGATCTGATAGACGGGCGAGAACGCCTGGATCCCTTAGAGGGGTACGAGGTGAACAACAGGTCTTGGACCAAACTCATAGCACCCGGTGGACGTTCAAAAAGGCCCTGAGTGAGGCATATCAGGAGCAAGACGGAGCTGGAATACCCAATCTCTGAGAGCCTGACGCGATAGGGGGCTTGGGTTCTAACATCGCTACTGCACAGTGGCTCTGTGCCGCTCCTCCTGTCAGTTTCTCTTCGGGACTAAAGAGTTCTCGAGGCGAACGGGTGAGTGAAAGGCGAGGCTTCGACTCCTTGTGCTCCCGGGCGCTTACGTGCCGTCCTTACGTGATCGCAGAAGGACAGTCGAGGGACGATGATGATTGCAGAAGGACAGTCGAGGGACGATGAGGATCGCAGAAGGACAATCGAGGGACGATGAGGATCGCAGAAGGACAGTCGAGGGACGATGAGGCTCGCAGAAGGACAGTCGAGGGACGACGACTATCACAGAAGGACAGTCGAGGGAAGACGACGATGAGGATTCTTCAGTGCAGGCATGTCGAAGAGGAGGATTCGCTCGCAGAAGGACAGTCGAGGGAAGTTGAGGATCACAGAAGGACAGTCGAGGGACGATGATGATCGCAGAATGACAGTCGAGGGAAGAAGACGATGATGATTCTTCAGTGCAGAGTTGTCGAAGCGGAGGATTCGCGAGCAGAAGGACAGTCAAGGGACGATGATGTTCGAAGGACAGTCGAGGGACCATGATGATCGCAGAAGGACAGTCAAGGGACCATGATGATTGCAGAAGGACAGTCGAGGGACGATGTTGATCGCAGAAGGACAGTCAAGGGACGATGATGATCGCAGAAGGACAGTCGAGGGACGATGTTGATCGCAGAAGGACAGTCGAGGGACGACGACGATGATGATTCTTCAGTGCAGACATGTGGAAGAGTAGGATTTGGGCGCAGAAGGACAGTTGAGGGACGATGATTATCGCGGAAGGACAGTCGAGGGACGATGATGATCGCAGAATGACAGTCGAGGGACGATGATGATCGCAGAAGTACAGTCGAGGGACGATGATGATCGCAGAAGGACAGTCGAGGGACGATGAGGATCGCAGATGGACAGTCGAGGGGCGATGATAAACGCAGAAAGACAGTCGAGGGGCGACGACGATGATGATTCTTCAGTGCAGACATGTGGAAGTGGAGGATTTGCTCGCAGAAGGACAGTCGAGGGACGATGATGATCACAGAAGGACAGTCGGGGGACAATGATGATCACAGAAGGACAGTCGGGGGACGATGAGGATCACAGAACGACAGTCGGGGGACGATGAGGATCACAGAAGGACAGTCAAGGGACGATGATCACAGAAGGACAGTCGAGGGACGATGTTGATCGCAGAAGGACAGTCGAGGGACGACGACGATGATGATTCTTCAGTGCAGACATGAGGAAGAGGAGGATTCGCGCGCAGAAGGGCATTCGAGGGACGATGATGATCGCAGAAGGACAGTCGAGGGACCATGATGATCGCAGAAGGACAGTCGAGGGACGATGATGATCGCAGAAGGACAGTCGAGGGACGATGATGATCGCAGAAGGACAGTCGAGGGACAATTATGATTGCAGAAAGACAGTCGAGGGACGACGATGATGATGATTCTTCAGTGCAGACATGTGGAAGAGGAGGATTCGCGCGCAGAAGGGCATTCGAGGGACGATGATGATCGCAGAAGGACAGTCGAGGGACCATGATGATCGCAGAAGGACAGTCGAGGGACGATGATGATCGCAGAAGGACTGTCAAGGGACGATGATGATTGCAGAAGGACAGTCGAGGGAAAACGACAATGAGGTTTCTTCAGTGCAGAGATGTCTAAGAGGAGGATTCGCGAGCAGAAGGACAGTCGAGGGACGATTATGATCGCAGAAGGACAGTTGAGGGACGATGATGATCGCAGAAGGACAGTCGAGGGACGATGATGATCGCAGAAGGACAGTCGAGGGACAATTATGATCGCAGAAAGACAGTCGAAGGACGACGATGATGATTCTTCAGTGCAGACATGTGGAAGAGGAGGATTTACTCGCAGAAGGACAGTCGAGGGACGATAATGATCGCAGAAGGACAGTCGAGGGACCATGATTATCGCAGAAGGACAGTCGAGGGGCGATGATGATCGCAGATGGACAGTCGAGGGACGATGATGATCGCAGAAGGACAGTCGAGGGACCATGATGATCGCAGAAGGACAGTCGAGGGATGATGATGATTGCAGAAGGACTGTCAAGGGACGATGATGATTGCAGAAAGACAGTCGAGGGACGACGACAATGAGGATTCTTCAGTAAAGAGATGTCTAAGAGGAGGATTCGCGAGCAGAAGGACAGTCGAGGGACGATGAGGATCACAGAAGGACAGTCGGGGGACAATGATGATCACAGAAGGACAGTCGGGGGACGATGAGGATCACAGAAGGACAGTCAAGGGACGATGATGATCGCAGAAGGACAGTGAGGGACAATTATGATCGCAGAAAGACAGTCGAGGGACGACGATGATGATTCTTCAGTGCAGACATGTGGAAGAGGAGGATTTGCTCGCAGAAGGACAGTCGAGGGACGATGATGATCGAAGAAGGACAGTCCTGGGAAAATGATGATCGCAGAAGGTCAGTCGAGGGGCGATGATGATCGCAGAAGGACAGTCGAGGGACGATGATGATCGAAGAAGGACAGTCCTGGGAAAATGATGATCGCAGAAGGTCAGTCGAGGGGCGATGATGATCGCAGAAGGACAGTCGAGGGACGATGATGATCGCAGAAGGACAGTCGAGGGATGATGATGATTGCAGAAGGACTGTAAAGGGACGATAATGATAGCAGAAGGACAGTCGAGGGACGACGACAATGAGGATTCTTCAGTGCAGAGATGGCTAAGAGGAGGATTCGCGAGCAGAAGGACAGTCGAGGGACGATGAGGATCACAGAAGGACAGTCGGGGGACAATGATGATCACAGAAGGACAGTCGGGGGACGATGAGGATCACAGAACGACAGTCGGGGGACGATGAGGATCACAGAAGGACAGTCAAGGGACGATGATGATCGCAGAAGGACAGTCGAGGGACGGTGTTGATCGCAGAAGGACAGTCGAGGGACGACGACGATGATGATTCTTCAGTGCAGACATGTGGAAGAGGAGGATTCGCGCGCAGAAGGGCATTCGAGGGACGATGATGATCGCAGAAGGACAGTCGAGGGACCATGATGATCGCAGAAGGACAGTCGAGGGGCGATGATGATCGCAGAAGGACAGTCGAGGGACGATGATGATCGCAGAAGGACAGTCGAGGGACAATTATGATCGCAGAAAGACAGTCGAGGGACGACGATGATGATTCTTCAGTATAGACATGTGGAGGAGGAGGATTTGCTCGCAGAAGGACAGTCGAGGGACGATGATGATCGCAGAAGGACAGTCGAGGGACCATGATGATCGCAGAAGGACAGTCGAGGGGAGATGATGATCGCAGAAGGACAGTCGGGGGACAATGATGATCACGGAAGGACAGTCGAGGGACCATGATGATCGCAGAAGGACAGTCGAGGGGAGATGATGATCGCAGAAGGACAGTCGGGGGACAATGATGATCACGGAAGGACAGTCGAGGGACCATGATGATCGCAGAAGGACAGTCGAGGGACGATGATGATCGCAGAAGGACAGTCAAGGGACGATGATGATCGCAGAAGGACAGTCAAGGGACGATGATGATCGCAGAAGGACAGTCGAGGGACCATGATGATCGCAGAAGGACAGTCGAGGGGAGATGATGATCGCAGAAGGACAGTAGGGGGACAATGATGATCACAGAAGGACAGTCGAGGGACCATGATGATCGCAGAAGGACAGTCGAGGGACGATGATGATCGCAGAAGGACAGTCGGGGGACAATGATGATCACGGAAGGACAGTCGAGGGACCATGATGATCGCAGAAGGACAGTCGGGGGACGATGATGATCGCAGAAGGACAGTCGAGGGACGATGATGATCGCAGAAGGACAGTCGAGGGGAGATGATGATCGCAGAAGGACAGTAGGGGGACAATGATGATCACAGAAGGACAGTCGAGGGACCATGATGATCGCAGAAGGACAGTCGAGGGACGATGATGATCGCAGAAGGACAGTCGGGGGACAATGATGATCACGGAAGGACAGTCGAGGGACCATGATGATCGCAGAAGGACAGTCGAGGGACCATGATGATCGCAGAAGGACAGTCAAGGGACGATGATGATCGCAGAAGGACAGTCGAGGGACGATGATGATCGCAGAAGGACAGTCGAGGGGAGATGATGATCGCAGAAGGACATTAGGGGGACAATGATGATCGCAGAAGGACAGTCGAGGGACGATGATGATCGCAGAAGGACAGTCAAGGGACGATGATGATCGCAGAAGGACAGTCGAGGGACGATGTTGATCGCAGAAGGACAGTCGAGGGACGACGACGATGATGATTCTTCAGTGCAGACATGTGACAGAGGAGGATTCGCGCGCAGAAGGGCATTCGAGGGACGATGATGATCGCAGAAGGACAGTCGAGGGACCATGATGATCGCAGAAGGACAGTCGAGGGGCGATGATGATCGCAGAAGGACAGTCGAGGGACGATGATGATCGCAGAAGGACAGTCGAGGGACAATTATGATCGCAGAAAAACAGTCGAGGGACGACAATGATGATTCTTCAGTATAGACATGTGGAAGAGGAGGATTTGCTCGCAGAAGGACAGTCGAGGGACGATGATGATCGCAGAAGGACAGTCGAGGGACGATGATGATCGCAGAAGGACAGTCGAGGGGAGATGATGATCGCAGAAGGACAGTCGGGGGACAATGATGATCACGGAAGGACAGTCGAGGGGAGATGATCAACGCAGAAGGACAGTAGGGGGACAATGATGATCACAGAAGGACAGTCGAGGGACCATGATGATCGCAGAAGGACAGTCGAGGGACGATGATGATCGCAGAAGGACAGTCGGGGGACAATTATGATCACGGAAGGACAGTCGAGGGACCATGATGATCGCAGAAGGACAGTCGAGGGACGATGATGATCGCAGAAGGACAGTCAAGGGACGATGATGATCGCAGAAGGACAGTCGAGGGACGATGATGATCGTAGATGGACAGTCGAGGGGAGATGATGATCGCAGAAGGACAGTAGGGGGACAATGATGATCACAGAAGGACAGTCGAGGGACCATGATGATCGCAGAAGGACAGTCGAGGGACGATGATGATCGCAGAAAGACAGTCGAGGGACAATGATGATCACGGAAGGACAGTCGAGGGACCATGATGATCGCATAAGGACAGTCGAGGGACGATGATGATCGCAGAAGGACAGTCAAGGGACGATGATGATCGCAGAAGGACAGTCGAGGGACGATGATGATCGCAGAAGGACAGTCGAGGGACGATGATGATCGCAGAAGGACAGTCGAGGGGAGATGATGATCGCAGAAGGACAGTAGGGGGACATGATGATCGCAGAAGGACAGTCGAGGGACGATGATGATCGCAGAAGGACAGTCAAGGGACGATGATGATCGCAGAAGGACAGTCGAGGGACGATGTTGATCGCAGAAGGACAGTCGAGGGACGACGACGATGATGATTCTTCAGTGCAGACATGTGAAAGAGGAGGATTCGCGCGCAGAAGGGCATTCGAGGGACGATGATGATCGCAGAAGGACAGTCGAGGGACCATGATGATCGCAGAAGGACAGTCGAGGGGCGATGATGATCGCAGAAGGACAGTCGAGGGACGATGATGATCGCAGAAGGACAGTCGAGGGACAATTATGATCGCAGAAAAACAGTCGAGGGACGACAATGATGATTCTTCAGTATAGACATGTGGAAGAGGAGGATTTGCTCGCAGAAGGACAGTCGAGGGACGATGATGATCGCAGAAGGACAGTCGAGGGACCATGATGATCGCAGAAGGACAGTCGAGGGACGATGATGATCGCAGAAGGACTGTCAAGGGACGATGATGATTGCAGAAGGACAGTCGAGGGAAAACGACAATGAGGTTTCTTCAGTGCAGAGATGTCTAAGAGGAGGATTCGCGAGCAGAAGGACAGTCGAGGGACGATTATGATCGCAGAAGGACAGTTGAGGGACGATGATGATCGCAGAAGGACAGTCGAGGGACGATGATGATCGCAGAAGGACAGTCGAGGGACAATTATGATCGCAGAAAGACAGTCGAAGGACGACGATGATGATTCTTCAGTGCAGACATGTGGAAGAGGAGGATTTACTCGCAGAAGGACAGTCGAGGGACGATGATGATCGCAGAAGGACAGTCGAGGGACCATGATTATCGCAGAAGGACAGTCGAGGGGCGATGATGATCGCAGATGGACAGTCGAGGGACGATGATGATCGCAGAAGGACAGTCGAGGGACCATGATGATCGCAGAAGGACAGTCGAGGGATGATGATGATTGCAGAAGGACTGTCAAGGGACGATGATGATTGCAGAAAGACAGTCGAGGGACGACGACAATGAGGATTCTTCAGTAAAGAGATGTCTAAGAGGAGGATTCGCGAGCAGAAGGACAGTCGAGGGACGATGAGGATCACAGAAGGACAGTCGGGGGACAATGATGATCACAGAAGGACAGTCGGGGGACGATAAGGATCACAGAAGGACAGTCAAGGGACGATGATGATCGCAGAAGGACAGTGAGGGACAATTATGATCGCAGAAAGACAGTCGAGGGACGACGATGATGATTCTTCAGTGCAGACATGTGGAAGAGGAGGATTTGCTCGCAGAAGGACAGTCGAGGGACGATGATGATCGAAGAAGGACAGTCCTGGGAAAATGATGATCGCAGAAGGTCAGTCGAGGGGCGATGATGATCGCAGAAGGACAGTCGAGGGACGATGATGATCGAAGAAGGACAGTCCTGGGAAAATGATGATCGCAGAAGGTCAGTCGAGGGGCGATGATGATCGCAGAAGGACAGTCGAGGGACGATGATGATCGCAGAAGGACAGTCGAGGGATGATGATGATTGCAGAAGGACTGTAAAGGGACGATAATGATAGCAGAAGGACAGTCGAGGGACGACGACAATGAGGATTCTTCAGTGCAGAGATGGCTAAGAGGAGGATTCGCGAGCAGAAGGACAGTCGAGGGACGATGAGGATCACAGAAGGACAGTCGGGGGACAATGATGATCACAGAAGGACAGTCGGGGGACGATGAGGATCACAGAACGACAGTCGGGGGACGATGAGGATCACAGAAGGACAGTCAAGGGACGATGATGATCGCAGAAGGACAGTCGAGGGACGGTGTTGATCGCAGAAGGACAGTCGAGGGACGACGACGATGATGATTCTTCAGTGCAGACATGTGGAAGAGGAGGATTCGCGCGCAGAAGGGCATTCGAGGGACGATGATGATCGCAGAAGGACAGTCGAGGGACCATGATGATCGCAGAAGGACAGTCGAGGGGCGATGATGATCGCAGAAGGACAGTCGAGGGACGATGATGATCGCAGAAGGACAGTCGAGGGACAATTATGATCGCAGAAAGACAGTCGAGGGACGACGATGATGATTCTTCAGTATAGACATGTGGAGGAGGAGGATTTGCTCGCAGAAGGACAGTCGAGGGACCATGATTATCGCAGAAGGACAGTCGAGGGGCGATGATGATCGCAGATGGACAGTCGAGGGACGATGATGATCGCAGAAGGACAGTCGAGGGACCATGATGATCGCAGAAGGACAGTCGAGGGATGATGATGATTGCAGAAGGACTGTCAAGGGACGATGATGATTGCAGAAGGACAGTCGAGGGACGACGACAATGAGGATTCTTCAGTAAAGAGATGTCTAAGAGGAGGATTCGCGAGCAGAAGGACAGTCGAGGGACGATGAGGATCACAGAAGGACAGTCGGGGGACAATGATGATCACAGAAGGACAGTCGGGGGACGATGAGGATCACAGAAGGACAGTCAAGGGACGATGATGATCGCAGAAGGACAGTGAGGGACAATTATGATCGCAGAAAGACAGTCGAGGGACGACGATGATGATTCTTCAGTGCAGACATGTGGAAGAGGAGGATTTGCTCGCAGAAGGACAGTCGAGGGACGATGATGATCGAAGAAGGACAGTCCTGGGAAAATGATGATCGCAGAAGGTCAGTCGAGGGGCGATGATGATCGCAGAAGGACAGTCGAGGGACGATGATGATCGAAGAAGGACAGTCCTGGGAAAATGATGATCGCAGAAGGTCAGTCGAGGGGCGATGATGATCGCAGAAGGACAGTCGAGGGACGATGATGATCGCAGAAGGACAGTCGAGGGATGATGATGATTGCAGAAGGACTGTAAAGGGACGATAATGATAGCAGAAGGACAGTCGAGGGACGACGACAATGAGGATTCTTCAGTGCAGAGATGGCTAAGAGGAGGATTCGCGAGCAGAAGGACAGTCGAGGGACGATGAGGATCACAGAAGGACAGTCGGGGGACAATGATGATCACAGAAGGACAGTCGGGGGACGATGAGGATCACAGAACGACAGTCGGGGGACGATGAGGATCACAGAAGGACAGTCAAGGGACGATGATGATCGCAGAAGGACAGTCGGGGGACGATGATGATCGCAGAAGGACAGTCGAGGGACGATGATGATCGCAGAAGGACAGTCGAGGGGAGATGATGATCGCAGAAGGACAGTAGGGGGACAATGATGATCACAGAAGGACAGTCGAGGGACCATGATGATCGCAGAAGGACAGTCGAGGGACGATGATGATCGCAGAAGGACAGTCGGGGGACAATGATGATCACGGAAGGACAGTCGAGGGACCATGATGATCGCAGAAGGACAGTCGAGGGACCATGATGATCGCAGAAGGACAGTCAAGGGACGATGATGATCGCAGAAGGACAGTCGAGGGACGATGATGATCGCAGAAGGACAGTCGAGGGGAGATGATGATCGCAGAAGGACATTAGGGGGACAATGATGATCGCAGAAGGACAGTCGAGGGACGATGATGATCGCAGAAGGACAGTCAAGGGACGATGATGATCGCAGAAGGACAGTCGAGGGACGATGTTGATCGCAGAAGGACAGTCGAGGGACGACGACGATGATGATTCTTCAGTGCAGACATGTGAAAGAGGAGGATTCGCGCGCAGAAGGGCATTCGAGGGACGATGATGATCGCAGAAGGACAGTCGAGGGACCATGATGATCGCAGAAGGACAGTCGAGGGGCGATGATGATCGCAGAAGGACAGTCGAGGGACGATGATGATCGCAGAAGGACAGTCGAGGGACAATTATGATCGCAGAAAAACAGTCGAGGGACGACAATGATGATTCTTCAGTATAGACATGTGGAAGAGGAGGATTTGCTCGCAGAAGGACAGTCGAGGGACGATGATGATCGCAGAAGGACAGTCGAGGGACGATGATGATCGCAGAAGGACAGTCGAGGGGAGATGATGATCGCAGAAGGACAGTCGGGGGACAATGATGATCACGGAAGGACAGTCGAGGGGAGATGATCAACGCAGAAGGACAGTAGGGGGACAATGATGATCACAGAAGGACAGTCGAGGGACCATGATGATCGCAGAAGGACAGTCGAGGGACGATGATGATCGCAGAAGGACAGTCGGGGGACAATTATGATCACGGAAGGACAGTCGAGGGACCATGATGATCGCAGAAGGACAGTCGAGGGACGATGATGATCGCAGAAGGACAGTCGAGGGACAATGATGATCACGGAAGGACAGTCGAGGGACCATGATGATCGCATAAGGACAGTCGAGGGACGATGATGATCGCAGAAGGACAGTCAAGGGACGATGATGATCGCAGAAGGACAGTCGAGGGACGATGATGATCGCAGAAGGACAGTCGAGGGACGATGATGATCGCAGAAGGACAGTCGAGGGGAGATGATGATCGCAGAAGGACAGTAGGGGGACATGATGATCGCAGAAGGACAGTCGAGGGACGATGATGATCGCAGAAGGACAGTCAAGGGACGATGATGATCGCAGAAGGACAGTCGAGGGACGATGTTGATCGCAGAAGGACAGTCGAGGGACGACGACGATGATGATTCTTCAGTGCAGACATGTGAAAGAGGAGGATTCGCGCGCAGAAGGGCATTCGAGGGACGATGATGATCGCAGAAGGACAGTCGAGGGACCATGATGATCGCAGAAGGACAGTCGAGGGGCGATGATGATCGCAGAAGGACAGTCGAGGGACGATGATGATCGCAGAAGGACAGTCGAGGGACAATTATGATCGCAGAAAAACAGTCGAGGGACGACAATGATGATTCTTCAGTATAGACATGTGGAAGAGGAGGATTTGCTCGCAGAAGGACAGTCGAGGGACGATGATGATCGCAGAAGGACAGTCGAGGGACCATGATGATCGCAGAAGGACAGTCGAGGGGAGATGATGATCGCAGAAGGACAGTCGGGGGACAATGATGATCACGGAAGGACAGTCGAGGGGAGATGATCAACGCAGAAGGACAGTAGGGGGACAATGATGATCACAGAAGGACAGTCGAGGGACCATGATGATCGCAGAAGGACAGTCGAGGGACGATGATGATCGCAGAAGGACAGTCGAGGGACAATGATGATCACGGAAGGACAGTCGAGGGACCATGATGATCGCATAAGGACAGTCGAGGGACGATGATGATCGCAGAAGGACAGTCAAGGGACGATGATGATCGCAGAAGGACAGTCGAGGGACGATGATGATCGCAGAAGGACAGTCGAGGGACAATGATGATCACGGAAGGACAGTCGAGGGACAATGATGATCACGGAAGGACAGTCGAGGGACCATGATGATCGCATAAGGACAGTCGAGGGACGATGATGATCGCAGAAGGACAGTCGAGGGACGATGATGATCGCAGAAGGACAGTCGAGGGGAGATGATGATCGCAGAAGGACAGTAGGGGGACATGATGATCGCAGAAGGACAGTCGAGGGACGATGATGATCGCAGAAGGACAGTCAAGGGACGATGATGATCGCAGAAGGACAGTCGAGGGACGATGTTGATCGCAGAAGGACAGTCGAGGGACGACGACGATGATGATTCTTCAGTGCAGACATGTGAAAGAGGAGGATTCGCGCGCAGAAGGGCATTCGAGGGACGATGATGATCGCAGAAGGACAGTCGAGGGACCATGATGATCGCAGAAGGACAGTCGAGGGGCGATGATGATCGCAGAAGGACAGTCGAGGGACGATGATGATCGCAGAAGGACAGTCGAGGGACAATTATGATCGCAGAAAAACAGTCGAGGGACGACAATGATGATTCTTCAGTATAGACATGTGGAAGAGGAGGATTTGCTCGCAGAAGGACAGTCGAGGGACGATGATGATCGCAGAAGGACAGTCGAGGGACCATGATGATCGCAGAAGGACAGTCGAGGGGAGATGATGATCGCAGAAGGACAGTCGGGGGACAATGATGATCACGGAAGGACAGTCGAGGGGAGATGATCAACGCAGAAGGACAGTAGGGGGACAATGATGATCACAGAAGGACAGTCGAGGGACCATGATGATCGCAGAAGGACAGTCGAGGGACGATGATGATCGCAGAAGGACAGTCGAGGGACAATGATGATCACGGAAGGACAGTCGAGGGACCATGATGATCGCATAAGGACAGTCGAGGGACGATGATGATCGCAGAAGGACAGTCAAGGGACGATGATGATCGCAGAAGGACAGTCGAGGGACGATGATGATCGCAGAAGGACAGTCGAGGGACAATGATGATCACGGAAGGACAGTCGAGGGACAATGATGATCACGGAAGGACAGTCGAGGGACCATGATGATCGCATAAGGACAGTCGAGGGACGATGATGATCGCAGAAGGACAGTCAAGGGACGATGATGATCGCAGAAGGACAGTCGAGGGACGATGATGATCGCAGAAGGACAGTCGAGGGACGATGATGATCGCAGAAGGACAGTCGAGGGGAGATGATGATCGCAGAAGGACAGTAGGGGGACATGATGATCGCAGAAGGACAGTCGAGGGACGATGATGATCGCAGAAGGACAGTCAAGGGACGATGATGATCGCAGAAGGACAGTCGAGGGACGATGTTGATCGCAGAAGGACAGTCGAGGGACGACGACGATGATGATTCTTCAGTGCAGACATGTGAAAGAGGAGGATTCGCGCGCAGAAGGGCATTCGAGGGACGATGATGATCGCAGAAGGACAGTCGAGGGACCATGATGATCGCAGAAGGACAGTCGAGGGGCGATGATGATCGCAGAAGGACAGTCGAGGGACGATGATGATCGCAGAAGGACAGTCGAGGGACAATTATGATCGCAGAAAAACAGTCGAGGGACGACAATGATGATTCTTCAGTATAGACATGTGGAAGAGGAGGATTTGCTCGCAGAAGGACAGTCGAGGGACGATGATGATCGCAGAAGGACAGTCGAGGGACCATGATGATCGCAGAAGGACAGTCGAGGGGAGATGATGATCGCAGAAGGACAGTCGAGGGACGATGATGATCGCAGAAGGACAGTCGAGGGACAATTATGATCGCAGAAAAACAGTCGAGGGACGACAATGATGATTCTTCAGTATAGACATGTGGAAGAGGAGGATTTGCTCGCAGAAGGACAGTCGAGGGACGATGATGATCGCAGAAGGACAGTCGAGGGACCATGATGATCGCAGAAGGACAGTCGAGGGGAGATGATGATCGCAGAAGGACAGTCGGGGGACAATGATGATCACGGAAGGACAGTCGAGGGGAGATGATCAACGCAGAAGGACAGTAGGGGGACAATGATGATCACAGAAGGACAGTCGAGGGACCATGATGATCGCAGAAGGACAGTCGAGGGACGATGATGATCGCAGAAGGACAGTCGAGGGACAATGATGATCACGGAAGGACAGTCGAGGGACCATGATGATCGCAGAAGGACAGTCTAGGGACGACGACGATGATGATTCTTCAGTGCAGACATGTGAAAGAGGAGGATTCGCGCGCAGAAGGGCATTCGAGGGACGATGATGATCGCAGAAGGACAGTCGAGGGACCATGATGATCGCAGAAGGACAGTCGAGGGGCGATGATGATCGCAGAAGGACAGTCGAGGGACGATGATGATCGCAGAAGGACAGTCGAGGGACAATTATGATCGCAGAAAAACAGTCGAGGGACGACAATGATGATTCTTCAGTATAGACATGTGGAAGAGGAGGATTTGCTCGCAGAAGGACAGTCGAGGGACGATGATGATCGCAGAAGGACAGTCGAGGGACCATGATGATCGCAGAAGGACAGTCGAGGGGAGATGATGATCGCAGAAGGACAGTCGGGGGACAATGATGATCACGGAAGGACAGTCGAGGGGAGATGATCAACGCAGAAGGACAGTAGGGGGACAATGATGATCACAGAAGGACAGTCGAGGGACCATGATGATCGCAGAAGGACAGTCGAGGGACGATGATGATCGCAGAAGGACAGTCGGGGGACAATTATGATCACGGAAGGACAGTCGAGGGACCATGATGATCGCAGAAGGACAGTCGAGGGACGATGATGATCGCAGAAGGACAGTCAAGGGACGATGATGATCGCAGAAGGACAGTCGAGGGACGATGATGATCGCAGAAGGACAGTCGAGGGATGATGATGATCGCAGAAAGACAGTCGAGGGACGACGATGATGATTCTTCAGTGCAGACATGTGGAAGAGGAGGATTTGCTCGCAGAAGGACAGTCAAGGGACGATGATGATCGCAGAAGGACAGTCGAGGGACCATGATGATCGCAGAAGGACAGTCGAGGGGCGATGATGATCGCAGAAGGACAGTCGAGGGACGATGATGATCGCAGAAGGACAGTCGAGGGATGATGATGATCGCAGAAGGACAGTCGAGGGATGATGATGATTGCAGAAGGACTGACAAGGGACGATGATGATTGCAGAAGGACAGTCGAGGGACGACGACAATAAGGATTCTTCAGTGCAGAGATGTCTAAGAGGAGGATTCGCGAGCAGAAGGACAGTCGAGGGACGATGAGGATCACAGAAGGACAGTCGGGGGACAATGATGATCACAGAAGGACAGTCGGGGGACGATGATGATCGCAGAAGGACAGTCGAGGGACGATGATGATCGCAGAAGGACAGTCGAGGGACAATTATGATCGCAGAAAGACAGTCGAGGGACGATGAGGATCACAGAAGGACAGTCGGGGGACAATGATGATCACAGAAGGACAGTCGGGGGACGATGAGGATCACAGAAGGACAGTCAAGGGACGATGATGATCGAAGAAAGACAGTCGAGGGACAATTATGATCGCAGAAAGACAGTCGAGGGACGACTATGATGATTCTTCAGTGCAGACATGTGGAAGAGGAGGATTTGCTCGCAGAAGGACAGTCGAGGGACGATTATGATCGCAGAAGGACAGTCGAGGGACGATGATGATCGCAGAAGGACAGTCGAGGGATGATGATGATTGCAGAAGGACTGTAAAGGGACGATAATGATAGTAGAAGGACAGTCGAGGGACGACGATGATGATTCTTCAGTACAGAGATGGCTAAGAGGAGGATTCGCGAGCAGAAGGACAGTCGAGGGACGATGAGGATCACAGAAGGACAGTCGGGGGACAATGATGATCACAGAAGGACAGTCGGGGGACGATGAGGATCACAGAACGACAGTCGGGGGACGATGAGGATCACAGAAGGACAGTCAAGGGACGATGATGATCGCAGAAGGACAGTCGAGGGGAGATGATGATCGCAGAAGGACAGTAGGGGGACAATGATGATCACAGAAGGACAGTCGAGGGACCATGATGATCGCAGAAGGACAGTCGGGGGACAATGATGATCACGGAAGGACAGTCGAGGGACCATGATGATCGCAGAAGGACAGTCGAGGGACGATGATGATCGCAGAAGGACAGTCAAGGGACGATGATGATCGCAGAAGGACAGTCGAGGGACCATGATGATCGCAGAAGGACAGTCGAGGGGCGATGATGATCGCAGAAGGACAGTCGAGGGACGATGATGATCGCAGAAGGACAGTCGAGGGACGATGATGATCGCAGAAGGACAGTCGAGGGACGATGATGATTGCAGAAGGACAGTCGAGGGACGATGATGATTGCAGAAGGACAGTCGAGGGACGACGACAATAAGGATTCTTCAGTGCAGAGATGTCTAAGAGGAGGATTCGCGAGCAGAAGGACAGTCGAGGGACGATGAGGATCACAGAAGGACAGTCGGGGGACAATGATGATCACAGAAGGACAGTCGGGGGACGATGATGATCGCAGAAGGACAGTCGAGGGACGATGATGATCGCAGAAGGACAGTCGAGGGACAATTATGATCGCAGAAAGACAGTCGAGGGACGATGAGGATCACAGAAGGACAGTCGGGGGACAATGATGATCACAGAAGGACAGTCGGGGGACGATGAGGATCACAGAAGGACAGTCAAGGGACGACGATGATGATTCTTCAGTGCAGACATGTGGAAGAGGAGGATTTGCTCGCAGAAGGACAGTCGAGGGACGATTATGATCGCAGAAGGACAGTCGGGGGACCATGATGATCGCAGAAGGACAGTCGAGGGGAGATGATGATAGCAGAAGGACAGTCGGGGGACAATGATGATCACGGAAGGACAGTCGAGGGACCATGATTATCGCAGAAGGACTGTAAAGGGACGATAATGATAGTAGAAGGACAGTCGAGGGACCACGATGATGATTCTTCAGTGCAGACATGTGGAAGAGGAGGATTTGCTCGCAGAAGGACAGTCGAGGGACGATGATGATCGCAGAAGGACAGTCGAGGGACCATGATGATCGCAGAAGGACAGTCGAGGGGAGATGATGATAGCAGAAGGACAGTCGGGGGACAATGATGATCACGGAAGGACAGTCGAGGGACCATGATGATCGCAGAAGGACTGTCAAGGGACGATGATGATCGCAGAAGGAAAGTCGAGGGACGATGTGTATCGCAGAAGGACAGTCGAGGGACGACGACGATGATGATTCTTCAGTCCAGACATGTGGAAGAGTTGGATTCACGAGCAGAAGAATAGTCGAGGGACGATGAGGATCGCAGAAGGACAGTCGAGGGATGATGAGGATCGCAGAAAGACAGTCGAGGGACATTGATGATCGCATAAGGACAGTCGAGGGACGACGACGATGATGATCGTAGAAGGACAGTCGAGGGACGATGATGATCGCAGAAGGACAGTCGAAGGACGATGAGGATCGCAGAAGGACAGTCGAGGAACGATGAGGATCAAAGAAGGACAGTCGAGGGACGATGAGGCTCGCAGAAGGACAGTCGAGGGACGACAACAACGAGGATTCTTCAGTGCAGAGATGTGGAAGAGGAGGATTTGCTCGCAGAAGGACAGTCCAGGGACGACGACGATGATGATTCTTCAGTGCAGACATGTGGAAGAGGAGGATTCGCGCGCAGAAGGGCATTCGAGGGACGATGATGATCGCAGATGGACAGTCAAGGGACGATGATGATCGCAGAAGGACAGTCGAGGGACAATTATGATCGCAGAAGGACTGTCAAGGGACGATGATGATTGCAGAAGGACAGTCGAGGGACGACGACAATAAGGATTCTTCAGTGCAGAGATGTCTAAGAGGAGGATTCGCGAGCAGAAGGACAGTCGAGGGACGATGATGATCGCAGAAGGACAGTCGAGGGACAATTATAATCGCAGAAAGACAGTCGAGGGACGATGAGGATCACAGAAGGACAGTCGGGGGACAATGATGATCACAGAAGGACAGTCGGGGGACGATGAGGATCACAGAAGGACAGTCAAGGGACGATGATGATCGAAGAAAGACAGTCGAGGGACAATTATGATCGCAGAAAGACAGTCGAGGGACGACGATGATGATTCTTCAGTGCAGACATGTGGAAGAGGAGGATTTGCTCGCAGAAGGACAGTTGAGGGACGATTATGATCGCAGAAGGACAGTCGAGGGACGATGATGATCGCAGAAGGACAGTCGAGGGATGATGATGATTGCAGAAGGACTGTAAAGGGACGATAATGATAGTAGAAGGACAGTCGAGGGACGACGATGATGATTCTTCAGTGCAGACATGTGGAAGAGGAGGATTTGCTCGCAGAAGGACAGTCGAGGGACGATGATGATCGCAGAAGGACAGTCGAGGGACCATGATGATCGCAGAAGGACAGTCGAGGGGAGATGATGATAGCAGAAGGACAGTCGGGGGACAATGATGATCACGGAAGGACAGTCGAGGGACCATGATGATCGCAGAAGGACTGTCAAGGGACGATGATGATCGCAGAAGGACAGTGAGGGACAATTATGATCGCAGAAAGACAGTCGAGGGACGACGATGATGATTCTTCAGTGCAGACATGTGGAAGAGGAGGATTTGCTCGCAGAAGGACAGTCGAGGGACGATGATGATCGAAGAAGGACAGTCCTGGGAAAATGATGATCGCAGAAGGTCAGTCGAGGGGCGATGATGATCGCAGAAGGACAGTCGAGGGACGATGATGATCGCAGAAGGACAGTCGAGGGATGATGATGATTGCAGAAGGACTGTAAAGGGACGATAATGATAGCAGAAGGACAGTCGAGGGACGACGACAATGAGGATTCTTCAGTGCAGAGATGGCTAAGAGGAGGATTCGCAAGCAGAAGGACAGTCGAGGGACGATGAGGATCACAGAAGGACAGTCGGGGGACAATGATGATCACAGAAGGACAGTCGGGGGACGATGAGGATCACAGAACGACAGTCGGGGGACGATGAGGATCACAGAAGGAAAGTCAAGGGACGATGATGATCGCAGAAGGACAGTCGAGGGACGGTGTTGATCGCAGAAGGACAGTCGAGGGACGACGACGATGATGATTCTTCAGTGCAGACATGTGGAAGAGGAGGATTCGCGCGCAGAAGGGCATTCGAGGGACGATGATGATCGCAGAAGGACAGTCGAGGGACCATGATGATCGCAGAAGGACAGTCGAGGGGAGATGATGATCGCAGAAGGACAGTCAAGGGACGATGATGATCGCAGAAGGACAGTCAAGGGACGATGATGATCGCAGAAGGACAGTCGAGGGACCATGATGATCGCAGAAGGACAGTCGAGGGGAGATGATGATCGCAGAAGGACAGTAGGGGGACAATGATGATCACAGAAGGACAGTCGAGGGACCATGATGATCGCAGAAGGACAGTCGAGGGACGATGATGATCGCAGAAGGACAGTCGGGGGACAATGATGATCACGGAAGGACAGTCGAGGGACCATGATGATCGCAGAAGGACAGTCGAGGGACGATGATGATCGCAGAAGGACAGTTGGGGGACGATGATGATCGCAGAAGGACAGTCGAGAGACGATGATGATCGCGGAAGGACAGTCGAGGGGAGATGATGATTGCAGAAGGACTGTCAAGGTACGATGATGATTGCAGAAGGACAGTCGAGGGCCGACGACAATGAGGATTCTTCAGTGCAGACATGTGGAAGAGGAGGATTTGCTCGCAGAAGGACAGTCGAGGGACGATGATGATCGCAGAAGGACAGTCGAGGGACCATGATGATCGCAGAAGGACAGTCGAGGGGAGATGATGATAGCAGAAGGACAGTCGGGGGACAATGATGATCACGGAAGGACAGTCGAGGGACCATGATGATCGCAGAAGGACTGTCAAGGGACGATGATGATCGCAGATGGAAAGTCGAGGGACGATGTGTATCGCAGAAGGACAGTCGAGGGACGACGACGATGATGATTCTTCAGTGCAGACATGTGGAAGAGTTGGATTCACGAGCAGAAGAATAGTCGAGGGACGATGAGGATCGCAGAAGGACAGTCAATGGACGATGATGATCGCAGATGGACAGTCGAGGGACGATGATGATCGCAGAAGGACAGTCGAGGGACGATGTGTATCGCAGAAGGACAGTCGAGGGACGACGACGATGATGATTCTTCAGTGCAGACATGTGGAAGAGTTGGATTCACGAGCAGAAGAATAGTCGAGGGACCATGATTATCGCAGAAGGACAGTCGAGGGGCGATGATGATCGCAGATGGACAGTCGAGGGACGATGATGATCGCAGAAGGACAGTCGAGGGACCATGATGATCGCAGAAGGACAGTCGAGGGATGATGATGATTGCAGAAGGACTGTCAAGGGACGATGATGATTGCAGAAGGACAGTCGAGGGACGACGACAATGAGGATTCTTCAGTAAAGAGATGTCTAAGAGGAGGATTCGCGAGCAGAAGGACAGTCGAGGGACGATGAGGATCACAGAAGGACAGTCGGGGGACAATGATGATCACAGAAGGACAGTCGGGGGACGATGAGGATCACAGAAGGACAGTCAAGGGACGATGATGATCGCAGAAGGACAGTGAGGGACAATTATGATCGCAGAAAGACAGTCGAGGGACGACGATGATGATTCTTCAGTGCAGACATGTGGAAGAGGAGGATTTGCTCGCAGAAGGACAGTCGAGGGACGATGATGATCGAAGAAGGACAGTCCTGGGAAAATGATGATCGCAGAAGGTCAGTCGAGTGGCGATGATGATCGCAGAAGGACAGTCGAGGGACGATGATGATCGCAGAAGGACAGTCGAGGGATGATGATGATTGCAGAAGGACTGTAAAGGGACGATAATGATAGCAGAAGGACAGTCGAGGGACGACGACAATGAGGATTCTTCAGTGCAGAGATGGCTAAGAGGAGGATTCGCGAGCAGAAGGACAGTCGAGGGACGATGAGGATCACAGAAGGACAGTCGGGGGACAATGATGATCACAGAAGGACAGTCGGGGGACGATGAGGATCACAGAACGACAGTCGGGGGACGATGAGGATCACAGAAGGACAGTCAAGGGACGATGATGATCGCAGAAGGACAGTCGAGGGACGGTGTTGATCGCAGAAGGACAGTCGAGGGACGACGACGATGATGATTCTTCAGTGCAGACATGTGGAAGAGGAGGATTCGCGCGCAGAAGGGCATTCGAGGGACGATGATGATCGCAGAAGGACAGTCGAGGGACCATGATGATCGCAGAAGGACAGTCGAGGGGCGATGATGATCGCAGAAGGACAGTCGAGGGACGATGATGATCGCAGAAGGACAGTCGAGGGACAATTATGATCGCAGAAAGACAGTCGAGGGACGACGATGATGATTCTTCAGTATAGACATGTGGAGGAGGAGGATTTGCTCGCAGAAGGACAGTCGAGGGACGATGATGATCGCAGAAGGACAGTCGAGGGACCATGATGATCGCAGAAGGACAGTCGAGGGGAGATGATGATCGCAGAAGGACAGTCAAGGGACGATGATGATCGCAGAAGGACAGTCAAGGGACGATGATGATCGCAGAAGGACAGTCGAGGGACCATGATGATCGCAGAAGGACAGTCGAGGGGAGATGATGATCGCAGAAGGACAGTAGGGGGACAATGATGATCACAGAAGGACAGTCGAGGGACCATGATGATCACAGAAGGACAGTCGAGGGACGATGATGATCGCAGAAGGACAGTCGGGGGACAATGATGATCACGGAAGGACAGTCGAGGGACCATGATGATCGCAGAAGGACAGTCGAGGGACGATGATGATCGCAGAAGGACAGTCGAGGGACGATGATGATCGCAGAAGGACAGTCGAGGGGAGATGATGATCGCAGAAGGACAGTAGGGGGACAATGATGATCACAGAAGGACAGTCGAGGGACCATGATGATCGCAGAAGGACAGTAGGGGGACAATGATGATCGCAGAAGGACAGTCGAGGGACGATGATGATCGCAGAAGGACAGTCGAGGGGAGATGATGATCGCAGAAGGACAGTAGGGGGACAATGATGATCGCAGAAGGACAGTCGAGGGACGATGATGATCGCAGAAGGACAGTCAAGGGACGATGATGATCGCAGAAGGACAGTCAAGGGACGATGATGATCGCAGAAGGACAGTCGAGGGACGATGTTGATCGCAGAAGGACAGTCGAGGGACTACGACGATGATGATTCTTCAGTGCAGACATGTGAAAGAGGAGGATTCGCGCGCAGAAGGGCATTCGAGGGACGATGATGATCGCAGAAGGACAGTCGAGGGACCATGATGATCGCAGAAGGACAGTCGAGGGGCGATGATGATCGCAGAAGGACAGTCGAGGGACGATGATGATCGCAGAAGGACAGTCGAGGGACCATGATGATCGCAGAAGGACAGTCGAGGGGACAATGATGATCACGGAAGGACAGTCGAGGGGAGATGATCATCGCAGAAGGACAGTAGGGGGACAATGATGATCACAGAAGGACAGTCGAGGGACCATGATGATCGCAGAAGGACAGTCGAGGGACGATGATGATCGCAGAAGGACAGTCGGGGGACAATTATGATCACGGAAGGACAGTCGAGGGACCATGATGATCGCAGAAGGACAGTCGAGGGACGATGATGATCGCAGAAGGACAGTCAAGGGACGATGATGATCGCAGAAGGACAGTCGAGGGACGATGATGATCGCAGAAGGACAGTCGAGGGGAGATGATGATCGCAGAAGGACAGTAGGGGGACAATGATGATCGCAGAAGGACAGTCGAGGGACCATGATGATCGCAGAAGGACAGTCGAGGGACGATGATGATCGCAGAAGGACAGTCGAGGGACAATGATGATCACGGAAGGACAGTCGAGGGACCTTGATGATCGCAGAAGGACAGTCGAGGGACAATGATGATCGCAGAAGGACAGTCGGGGGACGATGATGATCACAGAAGGACAGTCGGGGGACAATGATGATCACAGAAGGACAGTCGGGGGACGATGAGGATCACAGAAGGACAGTCAAGGGACGACGACAATGAGGATTCTTCAGTGCAGAGATGTCGAAGAGGAGGATTTGCGAGCAGAAGGACAGTCGAGGGTCGATTATGATCGCAGAAGGACAGTCGAGGGACGATGATGATCGCAGAAGGACAGTCGAGGGATGATGATGATTGCAGAAGGACTGTAAAGGGACGATAATGATAGTAGAAGGACAGTCGAGGGACGACGATGATGATTCTTCAGTGCAGACATGTGGAAGAGGAGGATTTGCTCGCAGAAGGACAGTCGAGGGACGATGATGATCGCAGAAGGACAGTCGAGGGACCATGATGATCGCAGAAGGACAGTCGAGGGGAGATAATGATAGCAGAAGGACAGTCGGGGGACAATGATGATCACGGAAGGACAGTCGAGGGACCATGATGATCGCAGAAGGACTGTCAAGGGACGATGATGATCGCAGAAGGAAAGTCGAGGGACGATGTGTATCGCAGAAGGACAGTCGAGGGACGACGACGATGATGATTCTTCAGTGCAGACATTTGGAAGAGTTGGATTCACGAGCAGAAGAATAGTCGAGGGACGATGAGGATCGCAGAAGGACAGTCGAGGGATGATGAGGATCGCAGAAAGACAGTCGAGGGACATTGATGATCGCATAAGGACAGTCGAGGGACGACGACGATGATGATCGCAGAAGGACAGTCGAGGGACAATGATGATCGCAGAAGGACAGTCGAGGGACGATGAGGATCGCAGAAGGACAGTCGAGGAACGATGAGGATCAAAGAAGGACAGTCGAGGGACGATGAGGATCACAGAAGGACAGTCGGGGGACGATGATGATCACAGAAGGACAGTCGAGGGACGATGTTGATCGCAGAAGGACAGTCGAGGGACGATGAATATCGCAGAAGGACAGTCGAGGGACCATGATGACCGCAGAAGGACAGTCGAGGGACGATGAGGATCGCAGAAGGACAGTCGCGGGACGATGAGGCTCGCAGAAGGACAATCAAGGGACGACGACTATCACAGAAGGACAGTCGAGGGAAGACGACGATGAGGATTCTTCAGTGCAGGCATGTCGAAGAGGAGGATTCACATGCAGAAGGACAGTCGAGGGACGATGATGATCGCAGAAGGACAGTCGAGGGACCATGATGACCGCAGAAGGACAGTCGAGGGGCGATGATGATCGCAGAAGGACAGTCGAGGGACGATGATGATCGCAGAAGGACAGTCGAGGGACAATTATGACCCCAGAAAGACAGTCGAGGGACGACGATGATGATTCTTCAGTATAGACATGTGGAAGAGGAGGATTTGGGCGCAGTAGGACAGTCGAGGGACGATGATGATCGCAGAAGGACAGTCGAGGGGCGATGATGATCGCAGAAGGACAGTCGAGGGACGACGACGATAATGATTCTTCAGTGCAGACATGTGGAAGAGGAGGATTTGCACGCAGAAGGACAGTCGAGGGACGATGATGATCACAGAAGTACAGTCGAGGGACGATGATGATCGCAGAAAGACATTCGAGGGACGATGAGGATTGCAGAAGGACAGTCGAGGGACCATGATGACCGCAGAAGGACAGTCGAGGGGCGATGATGATCGCAGAAGGACAGTCGAGGGACGATGATGATCGCAGAAGGTCAGTCGAGGGACAATTTTGACCGCAGAAAGACAGTCGAGGGACGACGATGGTGATTCTTCTGTGCAGACATGTGGAAGAGGAGGATTCGCGCGCAGAAGGACAGTCGAGGGACGATGATTATCGCAGAAGGACAGTCAAGGGACGATGATGATCGCAGAAGGACAGTCAAGGGACGATGAGGATTGTAGAAGGACAGTCGAGGGACGATGAGGCTCGTAGAAGGACAATCAAGGGACGACGACTATCACAGAAGGACAGTCGAGGGAAGACGACGATGAGGATTCTTCAGTGCAGGCATGTCGAAGAGGAGGATTCGCTCGCAGAAGGACAGTTGAGGGACGATGATGATCGCAGAAGGAAAGTCGAGTGACGATGATGATCGCAGAAGGACAGTCGAGGGACGATGATGATCGCAGAATGACAGTCGAGGGACGACGACAATGAGGATTCTTCAGTGCAGAGATGTCGAAGAGGAGGATTTGCGAGCAGAAGGACAGTCGAGGGTCGATGAGAATCACAGAAGGACAGTCGGGGGACGATGATTATCACAAAAGGACAGTCAAGGGACGATGATTATCGTAGAAGTACAGTCGAGGGACGATGAGGATTGCAGGAGGACAGTCGAGGGACGATGATGATCGCAGAAGGACAGTCGAGGGACGACGACGATGATGATTCTTCAGTGCAGACATGTGGAAGAGGAGGATTCGCGTGCAGAAGGACAGTCGAGGGACGATGATGATCGCAGAAGGACAGTCGAGGGACCATGATGACCGCAGAAGGACAGTCGAGAGGCGATGATGATCGCAGAAGGACAGTCGAGGGACGATGATGATCGCAGAAGGACAGTCGAGGGACAATTATGACCGCAGAAAGACAGTCGAGGGACGACGATGATGATTCTTCAGTGCAGACATGTGGAAGAGGAGGATTTGGGCGCAGAAGGAAAGTCGAGGGACGATGATGATCGCAGAAGGACAGTCAAGGGAAAGTTATGACCGCAGAAAGACAGTCGAGGGACGACGATGATGATTCTTCGGTGCAGACATGTGGAAGAGTAGGATTTGGACGCAGAAGGACAGTCGAGGAACGATGATGATCGTAGAAGTACATTCGAGGGACGATGATGATCGCAGAAAGACAGTCGAGGGACGATGAGGATCGAAGAAAGACAGTCGAGGGACGATGATGATCGCAGAAGGACAGTCGAGGGACGATGATTATCGTAGAAGGAAAGTCGAGGGACGATGAGGATCGCAGGAGGACGGTCGATGGACGATGATGATCGCAGAAGGACAGTCGAGGGACGACGACGATGATGATTCTTCAGTGCAGACATGTGGAAGAGGAGGATTTGCGGGCAGAAGGACAGTCGAGGGTCGATGAGGATCACAGAAGGACAGTCGGGGGACGATGATTATCGTAGAAGGACAGTCGAGGGACGATGAGGATTGCAGGAGGACAGTCGAGGGACGATGTTGATCGCAGAAGGACAGTCGAGGGACGACGACGATGATGATTCTTCAGTGCAGACATGTGGAAGAGGAGGATTTGCGAGCAGAAGGACAGTCGAGGGTCAATGAGGATCACAGAAGGACAGTCGGGGGACGATGATTATCGTAGAAGGACAGTCGAGGGACGATGAGGATTGCTGGAGGACAGTCGGGGGACAATGATGATCACAGAAGGACAGTCGGGGGACGATGAGGATCACAGAACGACAGTCGGGGGACGATGAGGATCACAGAAGGACAGTCAAGGGACGATGATGATCGCAGAAGGACAGTCGAGGGACGGTGTTGATCGCAGAAGGACAGTCGAGGGACGACGACGATGATGATTCTTCAGTGCAGACATGTGGAAGAGGAGGATTCGCGCGCAGAAGGGCATTCGAGGGACGATGATGATCGCAGAAGGACAGTCGAGGGACCATGATGATCGCAGAAGGACAGTCGAGGGGCGATGATGATCGCAGAAGGACAGTCGAGGGACGATGATGATCGCAGAAGGACAGTCGAGGGACAATTATGATCGCAGAAAGACAGTCGAGGGACGACGATGATGATTCTTCAGTATAGACATGTGGAGGAGGAGGATTTGCTCGCAGAAGGACAGTCGAGGGACGATGATGATCGCAGAAGGACAGTCGAGGGACCATGATGATCGCAGAAGGACAGTCGAGGGGAGATGATGATCGCAGAAGGACAGTCAAGGGACGATGATGATCGCAGAAGGACAGTCAAGGGACGATGATGATCGCAGAAGGACAGTCGAGGGACCATGATGATCGCAGAAGGACAGTCGAGGGGAGATGATGATCGCAGAAGGACAGTAGGGGGACAATGATGATCACAGAAGGACAGTCGAGGGACCATGATGATCGCAGAAGGACAGTCGAGGGACGATGATGATTGCAGAAGGACAGTCGAGGGACGATGATGATTGCAGAAGGACAGTCGAGGGACGACGACAATAAGGATTCTTCAGTGCAGAGATGTCTAAGAGGAGGATTCGCGAGCAGAAGGACAGTCGAGGGACGATGAGGATCACAGAAGGACAGTCGGGGGACAATGATGATCACAGAAGGACAGTCGGGGGACGATGATGATCGCAGAAGGACAGTCGAGGGACGATGATGATCGCAGAAGGACAGTCGAGGGACAATTATGATCGCAGAAAGACAGTCGAGGGACGATGAGGATCACAGAAGGACAGTCGGGGGACAATGATGATCACAGAAGGACAGTCGGGGGACGATGAGGATCACAGAAGGACAGTCAAGGGACGACGATGATGATTCTTCAGTGCAGACATGTGGAAGAGGAGGATTTGCTCGCAGAAGGACAGTCGAGGGACGATTATGATCGCAGAAGGACAGTCGGGGGACCATGATGATCGCAGAAGGACAGTCGAGGGGAGATGATGATAGCAGAAGGACAGTCGGGGGACAATGATGATCACGGAAGGACAGTCGAGGGACCATGATTATCGCAGAAGGACTGTAAAGGGACGATAATGATAGTAGAAGGACAGTCGAGGGACCACGATGATGATTCTTCAGTGCAGACATGTGGAAGAGGAGGATTTGCTCGCAGAAGGACAGTCGAGGGACGATGATGATCGCAGAAGGACAGTCGAGGGACCATGATGATCGCAGAAGGACAGTCGAGGGGAGATGATGATAGCAGAAGGACAGTCGGGGGACAATGATGATCACGGAAGGACAGTCGAGGGACCATGATGATCGCAGAAGGACTGTCAAGGGACGATGATGATCGCAGAAGGAAAGTCGAGGGACGATGTGTATCGCAGAAGGACAGTCGAGGGACGACGACGATGATGATTCTTCAGTCCAGACATGTGGAAGAGTTGGATTCACGAGCAGAAGAATAGTCGAGGGACGATGAGGATCGCAGAAGGACAGTCGAGGGATGATGAGGATCGCAGAAAGACAGTCGAGGGACATTGATGATCGCATAAGGACAGTCGAGGGACGACGACGATGATGATCGTAGAAGGACAGTCGAGGGACGATGATGATCGCAGAAGGACAGTCGAAGGACGATGAGGATCGCAGAAGGACAGTCGAGGAACGATGAGGATCAAAGAAGGACAGTCGAGGGACGATGAGGCTCGCAGAAGGACAGTCGAGGGACGACAACAACGAGGATTCTTCAGTGCAGAGATGTGGAAGAGGAGGATTTGCTCGCAGAAGGACAGTCCAGGGACGACGACGATGATGATTCTTCAGTGCAGACATGTGGAAGAGGAGGATTCGCGCGCAGAAGGGCATTCGAGGGACGATGATGATCGCAGATGGACAGTCAAGGGACGATGATGATCGCAGAAGGACAGTCGAGGGACAATTATGATCGCAGAAGGACTGTCAAGGGACGATGATGATTGCAGAAGGACAGTCGAGGGACGACGACAATAAGGATTCTTCAGTGCAGAGATGTCTAAGAGGAGGATTCGCGAGCAGAAGGACAGTCGAGGGACGATGATGATCGCAGAAGGACAGTCGAGGGACAATTATAATCGCAGAAAGACAGTCGAGGGACGATGAGGATCACAGAAGGACAGTCGGGGGACAATGATGATCACAGAAGGACAGTCGGGGGACGATGAGGATCACAGAAGGACAGTCAAGGGACGATGATGATCGAAGAAAGACAGTCGAGGGACAATTATGATCGCAGAAAGACAGTCGAGGGACGACGATGATGATTCTTCAGTGCAGACATGTGGAAGAGGAGGATTTGCTCGCAGAAGGACAGTTGAGGGACGATTATGATCGCAGAAGGACAGTCGAGGGACGATGATGATCGCAGAAGGACAGTCGAGGGATGATGATGATTGCAGAAGGACTGTAAAGGGACGATAATGATAGTAGAAGGACAGTCGAGGGACGACGATGATGATTCTTCAGTGCAGACATGTGGAAGAGGAGGATTTGCTCGCAGAAGGACAGTCGAGGGACGATGATGATCGCAGAAGGACAGTCGAGGGACCATGATGATCGCAGAAGGACAGTCGAGGGGAGATGATGATAGCAGAAGGACAGTCGGGGGACAATGATGATCACGGAAGGACAGTCGAGGGACCATGATGATCGCAGAAGGACTGTCAAGGGACGATGATGATCGCAGAAGGACAGTGAGGGACAATTATGATCGCAGAAAGACAGTCGAGGGACGACGATGATGATTCTTCAGTGCAGACATGTGGAAGAGGAGGATTTGCTCGCAGAAGGACAGTCGAGGGACGATGATGATCGAAGAAGGACAGTCCTGGGAAAATGATGATCGCAGAAGGTCAGTCGAGGGGCGATGATGATCGCAGAAGGACAGTCGAGGGACGATGATGATCGCAGAAGGACAGTCGAGGGATGATGATGATTGCAGAAGGACTGTAAAGGGACGATAATGATAGCAGAAGGACAGTCGAGGGACGACGACAATGAGGATTCTTCAGTGCAGAGATGGCTAAGAGGAGGATTCGCAAGCAGAAGGACAGTCGAGGGACGATGAGGATCACAGAAGGACAGTCGGGGGACAATGATGATCACAGAAGGACAGTCGGGGGACGATGAGGATCACAGAACGACAGTCGGGGGACGATGAGGATCACAGAAGGAAAGTCAAGGGACGATGATGATCGCAGAAGGACAGTCGAGGGACGGTGTTGATCGCAGAAGGACAGTCGAGGGACGACGACGATGATGATTCTTCAGTGCAGACATGTGGAAGAGGAGGATTCGCGCGCAGAAGGGCATTCGAGGGACGATGATGATCGCAGAAGGACAGTCGAGGGACCATGATGATCGCAGAAGGACAGTCGAGGGGAGATGATGATCGCAGAAGGACAGTCAAGGGACGATGATGATCGCAGAAGGACAGTCAAGGGACGATGATGATCGCAGAAGGACAGTCGAGGGACCATGATGATCGCAGAAGGACAGTCGAGGGGAGATGATGATCGCAGAAGGACAGTAGGGGGACAATGATGATCACAGAAGGACAGTCGAGGGACCATGATGATCGCAGAAGGACAGTCGAGGGACGATGATGATCGCAGAAGGACAGTCGGGGGACAATGATGATCACGGAAGGACAGTCGAGGGACCATGATGATCGCAGAAGGACAGTCGAGGGACGATGATGATCGCAGAAGGACAGTTGGGGGACGATGATGATCGCAGAAGGACAGTCGAGAGACGATGATGATCGCGGAAGGACAGTTGAGGGGAGATGATGATTGCAGAAGGACTGTCAAGGTACGATGATGATTGCAGAAGGACAGTCGAGGGCCGACGACAATGAGGATTCTTCAGTGCAGACATGTGGAAGAGGAGGATTTGCTCGCAGAAGGACAGTCGAGGGACGATGATGATCGCAGAAGGACAGTCGAGGGACCATGATGATCGCAGAAGGACAGTCGAGGGGAGATGATGATAGCAGAAGGACAGTCGGGGGACAATGATGATCACGGAAGGACAGTCGAGGGACCATGATGATCGCAGAAGGACTGTCAAGGGACGATGATGATCGCAGATGGAAAGTCGAGGGACGATGTGTATCGCAGAAGGACAGTCGAGGGACGACGACGATGATGATTCTTCAGTGCAGACATGTGGAAGAGTTGGATTCACGAGCAGAAGAATAGTCGAGGGACGATGAGGATCGCAGAAGGACAGTCAATGGACGATGATGATCGCAGAAGGACAGTCGAGGGGCGATGATGATCGCAGAAGGACAGTCGAGGGACAATTATGATCGCAGAAGGAAAGTCGAGGGACGATGATGATCGCAGAAGGACAGTCGAGGGATGATGATGATTGCAGAAGGACTGTCAAGGTACGATGATGATTGCAGAAGGACAGTCGAGGGACGACGACAATGAGGATTCTTCAGTAAAGAGATGTCTAAGAGGAGGATTCGCGAGCAGAAGGACAGTCGAGGGACGATGAGGATCACAGAAGGACAGTCGGGGGACAATGATGATCACAGAAGGACAGTCGGGGGACGATGAGGATCACAGAAGGACAGTCAAGGGACGATGATGATCGCAGAAGGACAGTGAGGGACAATTATGATCGCAGAAAGACAGTCGAGGGACGACGATGATGATTCTTCAGTGCAGACATGTGGAAGAGGAGGATTTGCTCGCAGAAGGACAGTCGAGGGACGATGATGATCGAAGAAGGACAGTCCTGGGAAAATGATGATCGCAGAAGGTCAGTCGAGTGGCGATGATGATCGCAGAAGGACAGTCGAGGGACGATGATGATCGCAGAAGGACAGTCGAGGGATGATGATGATTGCAGAAGGACTGTAAAGGGACGATAATGATAGCAGAAGGACAGTCGAGGGACGACGACAATGAGGATTCTTCAGTGCAGAGATGGCTAAGAGGAGGATTCGCGAGCAGAAGGACAGTCGAGGGACGATGAGGATCACAGAAGGACAGTCGGGGGACAATGATGATCACAGAAGGACAGTCGGGGGACGATGAGGATCACAGAACGACAGTCGGGGGACGATGAGGATCACAGAAGGACAGTCAAGGGACGATGATGATCGCAGAAGGACAGTCGAGGGACGGTGTTGATCGCAGAAGGACAGTCGAGGGACGACGACGATGATGATTCTTCAGTGCAGACATGTGGAAGAGGAGGATTCGCGCGCAGAAGGGCATTCGAGGGACGATGATGATCGCAGAAGGACAGTCGAGGGACCATGATGATCGCAGAAGGACAGTCGAGGGGCGATGATGATCGCAGAAGGACAGTCGAGGGACGATGATGATCGCAGAAGGACAGTCGAGGGACAATTATGATCGCAGAAAGACAGTCGAGGGACGACGATGATGATTCTTCAGTATAGACATGTGGAGGAGGAGGATTTGCTCGCAGAAGGACAGTCGAGGGACGATGATGATCGCAGAAGGACAGTCGAGGGACCATGATGATCGCAGAAGGACAGTCGAGGGGAGATGATGATCGCAGAAGGACAGTCAAGGGACGATGATGATCGCAGAAGGACAGTCAAGGGACGATGATGATCGCAGAAGGACAGTCGAGGGACCATGATGATCGCAGAAGGACAGTCGAGGGGAGATGATGATCGCAGAAGGACAGTAGGGGGACAATGATGATCACAGAAGGACAGTCGAGGGACCATGATGATCACAGAAGGACAGTCGAGGGACGATGATGATCGCAGAAGGACAGTCGGGGGACAATGATGATCACGGAAGGACAGTCGAGGGACCATGATGATCGCAGAAGGACAGTCGAGGGACGATGATGATCGCAGAAGGACAGTCGAGGGACGATGATGATCGCAGAAGGACAGTCGAGGGGAGATGATGATCGCAGAAGGACAGTAGGGGGACAATGATGATCACAGAAGGACAGTCGAGGGACCATGATGATCGCAGAAGGACAGTCGAGGGACGATGATGATCGCAGAAGGACAGTCGGGGGACAATGATGATCACGGAAGGACAGTCGAGGGACCATTATGATCGCAGAAGGACAGTCGAGGGACCATGATGATCGCAGAAGGACAGTCAAGGGACGATGATGATCGCAGAAGGACAGTCGAGGGACGATGATGATCGCAGAAGGACAGTCGAGGGGAGATGATGATCGCAGAAGGACAGTAGGGGGACAATGATGATCGCAGAAGGACAGTCGAGGGACGATGATGATCGCAGAAGGACAGTCAAGGGACGATGATGATCGCAGAAGGACAGTCAAGGGACGATGATGATCGCAGAAGGACAGTCGAGGGACGATGTTGATCGCAGAAGGACAGTCGAGGGACTACGACGATGATGATTCTTCAGTGCAGACATGTGAAAGAGGAGGATTCGCGCGCAGAAGGGCATTCGAGGGACGATGATGATCGCAGAAGGACAGTCGAGGGACCATGATGATCGCAGAAGGACAGTCGAGGGGCGATGATGATCGCAGAAGGACAGTCGAGGGACGATGATGATCGCAGAAGGACAGTCGAGGGACCATGATGATCGCAGAAGGACAGTCGAGGGGACAATGATGATCACGGAAGGACAGTCGAGGGGAGATGATCATCGCAGAAGGACAGTAGGGGGACAATGATGATCACAGAAGGACAGTCGAGGGACCATGATGATCGCAGAAGGACAGTCGAGGGACGATGATGATCGCAGAAGGACAGTCGGGGGACAATTATGATCACGGAAGGACAGTCGAGGGACCATGATGATCGCAGAAGGACAGTCGAGGGACGATGATGATCGCAGAAGGACAGTCAAGGGACGATGATGATCGCAGAAGGACAGTCGAGGGACGATGATGATCGCAGAAGGACAGTCGAGGGGAGATGATGATCGCAGAAGGACAGTAGGGGGACAATGATGATCGCAGAAGGACAGTCGAGGGACCATGATGATCGCAGAAGGACAGTCGAGGGACGATGATGATCGCAGAAGGACAGTCGAGGGACAATGATGATCACGGAAGGACAGTCGAGGGACCTTGATGATCGCAGAAGGACAGTCGAGGGACGATGATGATCGCAGAAGGACAGTCGGGGGACGATGATGATCACAGAAGGACAGTCGGGGGACAATGATGATCACAGAAGGACAGTCGGGGGACGATGAGGATCACAGAAGGACAGTCAAGGGACGACGACAATGAGGATTCTTCAGTGCAGAGATGTCGAAGAGGAGGATTTGCGAGCAGAAGGACAGTCGAGGGTCGATTATGATCGCAGAAGGACAGTCGAGGGACGATGATGATCGCAGAAGGACAGTCGAGGGATGATGATGATTGCAGAAGGACTGTAAAGGGACGATAATGATAGTAGAAGGACAGTCGAGGGACGACGATGATGATTCTTCAGTGCAGACATGTGGAAGAGGAGGATTTGCTCGCAGAAGGACAGTCGAGGGACGATGATGATCGCAGAAGGACAGTCGAGGGACCATGATGATCGCAGAAGGACAGTCGAGGGGAGATAATGATAGCAGAAGGACAGTCGGGGGACAATGATGATCACGGAAGGACAGTCGAGGGACCATGATGATCGCAGAAGGACTGTCAAGGGACGATGATGATCGCAGAAGGAAAGTCGAGGGACGATGTGTATCGCAGAAGGACAGTCGAGGGACGACGACGATGATGATTCTTCAGTGCAGACATTTGGAAGAGTTGGATTCACGAGCAGAAGAATAGTCGAGGGACGATGAGGATCGCAGAAGGACAGTCGAGGGATGATGAGGATCGCAGAAAGACAGTCGAGGGACATTGATGATCGCATAAGGACAGTCGAGGGACGACGACGATGATGATCGCAGAAGGACAGTCGAGGGACAATGATGATCGCAGAAGGACAGTCGAGGGACGATGAGGATCGCAGAAGGACAGTCGAGGAACGATGAGGATCAAAGAAGGACAGTCGAGGGACGATGAGGATCACAGAAGGACAGTCGGGGGACGATGATGATCACAGAAGGACAGTCGAGGGACGATGTTGATCGCAGAAGGACAGTCGAGGGACGATGAATATCGCAGAAGGACAGTCGAGGGACCATGATGACCGCAGAAGGACAGTCGAGGGACGATGAGGATCGCAGAAGGACAGTCGCGGGACGATGAGGCTCGCAGAAGGACAATCAAGGGACGACGACTATCACAGAAGGACAGTCGAGGGAAGACGACGATGAGGATTCTTCAGTGCAGGCATGTCGAAGAGGAGGATTCACATGCAGAAGGACAGTCGAGGGACGATGATGATCGCAGAAGGACAGTCGAGGGACCATGATGACCGCAGAAGGACAGTCGAGGAACGATGAGGATCAAAGAAGGACAGTCGAGGGACGATGAGGATCACAGAAGGACAGTCGGGGGACGATGATGATCACAGAAGGACAGTCGAGGGACGATGTTGATCGCAGAAGGACAGTCAAGGGACGATGATTATCGTAGAAGTACAGTCGAGGGACGATGAGGATTGCAGGAGGACAGTCGAGGGACGATGATGATCGCAGAAGGACAGTCGAGGGACGACGACGATGATGATTCTTCAGTGCAGACATGTGGAAGAGGAGGATTCGCGTGCAGAAGGACAGTCGAGGGACGATGATGATCGCAGAAGGACAGTCGAGGGACCATGATGACCGCAGAAGGACAGTCGAGAGGCGATGATGATCGCAGAAGGACAGTCGAGGGACGATGATGATCGCAGAAGGACAGTCGAGGGACAATTATGACCGCAGAAAGACAGTCGAGGGACGACGATGATGATTCTTCAGTGCAGACATGTGGAAGAGGAGGATTTGGGCGCAGAAGGAAAGTCGAGGGACGATGATGATCGCAGAAGGACAGTCAAGGGAAAGTTATGACCGCAGAAAGACAGTCGAGGGACGACGATGATCACAGAAGGACAGTCGGGGGACGATGATTATCGTAGAAGGACAGTCGAGGGACGATGAGGATTGCAGGAGGACAGTCGAGGGACGATGTTGATCGCAGAAGGACAGTCGAGGGACGACGACGATGATGATTCTTCAGTGCAGACATGTGGAAGAGGAGGATTTGCGAGCAGAAGGACAGTCGAGGGTCAATGAGGATCACAGAAGGACAGTCGGGGGACGATGATTATCGTAGATGGACAGTCGAGGGACGATGAGGATTGCAGGAGGACAGTCGGGGGACAATGATGATCACAGAAGGACAGTCGGGGGACGATGAGGATCACAGAACGACAGTCGGGGGACGATGAGGATCACAGAAGGACAGTCAAGGGACGATGATGATCGCAGAAGGACAGTCGAGGGACGGTGTTGATCGCAGAAGGACAGTCGAGGGACGACGACGATGATGATTCTTCAGTGCAGACATGTGGAAGAGGAGGATTCGCGCGCAGAAGGGCATTCGAGGGACGATGATGATCGCAGAAGGACAGTCGAGGGACCATGATGATCGCAGAAGGACAGTCGAGGGGCGATGATGATCGCAGAAGGACAGTCGAGGGACGATGATGATCGCAGAAGGACAGTCGAGGGACAATTATGATCGCAGAAAGACAGTCGAGGGACGACGATGATGATTCTTCAGTATAGACATGTGGAGGAGGAGGATTTGCTCGCAGAAGGACAGTCGAGGGACGATGATGATCGCAGAAGGACAGTCGAGGGACCATGATGATCGCAGAAGGACAGTCGAGGGACGATGATGATCGCAGAAGGACAGTCGAGGGACAATTATGACCCCAGAAAGACAGTCGAGGGACGACGATGATGATTCTTCAGTATAGACATGTGGAAGAGGAGGATTTGGGCGCAGTAGGACAGTCGAGGGACGATGATGATCGCAGAAGGACAGTCGAGGGGCGATGATGATCGCAGAAGGACAGTCGAGGGACGACGACGATAATGATTCTTCAGTGCAGACATGTGGAAGAGGAGGATTTGCACGCAGAAGGACAGTCGAGGGACGATGATGATCACAGAAGTACAGTCGAGGGACGATGATGATCGCAGAAAGACATTCGAGGGACGATGAGGATTGCAGAAGGACAGTCGAGGGACCATGATGACCGCAGAAGGACAGTCGAGGGGCGATGATGATCGCAGAAGGACAGTCGAGGGACGATGATGATCGCAGAAGGTCAGTCGAGGGACAATTTTGACCGCAGAAAGACAGTCGAGGGACGACGATGGTGATTCTTCTGTGCAGACATGTGGAAGAGGAGGATTCGCGCGCAGAAGGACAGTCGAGGGACGATGATTATCGCAGAAGGACAGTCAAGGGACGATGATGATCGCAGAAGGACAGTCAAGGGACGATGAGGATTGTAGAAGGACAGTCGAGGGACGATGAGGCTCGTAGAAGGACAATCAAGGGACGACGACTATCACAGAAGGACAGTCGAGGGAAGACGACGATGAGGATTCTTCAGTGCAGGCATGTCGAAGAGGAGGATTCGCTCGCAGAAGGACAGTTGAGGGACGATGATGATCGCAGAAGGAAAGTCGAGTGACGATGATGATCGCAGAAGGACAGTCGAGGGACGATGATGATCGCAGAATGACAGTCGAGGGACGACGACAATGAGGATTCTTCAGTGCAGAGATGTCGAAGAGGAGGATTTGCGAGCAGAAGGACAGTCGAGGGTCGATGAGAATCACAGAAGGACAGTCGGGGGACGATGATTATCACAAAAGGACAGTCAAGGGACGATGATTATCGTAGAAGTACAGTCGAGGGACGATGAGGATTGCAGGAGGACAGTCGAGGGACGATGATGATCGCAGAAGGACAGTCGAGGGACGACGACGATGATGATTCTTCAGTGCAGACATGTGGAAGAGGAGGATTCGCGTGCAGAAGGACAGTCGAGGGACGATGATGATCGCAGAAGGACAGTCGAGGGACCATGATGACCGCAGAAGGACAGTCGAGAGGCGATGATGATCGCAGAAGGACAGTCGAGGGACGATGATGATCGCAGAAGGACAGTCGAGGGACAATTATGACCGCAGAAAGACAGTCGAGGGACGACGATGATGATTCTTCAGTGCAGACATGTGGAAGAGGAGGATTTGGGCGCAGAAGGAAAGTCGAGGGACGATGATGATCGCAGAAGGACAGTCAAGGGAAAGTTATGACCGCAGAAAGACAGTCGAGGGACGACGATGATGATTCTTCGGTGCAGACATGTGGAAGAGTAGGATTTGGACGCAGAAGGACAGTCGAGGAACGATGATGATCGTAGAAGTACATTCGAGGGACGATGATGATCGCAGAAAGACAGTCGAGGGACGATGAGGATCGAAGAAAGACAGTCGAGGGACGATGATGATCGCAGAAGGACAGTCGAGGGACGATGATTATCGTAGAAGGAAAGTCGAGGGACGATGAGGATCGCAGGAGGACGGTCGATGGACGATGATGATCGCAGAAGGACAGTCGAGGGACGACGACGATGATGATTCTTCAGTGCAGACATGTGGAAGAGGAGGATTTGCGGGCAGAAGGACAGTCGAGGGTCGATGAGGATCACAGAAGGACAGTCGGGGGACGATGATTATCGTAGAAGGACAGTCGAGGGACGATGAGGATTGCAGGAGGACAGTCGAGGGACGATGTTGATCGCAGAAGGACAGTCGAGGGACGACGACGATGATGATTCTTCAGTGCAGACATGTGGAAGAGGAGGATTTGCGAGCAGAAGGACAGTCGAGGGTCAATGAGGATCACAGAAGGACAGTCGGGGGACGATGATTATCGTAGAAGGACAGTCGAGGGACGATGAGGATTGCAGGAGGACAGTCGGGGGACAATGATGATCACAGAAGGACAGTCGGGGGACGATGAGGATCACAGAACGACAGTCGGGGGACGATGAGGATCACAGAAGGACAGTCAAGGGACGATGATGATCGCAGAAGGACAGTCGAGGGACGGTGTTGATCGCAGAAGGACAGTCGAGGGACGACGACGATGATGATTCTTCAGTGCAGACATGTGGAAGAGGAGGATTCGCGCGCAGAAGGGCATTCGAGGGACGATGATGATCGCAGAAGGACAGTCGAGGGACCATGATGATCGCAGAAGGACAGTCGAGGGGCGATGATGATCGCAGAAGGACAGTCGAGGGACGATGATGATCGCAGAAGGACAGTCGAGGGACAATTATGATCGCAGAAAGACAGTCGAGGGACGACGATGATGATTCTTCAGTATAGACATGTGGAGGAGGAGGATTTGCTCGCAGAAGGACAGTCGAGGGACGATGATGATCGCAGAAGGACAGTCGAGGGACCATGATGATCGCAGAAGGACAGTCGAGGGGAGATGATGATCGCAGAAGGACAGTCAAGGGACGATGATGATCGCAGAAGGACAGTCAAGGGACGATGATGATCGCAGAAGGACAGTCGAGGGACCATGATGATCGCAGAAGGACAGTCGAGGGGAGATGATGATCGCAGAAGGACAGTAGGGGGACAATGATGATCACAGAAGGACAGTCGAGGGACCATGATGATCGCAGAAGGACAGTCGAGGGACGATGATGATCGCAGAAGGACAGTCGGGGGACAATGATGATCACGGAAGGACAGTCGAGGGACCATGATGATCGCAGAAGGACAGTCGAGGGACGATGATGATCGCAGAAGGACAGTCGAGGGACGATGATGATCGCAGAAGGACAGTCGAGGGGAGATGATGATCGCAGAAGGACAGTAGGGGGACAATGATGATCACAGAAGGACAGTCGAGGGACCATGATGATCGCAGAAGGACAGTCGAGGGACGATGATGATCGCAGAAGGACAGTCGGGGGACAATGATGATCACGGAAGGACAGTCGAGGGACCATTATGATCGCAGAAGGACAGTCGAGGGACCATGATGATCGCAGAAGGACAGTCAAGGGACGATGATGATCGCAGAAGGACAGTCGAGGGACGATGATGATCGCAGAAGGACAGTCGAGGGGAGATGATGATCGCAGAAGGACAGTAGGGGGACAATGATGATCGCAGAAGGACAGTCGAGGGACGATGATGATCGCAGAAGGACAGTCAAGGGACGATGATGATCGCAGAAGGACAGTCAAGGGACGATGATGATCGCAGAAGGACAGTCGAGGGACGATGTTGATCGCAGAAGGACAGTCGAGGGACTACGACGATGATGATTCTTCAGTGCAGACATGTGAAAGAGGAGGATTCGCGCGCAGAAGGGCATTCGAGGGACGATGATGATCGCAGAAGGACAGTCGAGGGACCATGATGATCGCAGAAGGACAGTCGAGGGGCGATGATGATCGCAGAAGGACAGTCGAGGGACGATGATGATCGCAGAAGGACAGTCGAGGGACCATGATGATCGCAGAAGGACAGTCGAGGGGACAATGATGATCACGGAAGGACAGTCGAGGGACGATGATGATCGCAGAAGGACAGTCAAGGGACGATGATGATCGCAGAAGGACAGTCGAGGGACGATGATGATCGCAGAAGGACAGTCAAGGGGAGATGATGATCGCAGAAGGACAGTAGGGGGACAATGATGATCGCAGAAGGACAGTCGAGGGACCATGATGATCGCAGAAGGACAGTCGAGGGACGATGATGATCGCAGAAGGACAGTCGAGGGACAATGATGATCACGGAAGGACAGTCGAGGGACCATGATGATCGCAGAAGGACAGTCGAGGGACGATGATGATCGCAGAAGGACAGTCGGGGGACGATGATGATCGCAGAAGGACAGTCGAGGGACGATGATGATCGCAGAAGGACAGTCGAGGGACGATGATGATCGCAGAAGGACAGTCGAGGGGAGATGATGATCGCAGAAGGACAGTAGGGGGACAATGATGATCACAGAAGGACAGTCGAGGGACCATGATGATCACAGAAGGACAGTCGGGGGACAATGATGATCACAGAAGGACAGTCGGGGGACGATGAGGATCACAGAAGGACAGTCAAGGGACGACGACAATGAGGATTCTTCAGTGCAGAGATGTCGAAGAGGAGGATTTGCGAGCAGAAGGACAGTCGAGGGTCGATTATGATCGCAGAAGGACAGTCGAGGGACGATGATGATCGCAGAAGGACAGTCGAGGGATGATGATGATTGCAGAAGGACTGTAAAGGGACGATAATGATAGTAGAAGGACAGTCGAGGGACGACGATGATGATTCTTCAGTGCAGACATGTGGAAGAGGAGGATTTGCTCGCAGAAGGACAGTCGAGGGACGATGATGATCGCAGAAGGACAGTCGAGGGACCATGATGATCGCAGAAGGACAGTCGAGGGGAGATAATGATAGCAGAAGGACAGTCGGGGGACAATGATGATCACGGAAGGACAGTCGAGGGACCATGATGATCGCAGAAGGACTGTCAAGGGACGATGATGATCGCAGAAGGAAAGTCGAGGGACGATGTGTATCGCAGAAGGACAGTCGAGGGACGACGACGATGATGATTCTTCAGTGCAGACATTTGGAAGAGTTGGATTCACGAGCAGAAGAATAGTCGAGGGACGATGAGGATCGCAGAAGGACAGTCGAGGGATGATGAGGATCGCAGAAAGACAGTCGAGGGACATTGATGATCGCATAAGGACAGTCGAGGGACGACGACGATGATGATCGCAGAAGGACAGTCGAGGGACAATGATGATCGCAGAAGGACAGTCGAGGGACGATGAGGATCGCAGAAGGACAGTCGAGGAACGATGAGGATCAAAGAAGGACAGTCGAGGGACGATGAGGATCACAGAAGGACAGTCGGGGGACGATGATGATCACAGAAGGACAGTCGAGGGACGATGTTGATCGCAGAAGGACAGTCGAGGGACGATGAATATCGCAGAAGGACAGTCGAGGGACCATGATGACCGCAGAAGGACAGTCGAGGGACGATGAGGATCGCAGAAGGACAGTCGAGGGAAGACGACGATGAGGATTCTTCAGTGCAGGCATGTCGAAGAGGAGGATTCACATGCAGAAGGACAGTCGAGGGACGATGATGATCGCAGAAGGACAGTCGAGGGACCATGATGACCGCAGAAGGACAGTCGAGGGGCGATGATGATCGCAGAAGGACAGTCGAGGGACGATGATGATCGCAGAAGGACAGTCGAGGGACAATTATGACCCCAGAAAGACAGTCGAGGGACGACGATGATGATTCTTCAGTATAGACATGTGGAAGAGGAGGATTTGGGCGCAGTAGGACAGTCGAGGGACGATGATGATCGCAGAAGGACAGTCGAGGGGCGATGATGATCGCAGAAGGACAGTCGAGGGACGACGACGATAATGATTCTTCAGTGCAGACATGTGGAAGAGGAGGATTTGCACGCAGAAGGACAGTCGAGGGACGATGATGATCACAGAAGTACAGTCGAGGGACGATGATGATCGCAGAAAGACATTCGAGGGACGATGAGGATTGCAGAAGGACAGTCGAGGGACCATGATGACCGCAGAAGGACAGTCGAGGGGCGATGATGATCGCAGAAGGACAGTCGAGGGACGATGATGATCGCAGAAGGTCAGTCGAGGGACAATTTTGACCGCAGAAAGACAGTCGAGGGACGACGATGGTGATTCTTCTGTGCAGACATGTGGAAGAGGAGGATTCGCGCGCAGAAGGACAGTCGAGGGACGATGATTATCGCAGAAGGACAGTCAAGGGACGATGATGATCGCAGAAGGACAGTCAAGGGACGATGAGGATTGTAGAAGGACAGTCGAGGGACGATGAGGCTCGTAGAAGGACAATCAAGGGACGACGACTATCACAGAAGGACAGTCGAGGGAAGACGACGATGAGGATTCTTCAGTGCAGGCATGTCGAAGAGGAGGATTCGCTCGCAGAAGGACAGTTGAGGGACGATGATGATCGCAGAAGGAAAGTCGAGTGACGATGATGATCGCAGAAGGACAGTCGAGGGACGATGATGATCGCAGAATGACAGTCGAGGGACGACGACAATGAGGATTCTTCAGTGCAGAGATGTCGAAGAGGAGGATTTGCGAGCAGAAGGACAGTCGAGGGTCGATGAGAATCACAGAAGGACAGTCGGGGGACGATGATTATCACAAAAGGACAGTCAAGGGACGATGATTATCGTAGAAGTACAGTCGAGGGACGATGAGGATTGCAGGAGGACAGTCGAGGGACGATGATGATCGCAGAAGGACAGTCGAGGGACGACGACGATGATGATTCTTCAGTGCAGACATGTGGAAGAGGAGGATTCGCGTGCAGAAGGACAGTCGAGGGACGATGATGATCGCAGAAGGACAGTCGAGGGACCATGATGACCGCAGAAGGACAGTCGAGAGGCGATGATGATCGCAGAAGGACAGTCGAGGGACGATGATGATCGCAGAAGGACAGTCGAGGGACAATTATGACCGCAGAAAGACAGTCGAGGGACGACGATGATGATTCTTCAGTGCAGACATGTGGAAGAGGAGGATTTGGGCGCAGAAGGAAAGTCGAGGGACGATGATGATCGCAGAAGGACAGTCAAGGGAAAGTTATGACCGCAGAAAGACAGTCGAGGGACGACGATGATGATTCTTCAGTGCAGACATGTGGAAGAGTAGGATTTGGACGCAGAAGGACAGTCGAGGAACGATGATGATCGTAGAAGTACATTCGAGGGACGATGATGATCGCAGAAAGACAGTCGAGGGACGATGAGGATCGAAGAAAGACAGTCGAGGGACGATGATGATCGCAGAAGGACAGTCGAGGGACGATGATTATCGTAGAAGGAAAGTCGAGGGACGATGAGGATCGCAGGAGGACGGTCGATGGACGATGATGATCGCAGAAGGACAGTCGAGGGACGACGACGATGATGATTCTTCAGTGCAGACATGTGGAAGAGGAGGATTTGCGGGCAGAAGGACAGTCGAGGGTCGATGAGGATCACAGAAGGACAGTCGGGGGACGATGATTATCGTAGAAGGACAGTCGAGGGACGATGAGGATTGCAGGAGGACAGTCGAGGGACGATGTTGATCGCAGAAGGACAGTCGAGGGACGACGACGATGATGATTCTTCAGTGCAGACATGTGGAAGAGGAGGATTTGCGAGCAGAAGGACAGTCGAGGGTCAATGAGGATCACAGAAGGACAGTCGGGGGACGATGATTATCGTAGAAGGACAGTCGAGGGACGATGAGGATTGCAGGAGGACAGTTGAGGGACGATGAGGATCGCAGAAGGACAGTCGAGGGACGATGATGATCGCAGAAGGACAGTCGAGGGACGATGAGGATCACAGAAGGACAGTCAAGGGACGATGATGATCGCAGAAGGACAGTCGAGGGACAATTATGACCGCAGAAAGACAGTCGAGGGACGACGATGATGATTCTTCAGTGCAGACATGTGGAAGAGGAGGATTTGGGCGCAGAAGGACAGTCGAGGGACGATGATGATCGCAGAAGGACAGTCGAGGGAAAGTTATGACCGCAGAAAGACAGTCGAGGGACGACGATGATGATTCTTCAGTGCAGACATGTGGAAGAGTAGGATTTGGACACAGAAGGACAGTCGAGGGATGATGATGATCGTAGAAGTACATTCGAGGGACGATGATGATCGCAGAAAGACAGTCGAGGGACGATGAGGATCGAAGAAGGACAGTCGAGGGACGATGATGATCGCAGAAGGACAGTCGAGGGACGATGATTATCGTAGAAGGAAAGTCGAGGGACGATGAGGATCGCAGGAGGACGGTCGATGGACGATGATGATCGCAGAAGGACAGTCGAGGGACGACGATGATGATTCTTCAGTGCAGACATGTGGAAGAGGAGGATTTGGGCGCAGAAGGACAGTCGAGGGACGATGATGATCGCAGAAGGACAGTCGAGGGAAAGTTATGACCGCAGAAAGACAGTCGAGGGACGACGATGATGATTCTTCAGTGCAGACATGTGGAAGAGTAGGATTTGGACGCAGAAGGACAGTCGAGGGACGATGATGATCGTAGAAGTACATTCGAGGGACGATGATGATCGCAGAAAGACAGTCGAGGGACGATGAGGATCGAAGAAGGACAGTCGAGGGACGATGATGATCGCAGAAGGACAGTCGAGGGACGATGATTATCGTAGAAGGAAAGTCGAGGGACGATGAGGATCGCAGGAGGACGGTCGATGGACGATGATGATCGCAGAAGGACAGTCGAGGGACGACGACGATGATGATTCTTCAGTGCAGACATGTGGAAGAGGAGGATTTGCGAGAAGAAGGACAGTCGAGGGTCAATGAGGATCACAGAAGGACAGTCGGGGGACGATGAGGATCACAGAAGGACAGTCAAGGGACGATGATGATCGCAGAAGGACAGTCGAGGGGCGATGATGATCGCAGAAGGACAGTCGAGGGACGATGTTGATCGCAGAAGGACAGTCAAGGGACGATGATGATCGCAGAATGACAGTCGAGGGACAATGTTGATCGCAGAAGGACAGTCAAGGGGCGATGATGATCGCAGAAGGACAGTCAAGGGACGATGATGATCGCAGAAGGACAGTCGAGGGACGATGATGATCGCAGAAGGACAGTCGAGGGACGATGATGATCGCAGAAGGACAGTCGAGGGACGACGACAATGAGGATTCTTCAGTGCAGAGATGTCGAAGAGGAGGATTTGCGAGCAGAAGGACAGTCGAGGGACGATGAGGATCGCAGAAGGACAGTCAAGGGACGATGATGATCGCAGAAGGACTGTCGAGGGGCGATGATGATCGCAGAAGGACAGTCGAGGGACGATGTTGATTCCAGAAGGACAGTCGAGGGACGATGATGATCGCAGAATGACAGTCGAGGGACGATGTTGATCGCAGAAGGACAGTCAAGGGACGATGATGATCGCAGAAGGACAGTCGAGGGACGATGATGATCGCAGAAGGACAGTCGAGGGACAACGACAATGAGGATTCTTCAGTGCAGACTTCTGGAAGAGGAGGATTCACGCGCAGAAGGACAGTCGAGGGACGATGATTATCGCAGAAGGACAGTCGAGGGACCATGATGACCGCAGAAGGACAGTCGAGGGACGACAATGATGATTCTTCAGTGCAGACATGTGGAAGAGTAGGATTTGGACGCAGAAGGACAGTCGAGGAACGATGATGATCGTAGAAGTACATTCGAGGGACGATGATGATCGCAGAAAGACAGTCGAGGGACGATGAGGATCGAAGAAGGACAGTCGAGGGACGATGATGATCGCAGAAGGACAGTCGAAGGACGATGATTATCGTAGAAGGAAAGTCGAGGGACGATGAGGATCGCAGGAGGACGGTCGATGGACGATGATGATCGCAGAAGGACAGTCGAGGGACGACGACGATGATGATTCTTCAGTGCAGACATGTGGAAGAGGAGGATTTGCGGGCAGAAGGACAGTCGAGGGTCGATGAGGATCACAGAAGGACAGTCGGGGGACGATGATTATCGTAGAAGGACAGTCGAGGGACGATGAGGATTGCAGGAGGACAGTCGAGGGACGATGTTGATCGCAGAAGGACAGTCGAGGGACGACGACGATGATGATTCTTCAGTGCAGACATGTGGAAGAGGAGGATTTGCGAGCAGAAGGACAGTCGAGGGTCAATGAGGATCACAGAAGGACAGTCGGGGGACGATGATTATCGTAGAAGGACAGTCGAGGGACGATGAGGATTGCAGGAGGACAGTTGAGGGACGATGAGGATCGCAGAAGGACAGTCGAGGGACGATGATGATCGCAGAAGGACAGTCGAGGGACGATGAGGATCACAGAAGGACAGTCAAGGGACGATGATGATCGCAGAAGGACAGTCGAGGGAAAGTTATGACCGCAGAAAGACAGTCGAGGGACGACGATGATGATTCTTCAGTGCAGACATGTGGAAGAGTAGGATTTGGACACAGAAGGACAGTCGAGGGACGATGATGATCGTAGAAGTACATTCGAGGGACGATGATGATCGCAGAAAGACAGTCGAGGGACGATGAGGATCGAAGAAGGACAGTCGAGGGACGATGATGATCGCAGAAGGACAGTCGAGGGACGATGATTATCGTAGAAGGAAAGTCGAGGGACGATGAGGATCGCAGGAGGACGGTCGATGGACGATGATCGCAGAAGGACAGTCGAGGGACGACGACGATGATGATTCTTCAGTGCAGACATGTGGAAGAGGAGGATTTGCGGGCAGAAGGACAGTCGAGGGTCGATGAGGATCACAGAAGGACAGTCGGGGGACGATGATTATCGTAGAAGGACAGTCGAGGGACGATGAGGATTGCAGGAGGACAGTCGAGGGACGATGTTTATCGCAGAAGGACAGTCGAGGGACGACGACGATGATGATTCTTCAGTGCAGACATGTGGAAGAGGAGGATTTGCGAGCAGAAGGACAGTCGAGGGTCAATGAGGATCACAGAAGGACAGTCGGGGGACGATGATTATCGTAGAAGGACAGTCGAGGGACGATGAGGATTGCAGGAGGACAGTTGAGCGACGATGAGGATCGCAGAAGGACAGTCGAGGGACGATGATGATCGCAGAAGGACAGTCGAGGGACGATGAGGATCACAGAAGGACAGTCAAGGGACGATGATGATCGCAGAAGGACAGTCGAGGGACAATTATGACCGCAGAAAGACAGTCGAGGGACGACGATGATGATTCTTCAGTGCAGACATGTGGAAGAGGAGGATTTGGGCGCAGAAGGACAGTCGAGGGACGATGATGATCGCAGAAGGACAGTCGAGGGAAAGTTATGACCGCAGAAAGACAGTCGAGGGACGACGATGATGATTCTTCAGTGCAGACATGTGGAAGAGTAGGATTTGGACGCAGAAGGACAGTCGAGGGACGATGATGATCGTAGAAGTACATTCGAGGGACGATGATGATCGCAGAAAGACAGTCGAGGGACGATGAGGATCGAAGAAGGACAGTCGAGGGACGATGATGATCGCAGAAGGACAGTCGAGGGACGATGATTATCGTAGAAGGAAAGTCCAGGGACGATGAGGATCGCAGGAGGACGGTCGATGGACGATGATGATCGCAGAAGGACAGTCGAGGGACGACGACGATGATGATTCTTCAGTGCAGACATGTGGAAGAGGAGGATTTGCGAGCAGAAGGACAGTCGAGGGTCAATGAGGATCACAGAAGGACAGTCGGGGGATGATGAGGATCACAGAAGGACAGTCAAGGGACGATGATGATCGCAGAAGGACAGTCGAGGGGCGATGATGATCGCAGAAGGACAGTCGAGGGACGATGTTGATCGCAGAAGGACAGTCAAGGGACGATGATGATCGCAGAATGACAGTCGAGGGACAATGTTGATCGCAGAAGGACAGTCAAGGGGCGATGATGATCGCAGAAGGACAGTCAAGGGACGATGATGATCGCAGAAGGACAGTCGAGGGACGATGATGATCGCAGAAAGACAGTCGAGGGACGACGACAATGAGGATTCTTCAGTGCAGAGATGTCGAAGAGGAGGATTTGCGAGCAGAAGGACAGTCGAGGGACGATGAGGATCGCAGAAGGACAGTCAAGGGACGATGATGATCGCAGAAGGACTGTCGAGGGGCGATGATGATCGCAGAAGGACAGTCGAGGGACGATGTTGATTCCAGAAGGACAGTCGAGGGACGATGATGATCGCAGAATGACAGTCGAGGGACGATGTTGATCGCAGAAGGACAGTCGGGGGACGATGATGATCGCAGAAGGACAGTCGAGGGACGATGATGATCGCAGATGGACAGTCGAGGGGAGATGATGATCGCAGAAGGACAGTAGGGGGACAATGATGATCACAGAAGGACAGTCGAGGGACCATGATGATCGCAGAAGGACAGTCGAGGGACGATGATGATCGCAGAAGGACAGTCGAGGGACAATGATGATCACGGAAGGACAGTCGAGGGACGATGATGATCGCAGAAGGACAGTCAAGGGACGATGATGATCGCAGAAGGACAGTCGAGGGACGATGATGATCGCAGAAGGACAGTCGAGGGACGATGATGATCGCAGAAGGACAGTCGAGGGACCATGATGACCGCAGAAGGACAGTCGAGGGACGACAATGATGATTCTTCAGTGCAGACATGTGGAAGAGTAGGATTTGGACGCAGAAGGACAGTCGAGGAACGATGATGATCGTAGAAGTACATTCGAGGGACGATGATGATCGCAGAAAGACAGTCGAGGGACGATGAGGATCGAAGAAGGACAGTCGAGGGACGATGATGATCGCAGAAGGACAGTCGAAGGACGATGATTATCGTAGAAGGAAAGTCGAGGGACGATGAGGATCGCAGGAGGACGGTCGATGGACGATGATGATCGCAGAAGGACAGTCGAGGGACGACGACGATGATGATTCTTCAGTGCAGACATGTGGAAGAGGAGGATTTGCGGGCAGAAGGACAGTCGAGGGTCGATGAGGATCACAGAAGGACAGTCGGGGGACGATGATTATCGTAGAAGGTTAGTCGAGGGACGACGACGATGATGATTCTTCAGTGCAGACATGTGGAAGAGGAGGATTTGCGGGCAGAAGGACAGTCGAGGGTCGATGAGGATCACAGAAGGACAGTCGGGGGACGATGATTATCGTAGAAGGACAGTCGAGGGACGATGAGGATTGCAGGAGGACAGTCGAGGGACGATGTTGATCGCAGAAGGACAGTCGAGGGACGACGACGATGATGATTCTTCAGTGCAGACATGTGGAAGAGGAGGATTTGCGAGCAGAAGGACAGTCGAGGGTCAATGAGGATCACAGAAGGACAGTCGGGGGACGATGATTATCGTAGAAGGACAGTCGAGGGACGATGAGGATTGCAGGAGGACAGTTGAGGGACGATGAGGATCGCAGAAGGACAGTCGAGGGACGATGATGATCGCAGAAGGACAGTCGAGGGACGATGAGGATCACAGAAGGACAGTCAAGGGACGATGATGATCGCAGAAGGACAGTCGAGGGAAAGTTATGACCGCAGAAAGACAGTCGAGGGACGACGATGATGATTCTTCAGTGCAGACATGTGGAAGAGTAGGATTTGGACACAGAAGGACAGTCGAGGGACGATGATGATCGTAGAAGTACATTCGAGGGACGATGATGATCGCAGAAAGACAGTCGAGGGACGATGAGGATCGAAGAAGGACAGTCGAGGGACGATGATGATCGCAGAAGGACAGTCGAGGGACGATGATTATCGTAGAAGGAAAGTCGAGGGACGATGAGGATCGCAGGAGGACGGTCGATGGACGATGATCGCAGAAGGACAGTCGAGGGACGACGACGATGATGATTCTTCAGTGCAGACATGTGGAAGAGGAGGATTTGCGGGCAGAAGGACAGTCGAGGGTCGATGAGGATCACAGAAGGACAGTCGGGGGACGATGATTATCGTAGAAGGACAGTCGAGGGACGATGAGGATTGCAGGAGGACAGTCGAGGGACGATGTTTATCGCAGAAGGACAGTCGAGGGACGACGACGATGATGATTCTTCAGTGCAGACATGTGGAAGAGGAGGATTTGCGAGCAGAAGGACAGTCGAGGGTCAATGAGGATCACAGAAGGACAGTCGGGGGACGATGATTGTCGTAGAAGGACAGTCGAGGGACGATGAGGATTGCAGGAGGACAGTTGAGCGACGATGAGGATCGCAGAAGGACAGTCGAGGGACGATGATGATCGCAGAAGGACAGTCGAGGGACGATGAGGATCACAGAAGGACAGTCAAGGGACGATGATGATCGCAGAAGGACAGTCGAGGGACAATTATGACCGCAGAAAGACAGTCGAGGGACGACGATGATGATTCTTCAGTGCAGACATGTGGAAGAGGAGGATTTGGGCGCAGAAGGACAGTCGAGGGACGATGATGATCGCAGAAGGACAGTCGAGGGAAAGTTATGACCGCAGAAAGACAGTCGAGGGACGACGATGATGATTCTTCAGTGCAGACATGTGGAAGAGTAGGATTTGGACGCAGAAGGACAGTCGAGGGACGATGATGATCGTAGAAGTACATTCGAGGGACGATGATGATCGCAGAAAGACAGTCGAGGGACGATGAGGATCGAAGAAGGACAGTCGAGGGACGATGATGATCGCAGAAGGACAGTCGAGGGACGATGATTATCGTAGAAGGAAAGTCCAGGGACGATGAGGATCGCAGGAGGACGGTCGATGGACGATGATGATCGCAGAAGGACAGTCGAGGGACGACGACGATGATGATTCTTCAGTGCAGACATGTGGAAGAGGAGGATTTGCGAGCAGAAGGACAGTCGAGGGTCAATGAGGATCACAGAAGGACAGTCGGGGGATGATGAGGATCACAGAAGGACAGTCAAGGGACGATGATGATCGCAGAAGGACAGTCGAGGGGCGATGATGATCGCAGAAGGACAGTCGAGGGACGATGTTGATCGCAGAAGGACAGTCAAGGGACGATGATGATCGCAGAATGACAGTCGAGGGACAATGTTGATCGCAGAAGGACAGTCAAGGGGCGATGATGATCGCAGAAGGACAGTCAAGGGACGATGATGATCGCAGAAGGACAGTCGAGGGACGATGATGATCGCAGAAAGACAGTCGAGGGACGACGACAATGAGGATTCTTCAGTGCAGAGATGTCGAAGAGGAGGATTTGCGAGCAGAAGGACAGTCGAGGGACGATGAGGATCGCAGAAGGACAGTCAAGGGACGATGATGATCGCAGAAGGACTGTCGAGGGGCGATGATGATCGCAGAAGGACAGTCGAGGGACGATGTTGATTCCAGAAGGACAGTCGAGGGACGATGATGATCGCAGAATGACAGTCGAGGGACGATGTTGATCGCAGAAGGACAGTCGAGGGACGATGATGATCGCAGAATGACAGTCGAGGGACGATGTTGATCGCAGAAGGACAGTCGGGGGACGATGATGATCGCAGAAGGACAGTCGAGGGACGATGATGATCGCATATGGACAGTCGAGGGGAGATGATGATCGCAGAAGGACAGTAGGGGGACAATGATGATCACAGAAGGACAGTCGAGGGACCATGATGATCGCAGAAGGACAGTCGAGGGACGATGATGATCGCAGAAGGACAGTCGAGGGACAATGATGATCACGGAAGGACAGTCGAGGGACCATGATGATCGCAGAAGGACAGTCGAGGGGCGATGATGATCGCAGAAGGACAGTCGAGGGACGATGATGATCGCAGAAGGACAGTCGAGGGACAATTATGATCGCAGAAAAACAGTCGAGGGACGACAATGATGATTCTTCAGTATTGACATGTGGAAGAGGAGGATTTGCTCGCAGAAGGACAGTCGAGGGACGATGAAGATCGCAGAAGGACAGTCGAGGGACCATGATGATCGCAGAAGGACAGTCGAGGGGAGATGATGATCGCAGAAGGACAGTCGGGGGACAATGATGATCACGGAAGGACAGTCGAGGGGAGATGATCAACGCAGAAGGACAGTAGGGGGACAATGATGATCACAGAAGGACAGTCGAGGGACCATGATGATCGCAGAAGGACAGTCGAGGGACGATGATGATCGCAGAAGGACAGTCGGGGGACAATTATGATCACGGAAGGACAGTCGAGGGACCATGATGATCGCAGAAGGACAGTCGAGGGACGATGATGATCGCAGAAGGACAGTCAAGGGACGATGATGATCGCAGAAGGACAGTCGAGGGACGATGATGATCGCAGATGGACAGTCGAGGGGAGATGATGATCGCAGAAGGACAGTAGGGGGACAATGATGATCACAGAAGGACAGTCGAGGGACCATGATGATCGCAGAAGGACAGTCGAGGGACGATGATGATCGCAGAAGGACAGTCGAGGGACAATGATGATCACGGAAGGACAGTCGAGGGACCATGATGATCGCAGAAGGACAGTCGAGGGACGATGATGATCGCAGAAGGACAGTCAAGGGACGATGATGATCGCAGAAGGACAGTCGAGGGACGATGATGATCGCAGAAGGACAGTCGAGGGGAGATGATGATCGCAGAAGGACAGTAGGGGGACAATGATGATCACAGAAGGACAGTCGAGGGACCATGATGATCGCAGAAGGACAGTCGAGGGACGATGATGATCGCAGAAGGACAGTCAAGGGACGATGATGATCGCAGAAGGACAGTCGAGGGACGATGATGATCGCAGAAGGACAGTCGAGGGGAGATGATGATCGCAGAAGGACAGTAGGGGGACAATTATGATCGCAGAAAGACAGTCGAGGGACGACGATGATGATTCTTCAGTGCAGACATGTGGAAGAGGAGGATTTGCTCGCAGAAGGACAGTCAAGGGACGATGATGATCGCAGAAGGACAGTCGAGGGACCATGATGATCGCAGAAGGACAGTCGAGGGGCGATGATGATCGCAGAAGGACAGTCGAGGGACGATGATGATCGCAGAAGGACAGTCGAGGGATGATGATGATCGCAGAAGGACAGTCGAGGGATGATGATGATTGCAGAAGGACTGTCAAGGGACGATGATGATTGCAGAAGGACAGTCGAGGGACGACGACAATAAGGATTCTTCAGTGCAGAGATGTCTAAGAGGAGGATTCGCGAGCAGAAGGACAGTCGAGGGACGATGAGGATCACAGAAGGACAGTCGGGGGACAATGATGATCACAGAAGGACAGTCGGGGGACGATGAGGATCACAGAAGGACAGTCAAGGGACGATGATGATCGAAGAAAGACAGTCGAGGGACAATTATGATCGCAGAAAGACAGTCGAGGGACGACGATGATGATTCTTCAGTGCAGACATGTGGAAGAGGAGGATTTGCTCGCAGAAGGACAGTCGAGGGACGATTATGATCGCAGAAGGACAGTCGAGGGACGATGATGATCGCAGAAGGACAGTCGAGGGATGATGATGATTGCAGAAGGACTGTAAAGGGACGATAATGATAGTAGAAGGACAGTCGAGGGACGACGATGATGATTCTTCAGTGCAGAGATGGCTAAGAGGAGGATTCGCGAGCAGAAGGACAGTCGAGGGACGATGAGGATCACAGAAGGACAGTCGGGGGACAATGATGATCACAGAAGGACAGTCGGGGGACGATGAGGATCACAGAACGACAGTCGAGGGACCATGATGATCGCAGAAGGACAGTCGAGGGGAGATGATGATCGCAGAAGGACAGTCGGGGGACGATGATTATCGTAGAAGGAAAGTCGAGGGACGATGAGGATCGCAGGAGGACGGTCGATGGACGATGATGATCGCAGAAGGACAGTCGAGGGACGACGACGATGATGATTCTTCAGTGCAGACATGTGGAAGAGGAGGATTTGCGGGCAGAAGGACAGTCGAGGGTCGATGAGGATCACAGAAGGACAGTCGGGGGACGATGATTATCGTAGAAGGACAGTCGAGGGACGATGAGGATTGCAGGAGGACAGTCGAGGGACGATGTTGATCGCAGAAGGACAGTCGAGGGACGACGACGATGATGATTCTTCAGTACAGACATGTGGGAGAGGAGGATTTGCGAGCAGAAGGACAGTCGAGGGTCAATGAGGATCACAGAAGGACAGTCGGGGGACGATGATTATCGTAGAAGGACAGTCGAGGGACGATGAGGATTGCAGGAGGACAGTCGAGGGACGATGTTGATCGCAGAAGGACAGTCGAGGGACGACGACGATGATGATTCTTCAGTGCAGACATGTGGAAGAGGAGGATTTGCGAGCAGAAGGACAGTCGAGGGTCAATGAGGATCACAGAAGGACAGTCGGGGGACGATGATTATCGTAGAAGGACAGTCGAGGGACGATGAGGATTGCAGGAGGACAGTTGAGGGACGATGAGGATCGCAGAAGGACAGTCGAGGGACGATGATGATCGCAGAAGGACAGTCGAGGGACGATGAGGATCACAGAAGGACAGTCAAGGGACGATGATGATCGCAGAAGGACAGTCGAGGGACAATTATGACCGCAGAAAGACAGTCGAGGGACGACGATGATGATTCTTCAGTGCAGACATGTGGAAGAGGAGGATTTGGGCGCAGAAGGACAGTCGAGGGACGATGATGATCGCAGAAGGACAGTCGAGGGAAAGTTATGACCGCAGAAAGACAGTCGAGGGACGACGATGATGATTCTTCAGTGCAGACATGTGGAAGAGTAGGATTTGGACGCAGAAGGACAGTCGAGGGACGATGATGATCGTAGAAGTACATTCGAGGGACGATGATGATCGCAGAAAGACAGTCGAGGGACGATGAGGATCGAAGAAGGACAGTCGAGGGACGATGATGATCGCAGAAGGACAGTCGAGGGACGATGATTATCGTAGAAGGAAAGTCCAGGGACGATGAGGATCGCAGGAGGACGGTCGATGGACGATGATGATCGCAGAAGGACAGTCGAGGGACGACGACGATGATGATTCTTCAGTGCAGACATGTGGAAGAGGAGGATTTGCGAGCAGAAGGACAGTCGAGGGTCAATGAGGATCACAGAAGGACAGTCGGGGGATGATGAGGATCACAGAAGGACAGTCAAGGGACGATGATGATCGCAGAAGGACAGTCGAGGGGCGATGATGATCGCAGAAGGACAGTCGAGGGACGATGTTGATCGCAGAAGGACAGTCAAGGGACGATGATGATCGCAGAATGACAGTCGAGGGACAATGTTGATCGCAGAAGGACAGTCAAGGGGCGATGATGATCGCAGAAGGACAGTCAAGGGACGATGATGATCGCAGAAGGACAGTCGAGGGACGATGATGATCGCAGAAAGACAGTCGAGGGACGACGACAATGAGGATTCTTCAGTGCAGAGATGTCGAAGAGGAGGATTTGCGAGCAGAAGGACAGTCGAGGGACGATGAGGATCGCAGAAGGACAGTCAAGGGACGATGATGATCGCAGAAGGACTGTCGAGGGGCGATGATGATCGCAGAAGGACAGTCGAGGGACGATGTTGATTCCAGAAGGACAGTCGAGGGACGATGATGATCGCAGAATGACAGTCGAGGGACGATGTTGATCGCAGAAGGACAGTCGGGGGACGATGATGATCGCAGAAGGACAGTCGAGGGACGATGATGATCGCATATGGACAGTCGAGGGGAGATGATGATCGCAGAAGGACAGTAGGGGGACAATGATGATCACAGAAGGACAGTCGAGGGACCATGATGATCGCAGAAGGACAGTCGAGGGACAATGATGATCACGGAAGGACAGTCGAGGGACCATGATGATCGCAGAAGGACAGTCGAGGGGCGATGATGATCACAGAAGGACAGTCGAGGGACCATGATGATCGCAGAAGGACAGTCGAGGGACAATGATGATCACGGAAGGACAGTCGAGGGACCATGATGATCGCAGAAGGACAGTCGAGGGGCGATGATGATCGCAGAAGGACAGTCGAGGGACGATGATGATCGCAGAAGGACAGTCGAGGGACAATTATGATCGCAGAAAAACAGTCGAGGGACGACAATGATGATTCTTCAGTATTGACATGTGGAAGAGGAGGATTTGCTCGCAGAAGGACTGTCGAGGGACGATGAAGATCGCAGAAGGACAGTCGAGGGACCATGATGATCGCAGAAGGACAGTCGAGGGGAGATGATGATCGCAGAAGGACAGTCGGGGGACAATGATGATCACGGAAGGACAGTCGAGGGGAGATGATCAACGCAGAAGGACAGTAGGGGGACAATGATGATCACAGAAGGACAGTCGAGGGACCATGATGATCGCAGAAGGACAGTCGAGGGACGATGATGATCGCAGAAGGACAGTCGGGGGACAATTATGATCACGGAAGGACAGTCGAGGGACCATGATGATCGCAGAAGGACAGTCGAGGGACGATGATGATCGCAGAAGGACAGTCAAGGGACGATGATGATCGCAGAAGGACAGTCGAGGGACGATGATGATCGCAGAAGGACAGTCGAGGGGAGATGATGATCGCAGAAGGACAGTAGGGGGACAATGATGATCACAGAAGGACAGTCGAGGGACCATGATGATCGCAGAAGGACAGTCGAGGGACGATGATGATCGCAGAAGGACAGTCAAGGGACGATGATGATCGCAGAAGGACAGTCGAGGGACGATGATGATCGCAGAAGGACAGTCGAGGGGAGATGATGATCGCAGAAGGACAGTAGGGGGACAATTATGATCGCAGAAAGACAGTCGAGGGACGACGATGATGATTCTTCAGTGCAGACATGTGGAAGAGGAGGATTTGCTCGCAGAAGGACAGTCAAGGGACGATGATGATCGCAGAAGGACAGTCGAGGGACCATGATGATCGCAGAAGGACAGTCGAGGGGCGATGATGATCGCAGAAGGACAGTCGAGGGACGATGATGATCGCAGAAGGACAGTCGAGGGATGATGATGATCGCAGAAGGACAGTCGAGGGATGATGATGATTGCAGAAGGACTGTCAAGGGACGATGATGATTGCAGAAGGACAGTCGAGGGACGACGACAATAAGGATTCTTCAGTGCAGAGATGTCTAAGAGGAGGATTCGCGAGCAGAAGGACAGTCGAGGGATGATGAGGATCACAGAAGGACAGTCGGGGGACAATGATGATCACAGAAGGACAGTCGGGGGACGATGAGGATCACAGAAGGACAGTCAAGGGACGATGATGATCGAAGAAAGACAGTCGAGGGACAATTATGATCGCAGAAAGACAGTCGAGGGACGACGATGATGATTCTTCAGTGCAGACATGTGGAAGAGGAGGATTTGCTCGCAGAAGGACAGTCGAGGGACGATTATGATCGCAGAAGGACAGTCGAGGGACGATGATGATCGCAGAAGGACAGTCGAGGGATGATGATGATTGCAGAAGGACTGTAAAGGGACGATAATGATAGTAGAAGGACAGTCGAGGGACGACGATGATGATTCTTCAGTGCAGAGATGGCTAAGAGGAGGATTCGCGAGCAGAAGGACAGTCGAGGGACGATGAGGATCACAGAAGGACAGTCGGGGGACAATGATGATCACAGAAGGACAGTCGGGGGACGATGAGGATCACAGAACGACAGTCGGGGGACGATGAGGATCACAGAAGGACAGTCAAGGGACGATGATGATCGCAGAAGGACAGTCGAGGGACGGTGTTGCTCGCAGAAGGACAGTCGAGGGACCATGATGATCGCAGAAGGACAGTCGAGGGACCATGATGATCGCAGAAGGACAGTCGAGGGGAGATGATGATCGCAGAAGGACAGTCGGGGGACGATGATTATCGTAGAAGGAAAGTCGAGGGACGATGAGGATCGCAGGAGGACGGTCGATGGACGATGATGATCGCAGAAGGACAGTCGAGGGACGACGACGATGATGATTCTTCAGTGCAGACATGTGGAAGAGGAGGATTTGCGGGCAGAAGGACAGTCGAGGGTCGATGAGGATCACAGAAGGACAGTCGGGGGACGATGATTATCGTAGAAGGACAGTCGAGGGACGATGAGGATTGCAGGAGGACAGTCGAGGGACGATGTTGATCGCAGAAGGACAGTCGAGGGACGACGACGATGATGATTCTTCAGTACAGACATGTGGGAGAGGAGGATTTGCGAGCAGAAGGACAGTCGAGGGTCAATGAGGATCACAGAAGGACAGTCGGGGGACGATGATTATCGTAGAAGGACAGTCGAGGGACGATGAGGATTGCAGGAGGACAGTCGAGGGACGATGTTGATCGCAGAAGGACAGTCGAGGGACGACGACGATGATGATTCTTCAGTGCAGACATGTGGAAGAGGAGGATTTGCGAGCAGAAGGACAGTCGAGGGTCAATGAGGATCACAGAAGGACAGTCGGGGGACGATGATTATCGTAGAAGGACAGTCGAGGGACGATGAGGATTGCAGGAGGACAGTTGAGGGACGATGAGGATCGCAGAAGGACAGTCGAGGGACGATGATGATCGCAGAAGGACAGTCGAGGGACGATGAGGATCACAGAAGGACAGTCAAGGGACGATGATGATCGCAGAAGGACAGTCGAGGGACAATTATGACCGCAGAAAGACAGTCGAGGGACGACGATGATGATTCTTCAGTGCAGACATGTGGAAGAGGAGGATTTGGGCGCAGAAGGACAGTCGAGGGACGATGATGATCGCAGAAGGACAGTCGAGGGAAAGTTATGACCGCAGAAAGACAGTCGAGGGACGACGATGATGATTCTTCAGTGCAGACATGTGGAAGAGTAGGATTTGGACACAGAAGGACAGTCGAGGGACGATGATGATCGTAGAAGTACATTCGAGGGACGATGATGATCGCAGAAAGACAGTCGAGGGACGATGAGGATCGAAGAAGGACAGTCGAGGGACGATGATGATCGCAGAAGGACAGTCGAGGGACGATGATTATCGTAGAAGGAAAGTCGAGGGACGATGAGGATCGCAGGAGGACGGTCGATGGACGATGATGATCGCAGAAGGACAGTCGAGGGACCATGATGATCGCAGAAGGACAGTCGAGGGACGATGATGATCGCAGAAGGACAGTCAAGGGACGATGATGATCGCAGAAGGACAGTCGAGGGACGATGATGATCGCAGAAGGACAGTCGAGGGGAGATGATGATCGCAGAAGGACAGTAGGGGGACAATGATGATCACAGAAGGACAGTCGAGGGACCATGATGATCGCAGAAGGACAGTCGAGGGACGATGATGATCGCAGAAGGACAGTCAAGGGACGATGATGATCGCAGAAGGACAGTCGAGGGACGATGATGATCGCAGAAGGACAGTCGAGGGGAGATGATGATCGCAGAAGGACAGTAGGGGGACAATTATGATCGCAGAAAGACAGTCGAGGGACGACGATGATGATTCTTCAGTGCAGACATGTGGAAGAGGAGGATTTGCTCGCAGAAGGACAGTCAAGGGACGATGATGATCGCAGAAGGACAGTCGAGGGACCATGATGATCGCAGAAGGACAGTCGAGGGGCGATGATGATCGCAGAAGGACAGTCGAGGGACGATGATGATCGCAGAAGGACAGTCGAGGGATGATGATGATCGCAGAAGGACAGTCGAGGGATGATGATGATTGCAGAAGGACTGTCAAGGGACGATGATGATTGCAGAAGGACAGTCGAGGGACGACGACAATAAGGATTCTTCAGTGCAGAGATGTCTAAGAGGAGGATTCGCGAGCAGAAGGACAGTCGAGGGACGATGAGGATCACAGAAGGACAGTCGGGGGACAATGATGATCACAGAAGGACAGTCGGGGGACGATGAGGATCACAGAAGGACAGTCAAGGGACGATGATGATCGAAGAAAGACAGTCGAGGGACAATTATGATCGCAGAAAGACAGTCGAGGGACGACGATGATGATTCTTCAGTGCAGACATGTGGAAGAGGAGGATTTGCTCGCAGAAGGACAGTCGAGGGACGATTATGATCGCAGAAGGACAGTCGAGGGACGATGATGATCGCAGAAGGACAGTCGAGGGATGATGATGATTGCAGAAGGACTGTAAAGGGACGATAATGATAGTAGAAGGACAGTCGAGGGACGACGATGATGATTCTTCAGTGCAGAGATGGCTAAGAGGAGGATTCGCGAGCAGAAGGACAGTCGAGGGACGATGAGGATCACAGAAGGACAGTCGGGGGACAATGATGATCACAGAAGGACAGTCGGGGGACGATGAGGATCACAGAACGACAGTCGAGGGACCATGATGATCGCAGAAGGACAGTCGAGGGGAGATGATGATCGCAGAAGGACAGTCGGGGGACGATGATTATCGTAGAAGGAAAGTCGAGGGACGATGAGGATCGCAGGAGGACGGTCGATGGACGATGATGATCGCAGAAGGACAGTCGAGGGACGACGACGATGATGATTCTTCAGTGCAGACATGTGGAAGAGGAGGATTTGCGGGCAGAAGGACAGTCGAGGGTCGATGAGGATCACAGAAGGACAGTCGGGGGACGATGATTATCGTAGAAGGACAGTCGAGGGACGATGAGGATTGCAGGAGGACAGTCGAGGGACGATGTTGATCGCAGAAGGACAGTCGAGGGACGACGACGATGATGATTCTTCAGTACAGACATGTGGGAGAGGAGGATTTGCGAGCAGAAGGACAGTCGAGGGTCAATGAGGATCACAGAAGGACAGTCGGGGGACGATGATTATCGTAGAAGGACAGTCGAGGGACGATGAGGATTGCAGGAGGACAGTCGAGGGACGATGTTGATCGCAGAAGGACAGTCGAGGGACGACGACGATGATGATTCTTCAGTGCAGACATGTGGAAGAGGAGGATTTGCGAGCAGAAGGACAGTCGAGGGTCAATGAGGATCACAGAAGGACAGTCGGGGGACGATGATTATCGTAGAAGGACAGTCGAGGGACGATGAGGATTGCAGGAGGACAGTTGAGGGACGATGAGGATCGCAGAAGGACAGTCGAGGGACGATGATGATCGCAGAAGGACAGTCGAGGGACGATGAGGATCACAGAAGGACAGTCAAGGGACGATGATGATCGCAGAAGGACAGTCGAGGGACAATTATGACCGCAGAAAGACAGTCGAGGGACGACGATGATGATTCTTCAGTGCAGACATGTGGAAGAGGAGGATTTGGGCGCAGAAGGACAGTCGAGGGACGATGATGATCGCAGAAGGACAGTCGAGGGAAAGTTATGACCGCAGAAAGACAGTCGAGGGACGACGATGATGATTCTTCAGTGCAGACATGTGGAAGAGTAGGATTTGGACGCAGAAGGACAGTCGAGGGACGATGATGATCGTAGAAGTACATTCGAGGGACGATGATGATCGCAGAAAGACAGTCGAGGGACGATGAGGATCGAAGAAGGACAGTCGAGGGACGATGATGATCGCAGAAGGACAGTCGAGGGACGATGATTATCGTAGAAGGAAAGTCCAGGGACGATGAGGATCGCAGGAGGACGGTCGATGGACGATGATGATCGCAGAAGGACAGTCGAGGGACGACGACGATGATGATTCTTCAGTGCAGACATGTGGAAGAGGAGGATTTGCGAGCAGAAGGACAGTCGAGGGTCAATGAGGATCACAGAAGGACAGTCGGGGGATGATGAGGATCACAGAAGGACAGTCAAGGGACGATGATGATCGCAGAAGGACAGTCGAGGGCGATGATGATCGCAGAAGGACAGTCGAGGGACGATGTTGATCGCAGAAGGACAGTCAAGGGACGATGATGATCGCAGAATGACAGTCGAGGGACAATGTTGATCGCAGAAGGACAGTCAAGGGGCGATGATGATCGCAGAAGGACAGTCAAGGGACGATGATGATCGCAGAAGGACAGTCGAGGGACGATGATGATCGCAGAAAGACAGTCGAGGGACGACGACAATGAGGATTCTTCAGTGCAGAGATGTCGAAGAGGAGGATTTGCGAGCAGAAGGACAGTCGAGGGACGATGAGGATCGCAGAAGGACAGTCAAGGGACGATGATGATCGCAGAAGGACTGTCGAGGGGCGATGATGATCGCAGAAGGACAGTCGAGGGACGATGTTGATTCCAGAAGGACAGTCGAGGGACGATGATGATCGCAGAATGACAGTCGAGGGACGATGTTGATCGCAGAAGGACAGTCGGGGGACGATGATGATCGCAGAAGGACAGTCGAGGGACGATGATGATCGCATATGGACAGTCGAGGGGAGATGATGATCGCAGAAGGACAGTAGGGGGACAATGATGATCACAGAAGGACAGTCGAGGGACCATGATGATCGCAGAAGGACAGTCGAGGGACAATGATGATCACGGAAGGACAGTCGAGGGACCATGATGATCGCAGAAGGACAGTCGAGGGGCGATGATGATCACAGAAGGACAGTCGAGGGACCATGATGATCGCAGAAGGACAGTCGAGGGACAATGATGATCACGGAAGGACAGTCGAGGGACCATGATGATCGCAGAAGGACAGTCGAGGGGCGATGATGATCGCAGAAGGACAGTCGAGGGACGATGATGATCGCAGAAGGACAGTCGAGGGACAATTATGATCGCAGAAAAACAGTCGAGGGACGACAATGATGATTCTTCAGTATTGACATGTGGAAGAGGAGGATTTGCTCGCAGAAGGACTGTCGAGGGACGATGAAGATCGCAGAAGGACAGTCGAGGGACCATGATGATCGCAGAAGGACAGTCGAGGGGAGATGATGATCGCAGAAGGACAGTCGGGGGACAATGATGATCACGGAAGGACAGTCGAGGGGAGATGATCAACGCAGAAGGACAGTAGGGGGACAATGATGATCACAGAAGGACAGTCGAGGGACCATGATGATCGCAGAAGGACAGTCGAGGGACGATGATGATCGCAGAAGGACAGTCGGGGGACAATTATGATCACGGAAGGACAGTCGAGGGACCATGATGATCGCAGAAGGACAGTCGAGGGACGATGATGATCGCAGAAGGACAGTCAAGGGACGATGATGATCGCAGAAGGACAGTCGAGGGACGATGATGATCGCAGAAGGACAGTCGAGGGGAGATGATGATCGCAGAAGGACAGTAGGGGGACAATGATGATCACAGAAGGACAGTCGAGGGACCATGATGATCGCAGAAGGACAGTCGAGGGACGATGATGATCGCAGAAGGACAGTCAAGGGACGATGATGATCGCAGAAGGACAGTCGAGGGACGATGATGATCGCAGAAGGACAGTCGAGGGGAGATGATGATCGCAGAAGGACAGTAGGGGGACAATTATGATCGCAGAAAGACAGTCGAGGGACGACGATGATGATTCTTCAGTGCAGACATGTGGAAGAGGAGGATTTGCTCGCAGAAGGACAGTCAAGGGACGATGATGATCGCAGAAGGACAGTCGAGGGACCATGATGATCGCAGAAGGACAGTCGAGGGGCGATGATGATCGCAGAAGGACAGTCGAGGGACGATGATGATCGCAGAAGGACAGTCGAGGGATGATGATGATCGCAGAAGGACAGTCGAGGGATGATGATGATTGCAGAAGGACTGTCAAGGGACGATGATGATTGCAGAAGGACAGTCGAGGGACGACGACAATAAGGATTCTTCAGTGCAGAGATGTCTAAGAGGAGGATTCGCGAGCAGAAGGACAGTCGAGGGATGATGAGGATCACAGAAGGACAGTCGGGGGACAATGATGATCACAGAAGGACAGTCGGGGGACGATGAGGATCACAGAAGGACAGTCAAGGGACGATGATGATCGAAGAAAGACAGTCGAGGGACAATTATGATCGCAGAAAGACAGTCGAGGGACGACGATGATGATTCTTCAGTGCAGACATGTGGAAGAGGAGGATTTGCTCGCAGAAGGACAGTCGAGGGACGATTATGATCGCAGAAGGACAGTCGAGGGACGATGATGATCGCAGAAGGACAGTCGAGGGATGATGATGATTGCAGAAGGACTGTAAAGGGACGATAATGATAGTAGAAGGACAGTCGAGGGACGACGATGATGATTCTTCAGTGCAGAGATGGCTAAGAGGAGGATTCGCGAGCAGAAGGACAGTCGAGGGACGATGAGGATCACAGAAGGACAGTCGGGGGACAATGATGATCACAGAAGGACAGTCGGGGGACGATGAGGATCACAGAACGACAGTCGGGGGACGATGAGGATCACAGAAGGACAGTCAAGGGACGATGATGATCGCAGAAGGACAGTCGAGGGACGGTGTTGCTCGCAGAAGGACAGTCGAGGGACCATGATGATCGCAGAAGGACAGTCGAGGGACCATGATGATCGCAGAAGGACAGTCGAGGGGAGATGATGATCGCAGAAGGACAGTCGGGGGACGATGATTATCGTAGAAGGAAAGTCGAGGGACGATGAGGATCGCAGGAGGACGGTCGATGGACGATGATGATCGCAGAAGGACAGTCGAGGGACGACGACGATGATGATTCTTCAGTGCAGACATGTGGAAGAGGAGGATTTGCGGGCAGAAGGACAGTCGAGGGTCGATGAGGATCACAGAAGGACAGTCGGGGGACGATGATTATCGTAGAAGGACAGTCGAGGGACGATGAGGATTGCAGGAGGACAGTCGAGGGACGATGTTGATCGCAGAAGGACAGTCGAGGGACGACGACGATGATGATTCTTCAGTACAGACATGTGGGAGAGGAGGATTTGCGAGCAGAAGGACAGTCGAGGGTCAATGAGGATCACAGAAGGACAGTCGGGGGACGATGATTATCGTAGAAGGACAGTCGAGGGACGATGAGGATTGCAGGAGGACAGTCGAGGGACGATGTTGATCGCAGAAGGACAGTCGAGGGACGACGACGATGATGATTCTTCAGTGCAGACATGTGGAAGAGGAGGATTTGCGAGCAGAAGGACAGTCGAGGGTCAATGAGGATCACAGAAGGACAGTCGGGGGACGATGATTATCGTAGAAGGACAGTCGAGGGACGATGAGGATTGCAGGAGGACAGTTGAGGGACGATGAGGATCGCAGAAGGACAGTCGAGGGACGATGATGATCGCAGAAGGACAGTCGAGGGACGATGAGGATCACAGAAGGACAGTCAAGGGACGATGATGATCGCAGAAGGACAGTCGAGGGACAATTATGACCGCAGAAAGACAGTCGAGGGACGACGATGATGATTCTTCAGTGCAGACATGTGGAAGAGGAGGATTTGGGCGCAGAAGGACAGTCGAGGGACGATGATGATCGCAGAAGGACAGTCGAGGGAAAGTTATGACCGCAGAAAGACAGTCGAGGGACGACGATGATGATTCTTCAGTGCAGACATGTGGAAGAGTAGGATTTGGACACAGAAGGACAGTCGAGGGACGATGATGATCGTAGAAGTACATTCGAGGGACGATGATGATCGCAGAAAGACAGTCGAGGGACGATGAGGATCGAAGAAGGACAGTCGAGGGACGATGATGATCGCAGAAGGACAGTCGAGGGACGATGATTATCGTAGAAGGAAAGTCGAGGGACGATGAGGATCGCAGGAGGACGGTCGATGGACGATGATGATCGCAGAAGGACAGTCGAGGGACGACGACGATGATGATTCTTCAGTGCAGACATGTGGAAGAGGAGGATTTGCGGGCAGAAGGACAGTCGAGGGTCGATGAGGATCACAGAAGGACAGTCGGGGGACGATGATTATCGTAGAAGGACAGTCGAGGGACGATGAGGATTGCAGGAGGACAGTCGAGGGACGATGTTGATCGCAGAAGGACAGTCGAGGGATGACGACGATGATGATTCTTCAGTGCAGACATGTGGAAGAGGAGGATTTGCGAGCAGAAGGACAGTCGAGGGTCAATGAGGATCACAGAAGGACAGTCGGGGGACGATGATTATCGTAGAAGGACAGTCGAGGGACGATGAGGATTGCAGGAGGACAGTTGAGGGACGATGAGGATCGCAGAAGGACAGTCGAGGGACGATGATGATCGCAGAAGGACAGTCGAGGGACGATGAGGATCACAGAAGGACAGTCAAGGGACGATGATGATCGCAGAAGGACAGTCGAGGGACAATTATGACCGCAGAAAGACAGTCGAGGGACGACGATGATGATTCTTCAGTGCAGACATGTGGAAGAGGAGGATTTGGGCGCAGAAGGACAGTCGAGGGACGATGATGATCGCAGAAGGACAGTCGAGGGACGATGAGGATCACAGAAGGACAGTCAAGGGACGATGATGATCGCAGAAGGACAGTCGAGGGACAATTATGACCGCAGAAAGACAGTCGAGGGACGACGATGATGATTCTTCAGTGCAGACATGTGGAAGAGGAGGATTTGGGCGCAGAAGGACAGTCGAGGGACGATGATGATCGCAGAAGGACAGTCGAGGGAAAGTTATGACCGCAGAAAGACAGTCGAGGGACGACGATGATGATTCTTCAGTGCAGACATGTGGAAGAGTAGGATTTGGACGCAGAAGGACAGTCGAGGGACGATGATGATCGTAGAAGTACATTCGAGGGACGATGATGATCGCAGAAAGACAGTCGAGGGACGATGAGGATCGAAGAAGGACAGTCGAGGGACGATGATGATCGCAGAAGGACAGTCGAGGGGCGATGATGATCGCAGAAGGACAGTCGAGGGACGATGTTGATCGCAGAAGGACAGTCAAGGGACGATGATGATCGCAGAATGACAGTCGAGGGACAATGTTGATCGCAGAAGGACAGTCAAGGGGCGATGATGATCGCAGAAGGACAGTCAAGGGACGATGATGATCGCAGAAGGACAGTCGAGGGACGATGATGATCGCAGAAAGACAGTCGAGGGACGACGACAATGAGGATTCTTCAGTGCAGAGATGTCGAAGAGGAGGATTTGCGAGCAGAAGGACAGTCGAGGGACGATGAGGATCGCAGAAGGACAGTCGAGGGACGATGTTGATTCCAGAAGGACAGTCGAGGGACGATGATGATCGCAGAATGACAGTCGAGGGACGATGTTGATCGCAGAAGGACAGTCGGGGGACGATGATGATCGCAGAAGGACAGTCGAGGGACGATGATGATCGCAGATGGACAGTCGAGGGGAGATGATGATCGCAGAAGGACAGTAGGGGGACAATGATGATCACAGAAGGACAGTCGAGGGACCATGATGATCGCAGAAGGACAGTCGAGGGACGATGATGATCGCAGAAGGACAGTCGAGGGACAATGATGATCACGGAAGGACAGTCGAGGGACCCTCGACTGTCCTTATCACAGATAAGGACAGTCGAGGGACGATGATGATCGCAGAAGGACAGTCAAGGGACGATGATGATCGCAGAAGGACAGTCGAGGGACGATGATGATCGCAGAAGGACAGTCGAGGGACGATGATGATCGCAGAAGGACAGTCGAGGGGAGATGATGATCGCAGAAGGACAGTAGGGGGACATGATGATCGCAGAAGGACAGTCGAGGGACGATGATGATCGCAGAAGGACAGTCAAGGGACGATGATGATCGCAGAAGGACAGTCGAGGGACGATGTTGATCGCAGAAGGACAGTCGAGGGACGACGACGATGATGATTCTTCAGTGCAGACATGTGAAAGAGGAGGATTCGCGCGCAGAAGGGCATTCGAGGGACGATGATGATCGCAGAAGGACAGTCGAGGGACCATGATGATCGCAGAAGGACAGTCGAGGGGCGATGATGATCGCAGAAGGACAGTCGAGGGACGATGATGATCGCAGAAGGACAGTCGAGGGACAATTATGATCGCAGAAAAACAGTCGAGGGACGACAATGATGATTCTTCAGTATTGACATGTGGAAGAGGAGGATTTGCTCGCAGAAGGACAGTCGAGGGACGATGAGGATCGCAGAAGGACAGTCGAGGGACCATGATGATCGCAGAAGGACAGTCGAGGGGAGATGAGGATCGAAGAAGGACAGTCGAGGGACGATGATGATCGCAGAAGGACAGTCGAGGGGCGATGATGATCGCAGAAGGACAGTCGAGGGACGATGTTGATCGCAGAAGGACAGTCAAGGGACGATGATGATCGCAGAATGACAGTCGAGGGACAATGTTGATCGCAGAAGGACAGTCAAGGGGCGATGATGATCGCAGAAGGACAGTCAAGGGACGATGATGATCGCAGAAGGACAGTCGAGGGACGATGATGATCGCAGAAAGACAGTCGAGGGACGACGACAATGAGGATTCTTCAGTGCAGAGATGTCGAAGAGGAGGATTTGCGAGCAGAAGGACAGTCGAGGGACGATGAGGATCGCAGAAGGACAGTCGAGGGACGATGTTGATTCCAGAAGGACAGTCGAGGGACGATGATGATCGCAGAATGACAGTCGAGGGACGATGTTGATCGCAGAAGGACAGTCGGGGGACGATGATGATCGCAGAAGGACAGTCGAGGGACGATGATGATCGCAGAAGGACAGTCAAGGGACGATGATGATCGCAGAAGGACAGTCGAGGGACGATGTTGATCGCAGAAGGACAGTCGAGGGACGACGACGATGATGATTCTTCAGTGCAGACATGTGAAAGAGGAGGATTCGCGCGCAGAAGGGCATTCGAGGGACGATGATGATCGCAGAAGGACAGTCGAGGGACCATGATGATCGCAGAAGGACAGTCGAGGGGCGATGATGATCGCAGAAGGACAGTCGAGGGACGATGATGATCGCAGAAGGACAGTCGAGGGACAATTATGATCGCAGAAAAACAGTCGAGGGACGACAATGATGATTCTTCAGTATTGACATGTGGAAGAGGAGGATTTGCTCGCAGAAGGACAGTCGAGGGACGATGAGGATCGCAGAAGGACAGTCGAGGGACCATGATGATCGCAGAAGGACAGTCGAGGGGAGATGATGATCGCAGAAGGACAGTCGGGGGACAATGATGATCACGGAAGGACAGTCGAGGGGAGATGATCAACGCAGAAGGACAGTAGGGGGACAATGATGATCACAGAAGGACAGTCGAGGGACCATGATGATCGCAGAAGGACAGTCGAGGGACGATGTTGATCGCAGAAGGACAGTCGAGGGACGACGACGATGATGATTCTTCAGTGCAGACATGTGAAAGAGGAGGATTCGCGCGCAGAAGGGCATTCGAGGGACGATGATGATCGCAGAAGGACAGTCGAGGGACCATGATGATCGCAGAAGGACAGTCGAGGGGCGATGATGATCGCAGAAGGACAGTCGAGGGACGATGATGATCGCAGAAGGACAGTCGAGGGACAATTATGATCGCAGAAAAACAGTCGAGGGACGACGACGATGATGATTCTTCAGTGCAGACATGTGGAAGAGGAGGATTTGCGGGCAGAAGGACAGTCGAGGGTCGATGAGGATCACAGAAGGACAGTCGGGGGACGATGATTATCGTAGAAGGACAGTCGAGGGACGATGAGGATTGCAGGAGGACAGTCGAGGGACGATGTTGATCGCAGAAGGACAGTCGAGGGATGACGACGATGATGATTCTTCAGTGCAGACATGTGGAAGAGGAGGATTTGCGAGCAGAAGGACAGTCGAGGGTCAATGAGGATCACAGAAGGACAGTCGGGGGACGATGATTATCGTAGAAGGACAGTCGAGGGACGATGAGGATTGCAGGAGGACAGTTGAGGGACGATGAGGATCGCAGAAGGACAGTCGAGGGACGATGATGATCGCAGAAGGACAGTCGAGGGACGATGAGGATCACAGAAGGACAGTCAAGGGACGATGATGATCGCAGAAGGACAGTCGAGGGACAATTATGACCGCAGAAAGACAGTCGAGGGACGACGATGATGATTCTTCAGTGCAGACATGTGGAAGAGGAGGATTTGGGCGCAGAAGGACAGTCGAGGGACGATGATGATCGCAGAAGGACAGTCGAGGGACGATGAGGATCACAGAAGGACAGTCAAGGGACGATGATGATCGCAGAAGGACAGTCGAGGGACAATTATGACCGCAGAAAGACAGTCGAGGGACGACGATGATGATTCTTCAGTGCAGACATGTGGAAGAGGAGGATTTGGGCGCAGAAGGACAGTCGAGGGACGATGATGATCGCAGAAGGACAGTCGAGGGAAAGTTATGACCGCAGAAAGACAGTCGAGGGACGACGATGATGATTCTTCAGTGCAGACATGTGGAAGAGTAGGATTTGGACGCAGAAGGACAGTCGAGGGACGATGATGATCGTAGAAGTACATTCGAGGGACGATGATGATCGCAGAAAGACAGTCGAGGGACGATGAGGATCGAAGAAGGACAGTCGAGGGACGATGATGATCGCAGAAGGACAGTCGAGGGGCGATGATGATCGCAGAAGGACAGTCGAGGGACGATGTTGATCGCAGAAGGACAGTCAAGGGACGATGATGATCGCAGAATGACAGTCGAGGGACAATGTTGATCGCAGAAGGACAGTCAAGGGGCGATGATGATCGCAGAAGGACAGTCAAGGGACGATGATGATCGCAGAAGGACAGTCAAGGGACGATGATGATCGCAGAAGGACAGTCGAGGGACGATGATGATCGCAGAAAGACAGTCGAGGGACGACGACAATGAGGATTCTTCAGTGCAGAGATGTCGAAGAGGAGGATTTGCGAGCAGAAGGACAGTCGAGGGACGATGAGGATCGCAGAAGGACAGTCAAGGGACGATGATGATCGCAGAAGGACTGTCGAGGGGCGATGATGATCGCAGAAGGACAGTCGAGGGACGATGTTGATTCCAGAAGGACAGTCGAGGGACGATGATGATCGCAGAATGACAGTCGAGGGACGATGTTGATCGCAGAAGGACAGTCGGGGGACGATGATGATAGCAGAAGGACAGTCGAGGGACGATGATGATCGCAGATGGACAGTCGAGGGGAGATGATGATCGCAGAAGGACAGTAGGGGGACAATGATGATCACAGAAGGACAGTCGAGGGACCATGATGATCGCAGAAGGACAGTCGAGGGACGATGATGATCGCAGAAGGACAGTCGAGGGACAATGATGATCACGGAAGGACAGTCGAGGGACCCTCGACTGTCCTTATCACAGATAAGGACAGTCGAGGGACGATGATGATCGCAGAAGGACAGTCAAGGGACGATGATGATCGCAGAAGGACAGTCGAGGGACGATGATGATCGCAGAAGGACAGTCGAGGGACGATGATGATCGCAGAAGGACAGTCGAGGGGAGATGATGATCGCAGAAGGACAGTAGGGGGACATGATGATCGCAGAAGGACAGTCGAGGGGAGATGATGATCGCAGAAGGACAGTAGGGGGACAATGATGATCACAGAAGGACAGTCGAGGGACCATGATGATCGCAGAAGGACAGTCGAGGGACGATGATGATCGCAGAAGGACAGTCGAGGGACAATGATGATCACGGAAGGACAGTCGAGGGACCCTCGACTGTCCTTATCACAGATAAGGACAGTCGAGGGACGATGATGATCGCAGAAGGACAGTCAAGGGACGATGATGATCGCAGAAGGACAGTCGAGGGACGATGATGATCGCAGAAGGACAGTCGAGGGACGATGATGATCGCAGAAGGACAGTCGAGGGGAGATGATGATCGCAGAAGGACAGTAGGGGGACATGATGATCGCAGAAGGACAGTCGAGGGACGATGATGATCGCAGAAGGACAGTCAAGGGACGATGATGATCGCAGAAGGACAGTCGAGGGACGATGTTGATCGCAGAAGGACAGTCGAGGGACGACGACGATGATGATTCTTCAGTGCAGACATGTGAAAGAGGAGGATTCGCGCGCAGAAGGGCATTCGAGGGACGATGATGATCGCAGAAGGACAGTCGAGGGACCATGATGATCGCAGAAGGACAGTCGAGGGGCGATGATGATCGCAGAAGGACAGTCGAGGGACGATGATGATCGCAGAAGGACAGTCGAGGGACAATTATGATCGCAGAAAAACAGTCGAGGGACGACAATGATGATTCTTCAGTATTGACATGTGGAAGAGGAGGATTTGCTCGCAGAAGGACAGTCGAGGGACGATGAGGATCGCAGAAGGACAGTCGAGGGACCATGATGATCGCAGAAGGACAGTCGAGGGGAGATGATGATCGCAGAAGGACAGTCGGGGGACAATGATGATCACGGAAGGACAGTCGAGGGGAGATGATCAACGCAGAAGGACAGTAGGGGGACAATGATGATCACAGAAGGACAGTCGAGGGACCATGATGATCGCAGAAGGACAGTCGAGGGACGATGTTGATCGCAGAAGGACAGTCGAGGGACGACGACGATGATGATTCTTCAGTGCAGACATGTGAAAGAGGAGGATTCGCGCGCAGAAGGGCATTCGAGGGACGATGATGATCGCAGAAGGACAGTCGAGGGACCATGATGATCGCAGAAGGACAGTCGAGGGGCGATGATGATCGCAGAAGGACAGTCGAGGGACGATGATGATCGCAGAAGGACAGTCGAGGGACAATTATGATCGCAGAAAAACAGTCGAGGGACGACGACGATGATGATTCTTCAGTGCAGACATGTGGAAGAGGAGGATTTGCGGGCAGAAGGACAGTCGAGGGTCGATGAGGATCACAGAAGGACAGTCGGGGGACGATGATTATCGTAGAAGGACAGTCGAGGGACGATGAGGATTGCAGGAGGACAGTTGAGGGACGATGAGGATCGCAGAAGGACAGTCGAGGGACGATGATGATCGCAGAAGGACAGTCGAGGGACGATGAGGATCACAGAAGGACAGTCAAGGGACGATGATGATCGCAGAAGGACAGTCGAGGGACAATTATGACCGCAGAAAGACAGTCGAGGGACGACGATGATGATTCTTCAGTGCAGACATGTGGAAGAGGAGGATTTGGGCGCAGAAGGACAGTCGAGGGACGATGATGATCGCAGAAGGACAGTCGAGGGACGATGAGGATCACAGAAGGACAGTCAAGGGACGATGATGATCGCAGAAGGACAGTCGAGGGACAATTATGACCGCAGAAAGACAGTCGAGGGACGACGATGATGATTCTTCAGTGCAGACATGTGGAAGAGGAGGATTTGGGCGCAGAAGGACAGTCGAGGGACGATGATGATCGCAGAAGGACAGTCGAGGGAAAGTTATGACCGCAGAAAGACAGTCGAGGGACGACGATGATGATTCTTCAGTGCAGACATGTGGAAGAGTAGGATTTGGACGCAGAAGGACAGTCGAGGGACGATGATGATCGTAGAAGTACATTCGAGGGACGATGATGATCGCAGAAAGACAGTCGAGGGACGATGAGGATCGAAGAAGGACAGTCGAGGGACGATGATGATCGCAGAAGGACAGTCGAGGGGCGATGATGATCGCAGAAGGACAGTCGAGGGACGATGTTGATCGCAGAAGGACAGTCAAGGGACGATGATGATCGCAGAATGACAGTCGAGGGACAATGTTGATCGCAGAAGGACAGTCAAGGGGCGATGATGATCGCAGAAGGACAGTCAAGGGACGATGATGATCGCAGAAGGACAGTCAAGGGACGATGATGATCGCAGAAGGACAGTCGAGGGACGATGATGATCGCAGAAAGACAGTCGAGGGACGACGACAATGAGGATTCTTCAGTGCAGAGATGTCGAAGAGGAGGATTTGCGAGCAGAAGGACAGTCGAGGGACGATGAGGATCGCAGAAGGACAGTCAAGGGACGATGATGATCGCAGAAGGACTGTCGAGGGGCGATGATGATCGCAGAAGGACAGTCGAGGGACGATGTTGATTCCAGAAGGACAGTCGAGGGACGATGATGATCGCAGAATGACAGTCGAGGGACGATGTTGATCGCAGAAGGACAGTCGGGGGACGATGATGATAGCAGAAGGACAGTCGAGGGACGATGATGATCGCAGATGGACAGTCGAGGGGAGATGATGATCGCAGAAGGACAGTAGGGGGACAATGATGATCACAGAAGGACAGTCGAGGGACCATGATGATCGCAGAAGGACAGTCGAGGGACGATGATGATCGCAGAAGGACAGTCGAGGGACAATGATGATCACGGAAGGACAGTCGAGGGACCCTCGACTGTCCTTATCACAGATAAGGACAGTCGAGGGACGATGATGATCGCAGAAGGACAGTCAAGGGACGATGATGATCGCAGAAGGACAGTCGAGGGACGATGATGATCGCAGAAGGACAGTCGAGGGACGATGATGATCGCAGAAGGACAGTCGAGGGGAGATGATGATCGCAGAAGGACAGTAGGGGGACATGATGATCGCAGAAGGACAGTCGAGGGACGATGATGATCGCAGAAGGACAGTCAAGGGACGATGATGATCGCAGAAGGACAGTCGAGGGACGATGTTGATCGCAGAAGGACAGTCGAGGGACGACGACGATGATGATTCTTCAGTGCAGACATGTGAAAGAGGAGGATTCGCGCGCAGAAGGGCATTCGAGGGACGATGATGATCGCAGAAGGACAGTCGAGGGACCATGATGATCGCAGAAGGACAGTCGAGGGGCGATGATGATCGCAGAAGGACAGTCGAGGGACGATGATGATCGCAGAAGGACAGTCGAGGGACAATTATGATCGCAGAAAAACAGTCGAGGGACGACAATGATGATTCTTCAGTATTGACATGTGGAAGAGGAGGATTTGCTCGCAGAAGGACAGTCGAGGGACGATGAGGATCGCAGAAGGACAGTCGAGGGACCATGATGATCGCAGAAGGACAGTCGAGGGGAGATGATGATCGCAGAAGGACAGTCGGGGGACAATGATGATCACGGAAGGACAGTCGAGGGGAGATGATCAACGCAGAAGGACAGTAGGGGGACAATTATGATCACGGAAGGACAGTCGAGGGACCATGATGATCGCAGAAGGACAGTCGAGGGACGATGATGATCGCAGAAGGACAGTCAAGGGACGATGATGATCGCAGAAGGACAGTCGAGGGACGATGATGATCGCAGATGGACAGTCGAGGGGAGATGATGATCGCAGAAGGACAGTAGGGGGACAATGATGATCACAGAAGGACAGTCGAGGGACCATGATGATCGCAGAAGGACAGTCGAGGGACGATGATGATCGCAGAAGGACAGTCGAGGGACAATGATGATCACGGAAGGACAGTCGAGGGACCATGATGATCGCAGAAGGACAGTCGAGGGACGATGATGATCGCAGAAGGACAGTCAAGGGACGATGATGATCGCAGAAGGACAGTCGAGGGACGATGATGATCGCAGAAGGACAGTCGAGGGGAGATGATGATCGCAGAAGGACAGTAGGGGGACAATGATGATCACAGAAGGACAGTCGAGGGACCATGATGATCGCAGAAGGACAGTCGAGGGACGATGATGATCGCAGAAGGACAGTCAAGGGACGATGATGATCGCAGAAGGACAGTCGAGGGACGATGATGATCGCAGAAGGACAGTCGAGGGGAGATGATGATCGCAGAAGGACAGTAGGGGGACAATTATGATCGCAGAAAGACAGTCGAGGGACGACGATGATGATTCTTCAGTGCAGACATGTGGAAGAGGAGGATTTGCTCGCAGAAGGACAGTCAAGGGACGATGATGATCGCAGAAGGACAGTCGAGGGACCATGATGATCGCAGAAGGACAGTCGAGGGGCGATGATGATCGCAGAAGGACAGTCGAGGGACGATGATGATCGCAGAAGGACAGTCGAGGGATGATGATGATCGCAGAAGGACAGTCGAGGGATGATGATGATTGCAGAAGGACTGTCAAGGGACGATGATGATTGCAGAAGGACAGTCGAGGGACGACGACAATAAGGATTCTTCAGTGCAGAGATGTCTAAGAGGAGGATTCGCGAGCAGAAGGACAGTCGAGGGACGATGAGGATCACAGAAGGACAGTCGGGGGACAATGATGATCACAGAAGGACAGTCGGGGGATGATGAGGATCACAGAAGGACAGTCAAGGGACGATGATGATCGAAGAAAGACAGTCGAGGGACAATTATGATCGCAGAAAGACAGTCGAGGGACGACGATGATGATTCTTCAGTGCAGACATGTGGAAGAGGAGGATTTGCTCGCAGAAGGACAGTCGAGGGACGATTATGATCGCAGAAGGACAGTCGAGGGACGATGATGATCGCAGAAGGACAGTCGAGGGATGATGATGATTGCAGAAGGACTGTAAAGGGACGATAATGATAGTAGAAGGACAGTCGAGGGACGACGATGATGATTCTTCAGTGCAGAGATGGCTAAGAGGAGGATTCGCGAGCAGAAGGACAGTCGAGGGACGATGAGGATCACAGAAGGACAGTCGGGGGACAATGATGATCACAGAAGGACAGTCGGGGGACGATGAGGATCACAGAACGACAGTCGGGGGACGATGAGGATCACAGAAGGACAGTCAAGGGACGATGATGATCGCAGAAGGACAGTCGAGGGACGGTGTTGCTCGCAGAAGGACAGTCGAGGGACCATGATGATCGCAGAAGGACAGTCGAGGGACCATGATGATCGCAGAAGGACAGTCGAGGGGAGATGATGATCGCAGAAGGACAGTCGGGGGACGATGATTATCGTAGAAGGAAAGTCGAGGGACGATGAGGATCGCAGGAGGACGGTCGATGGACGATGATGATCGCAGAAGGACAGTCGAGGGACGACGACGATGATGATTCTTCAGTGCAGAAATGTGGAAGAGGAGGATTTGCGGGCAGAAGGACAGTCGAGGGTCGATGAGGATCACAGAAGGACAGTCGGGGGACGATGATTATCGTAGAAGGACAGTCGAGGGACGATGAGGATTGCAGGAGGACAGTCGAGGGACGATGTTGATCGCAGAAGGACAGTCGAGGGACGACGACGATGATGATTCTTCAGTGCAGACATGTGGAAGAGGAGGATTTGCGAGCAGAAGGACAGTCGAGGGTCAATGAGTATCACAGAAGGACAGTCGGGGGACGATGATTATCGTAGAAGGACAGTCGAGGGACGATGAGGATTGCAGGAGGACAGTCGAGGGACGATGTTGATCGCAGAAGGACAGTCGAGGGACGACGACGATGATGATTCTTCAGTGCAGACATGTGGAAGAGGAGGATTTGCGAGCAGAAGGACAGTCGAGGGTCAATGAGGATCACAGAAGGACAGTCGGGGGACGATGATTATCGTAGAAGGACAGTCGAGGGACGATGAGGATTGCAGGAGGACAGTTGAGGGACGATGAGGATCGCAGAAGGACAGTCGAGGGACGATGATGATCGCAGAAGGACAGTCGAGGGACGATGAGGATCACAGAAGGACAGTCAAGGGACGATGATGATCGCAGAAGGACAGTCGAGGGACAATTATGACCGCAGAAAGACAGTCGAGGGACGACGATGATGATTCTTCAGTGCAGACATGTGGAAGAGGAGGATTTGGGCGCAGAAGGACAGTCGAGGGACGATGATGATCGCAGAAGGACAGTCGAGGGAAAGTTATGACCGCAGAAAGACAGTGAGGGACGACGATGATGATTCTTCAGTGCAGACATGTGGAAGAGTAGGATTTGGACACAGAAGGACAGTCGAGGGACGATGATGATCGTAGAAGTACATTCGAGGGACGATGATGATCGCAGAAAGACAGTCGAGGGACGATGAGGATCGAAGAAGGACAGTCGAGGGACGATGATGATCGCAGAAGGACAGTCGAGGGACGATGATTATCGTAGAAGGAAAGTCGAGGGACGATGAGGATCGCAGGAGGACGGTCGATGGACGATGATGATCGCAGAAGGACAGTCGAGGGACGACGACGATGATGATTCTTCAGTGCAGACATGTGGAAGAGGAGGATTTGCGGGCAGAAGGACAGTCGAGGGTCGATGAGGATCACAGAAGGACAGTCGGGGGACGATGATTATCGTAGAAGGACAGTCGAGGGACGATGAGGATTGCAGGAGGACAGTCGAGGGACGATGTTGATCGCAGATGGACAGTCGAGGGACGACGACGATGATGATTCTTCAGTGCAGACATGTGGAAGAGGAGGATTTGCGAGCAGAAGGACAGTCGAGGGTCAATGAGGATCACAGAAGGACAGTCGGGGGACGATGATTATCGTAGAAGGACAGTCGAGGGACGATGAGGATTGCAGGAGGACAGTTGAGGGACGATGAGGATCGCAGAAGGACAGTCGAGGGACGATGATGATCGCAGAAGGACAGTCGAGGGACGATGAGGATCACAGAAGGACAGTCAAGGGACGATGATGATCGCAGAAGGACAGTCGAGGGACAATTATGACCGCAGAAAGACAGTCGAGGGACGACGATGATGATTCTTCAGTGCAGACATGTGGAAGAGGAGGATTTGGGCGCAGAAGGACAGTCGAGGGACGATGATGATCGCAGAAGGACAGTCGAGGGAAAGTTATGACCGCAGAAAGACAGTCAAGGGACGACGATGATGATTCTTCAGTGCAGACATGTGGAAGAGTAGGATTTGGACGCAGAAGGACAGTCGAGGGACGATGATGATCGCAGAAAGACAGTCGAGGGACGATGAGGATCGAAGAAGGACAGTCGAGGGACGATGATGATCGCAGAAGGACAGTCGAGGGACGATGATTATCGTAGAAGGAAAGTCGAGGGACGATGATGATCGCAGAAAGACAGTCGAGGGACGATGAGGATCGAAGAAGGACAGTCGAGGGACGATGATGATCGCAGAAGGACAGTCGAGGGACGATGATTATCGTAGAAGGAAAGTCGAGGGACGATGAGGATCGCAGGAGGACGGTCGATGGACGATGATGATCGCAGAAGGACAGTCGAGGGACGACGACGATGATGATTCTTCAGTGCAGACATGTGGAAGAGGAGGATTTGCGAGCAGAAGGACAGTCGAGGGTCAATGAGGATCACAGAAGGACAGTCGGGGGACGATGAGGATCACAGAAGGACAGTCAAGGGACGATGAGGATCGCAGAAGGACAGTCAAGGGACGATGATGATCGCAGAAGGACTGTCGAGGGGCGATGATGATCGCAGAAGGACAGTCGAGGGACGATGTTGATTCCAGAAGGACAGTCGAGGGACGATGATGATCGCAGAATGACAGTCGAGGGATGATGTTGATCGCAGAAGGACAGTCGGGGGACAATTATGATCACGGAAGGACAGTCGAGGGACCATGATGATCGCAGAAGGACAGTCGAGGGACGACGACAATGAGGATTCTTCAGTGCAGAGATGTCGAAGAGGAGGATTTGCGAGCAGAAGGACAGTCGAGGGACGATGAGGATCGCAGAAGGACAGTCAAGGGACGATGATGATCGCAGAAGGACTGTCGAGGGGCGATGATGATCGCAGAAGGACAGTCGAGGGACGATGTTGATTCCAGAAGGACAGTCGAGGGACGATGATGATCGCAGAATGACAGTCGAGGGACGATGTTGATCGCAGAAGGACAGTCAAGGGACGATGATGATCGCAGAAGGACAGTCGAGGGACGATGATGATCGCAGAAGGACAGTCGAGGGACAACGACAATGAGGATTCTTCAGTGCAGACTTCTGGAAGAGGAGGATTCACGCGCAGAAGGACAGTCGAGGGACGATGATTATCGCAGAAGGACAGTCGAGGGACCATGATGACCGCAGAAGGACAGTCGAGGGACGACAATGATGATTCTTCAGTGCAGACATGTGGAAGAGTAGGATTTGGACGCAGAAGGACAGTCGAGGGACGATGATGATCGTAGAAGTACATTCGAGGGACGATGATGATCGCAGAAAGACAGTCGAGGGACGATGAGGATCGAAGAAGGACAGTCGAGGGACGATGATGATCGCAGAAGGACAGTCGAAGGACGATGATTATCGTAGAAGGAAAGTCGAGGGACGATGAGGATCGCAGGAGGACGGTCGATGGACGATGATCGCAGAAGGACAGTCGAGGGACGACGACGATGATGATTCTTCAGTGCAGACATGTGGAAGAGGAGGATTTGCGGGCAGAAGGACAGTCGAGGGTCGATGAGGATCACAGAAGGACAGTCGGGGGACGATGATTATCGTAGAAGGACAGTCGAGGGACGATGAGGATTGCAGGAGGACAGTCGAGGGACGATGTTTATCGCAGAAGGACAGTCGAGGGACGACGACGATGATGATTCTTCAGTGCAGACATGTGGAAGAGGAGGATTTGCGAGCAGAAGGACAGTCGAGGGTCAATGAGGATCACAGAAGGACAGTCGGGGGACGATGATTATCGTAGAAGGACAGTCGAGGGACGATGAGGATTGCAGGAGGACAGTTGAGCGACGATGAGGATCGCAGAAGGACAGTCGAGGGACGATGATGATCGCAGAAGGACAGTCGAGGGACGATGAGGATCACAGAAGGACAGTCAAGGGACGATGATGATCGCAGAAGGACAGTCGAGGGACAATTATGACCGCAGAAAGACAGTCGAGGGACGACGATGATGATTCTTCAGTGCAGACATGTGGAAGAGGAGGATTTGGGCGCAGAAGGACAGTCGAGGGACGATGATGATCGCAGAAGGACAGTCGAGGGAAAGTTATGACCGCAGAAAGACAGTCGAGGGACGACGATGATGATTCTTCAGTGCAGACATGTGGAAGAGTAGGATTTGGACGCAGAAGGACAGTCGAGGGACGATGATGATCGTAGAAGTACATTCGAGGGACGATGATGATCGCAGAAAGACAGTCGAGGGACGATGAGGATCGAAGAAGGACAGTCGAGGGACGATGATGATCGCAGAAGGACAGTCGAGGGACGATGATTATCGTAGAAGGAAAGTCCAGGGACGATGAGGATCGCAGGAGGACGGTCGATGGACGATGATGATCGCAGAAGGACAGTCGAGGGACGACGACGATGATGATTCTTCAGTGCAGACATGTGGAAGAGGAGGATTTGCGAGCAGAAGGACAGTCGAGGGTCAATGAGGATCACAGAAGGACAGTCGGGGGATGATGAGGATCACAGAAGGACAGTCAAGGGACGATGATGATCGCAGAAGGACAGTCGAGGGGCGATGATGATCGCAGAAGGACAGTCGAGGGACGATGTTGATCGCAGAAGGACAGTCAAGGGACGATGATGATCGCAGAATGACAGTCGAGGGACAATGTTGATCGCAGAAGGACAGTCAAGGGGCGATGATGATCGCAGAAGGACAGTCAAGGGACGATGATGATCGCAGAAGGACAGTCGAGGGACGATGATGATCGCAGAAAGACAGTCGAGGGACGACGACAATGAGGATTCTTCAGTGCAGAGATGTCGAAGAGGAGGATTTGCGAGCAGAAGGACAGTCGAGGGACGATGAGGATCGCAGAAGGACAGTCAAGGGACGATGATGATCGCAGAAGGACTGTCGGGGGGCGATGATGATCGCAGAAGGACAGTCGAGGGACGATGTTGATTCCAGAAGGACAGTCGAGGGACGATGATGATCGCAGAATGACAGTCGAGGGACGATGTTGATCGCAGAAGGACAGTCGGGGGACAATTATGATCACGGAAGGACAGTCGAGGGACCATGATGATCGCAGAAGGACAGTCGAGGGACGATGATGATCGCAGAAGGACAGTCAAGGGACGATGATGATCGCAGAAGGACAGTCAAGGGACGATGATGATCGCAGAAGGACAGTCGAGGGACCATGATGATCGCAGAAGGACAGTCGAGGGACGATGATGATCGCAGAAGGACAGTCGAGGGACAATGATGATCACGGAAGGACAGTCGAGGGACCATGATGATCGCATAAGGACAGTCGAGGGACGATGATGATCGCAGAAGGACAGTCAAGGGACGATGATTATCGCAGAAGGACAGTCGAGGGACGATGATGATCGCAGAAGGACAGTCAAGGGGCGATGATGATCACAGAAGGACAGTCGAGGGACGATGATGATCGCAGAAGGACAGTAGAGGGACAATTATGATCGCAGAAAAACAGTCGAGGGACGACAATGATGATTCTTCAGTATTGACATGTGGAAGAGGAGGATTTGCTCGCAGAAGGACAGTCGAGGGACGATGAAGATCGCAGAAGGACAGTCGAGGGACCATGATGATCGCAGAAGGACAGTCGAGGGGAGATGATGATCGCAGAAGGACAGTCGGGGGACAATGATGATCACGGAAGGACAGTCGAGGGGAGATGATCAACGCAGAAGGACAGTAGGGGGACAATGATGATCACAGAAGGACAGTCGAGGGACCATGATGATCGCAGAAGGACAGTCGAGGGACGATGATGATCGCAGAAGGACAGTCGGGGGACAATTATGATCACGGAAGGACAGTCGAGGGACCATGATGATCGCAGAAGGACAGTCGAGGGACGATGATGATCGCAGAAGGACAGTCAAGGGACGATGATGATCGCAGAAGGACAGTCGAGGGACGATGATGATCGCAGATGGACAGTCGAGGGGAGATGATGATCGCAGAAGGACAGTAGGGGGACAATGATGATCACAGAAGGACAGTCGAGGGACCATGATGATCGCAGAAGGACAGTCGAGGGACGATGATGATCGCAGAAGGACAGTCGAGGGACAATGATGATCACGGAAGGACAGTCGAGGGACCATGATGATCGCAGAAGGACAGTCGAGGGACGATGATGATCGCAGAAGGACAGTCAAGGGACGATGATGATCGCAGAAGGACAGTCGAGGGACGATGATGATCGCAGAAGGACAGTCGAGGGGAGATGATGATCGCAGAAGGACAGTAGGGGGACAATGATGATCACAGAAGGACAGTCGAGGGACCATGATGATCGCAGAAGGACAGTCGAGGGACGATGATGATCGCAGAAGGACAGTCAAGGGACGATGATGATCGCAGAAGGACAGTCGAGGGACGATGATGATCGCAGAAGGACAGTCGAGGGGAGATGATGATCGCAGAAGGACAGTAGGGGGACAATTATGATCGCAGAAAGACAGTCGAGGGACGACGATGATGATTCTTCAGTGCAGACATGTGGAAGAGGAGGATTTGCTCGCAGAAGGACAGTCAAGGGACGATGATGATCGCAGAAGGACAGTCGAGGGACCATGATGATCGCAGAAGGACAGTCGAGGGGCGATGATGATCGCAGAAGGACAGTCGAGGGACGATGATGATCGCAGAAGGACAGTCGAGGGATGATGATGATCGCAGAAGGACAGTCGAGGGATGATGATGATTGCAGAAGGACTGTCAAGGGACGATGATGATTGCAGAAGGACAGTCGAGGGACGACGACAATAAGGATTCTTCAGTGCAGAGATGTCTAAGAGGAGGATTCGCGAGCAGAAGGACAGTCGAGGGACGATGAGGATCACAGAAGGACAGTCGGGGGACAATGATGATCACAGAAGGACAGTCGGGGGACGATGAGGATCACAGAAGGACAGTCAAGGGACGATGATGATCGAAGAAAGACAGTCGAGGGACAATTATGATCGCAGAAAGACAGTCGAGGGACGACGATGATGATTCTTCAGTGCAGACATGTGGAAGAGGAGGATTTGCTCGCAGAAGGAAAGTCGAGGGACGATTATGATCGCAGAAGGACAGTCGAGGGACGATGATGATCGCAGAAGGACAGTCGAGGGATGATGATGATTGCAGAAGGACTGTAAAGGGACGATAATGATAGTAGAAGGACAGTCAAGGGACGATGATGATCGCAGAAGGACAGTCGAGGGACGATGATGATCGCAGAAAGACAGTCGAGGGACGATGTTGATCGCAGAAGGACAGTCAAGGGACGATGATGATCGCAGAATGACAGTCGAGGGACAATGTTGATCGCAGAAGGACAGTCAAGGGGCGATGATGATCGCAGAAGGACAGTCAAGGGACGATGATGATCGCAGAAGGACAGTCGAGGGACGATGATGATCGCAGAAAGACAGTCGAGGGACGACGACAATGAGGATTCTTCAGTGCAGAGATGTCGAAGAGGAGGATTTGCGAGCAGAAGGACAGTCGAGGGACGATGAGGATCGCAGAAGGACAGTCAAGGGACGATGATGATCGCAGAAGGACTGTCGAGGGGCGATGATGATCGCAGAAGGACAGTCGAGGGACGATGTTGATTCCAGAAGGACAGTCGAGGGACGATGATGATCGCAGAATGACAGTCGAGGGACGATGTTGATCGCAGAAGGACAGTCGGGGGACAATTATGATCACGGAAGGACAGTCGAGGGACCATGATGATCGCAGAAGGACAGTCGAGGGACGATGATGATCGCAGAAGGACAGTCAAGGGACGATGATGATCGCAGAAGGACAGTCAAGGGACGATGATGATCGCAGAAGGACAGTCGAGGGACCATGATGATCGCAGAAGGACAGTCGAGGGACGATGATGATCGCAGAAGGACAGTCGAGGGACAATGATGATCACGGAAGGACAGTCGAGGGACCATGATGATCGCATAAGGACAGTCGAGGGACGATGATGATCGCAGAAGGACAGTCAAGGGACGATGATTATCGCAGAAGGACAGTCGAGGGACGATGATGATCGCAGAAGGACAGTCGAGGGACGATGATGATCGCAGAAGGACAGTCGAGGGACGATGATGATCGCAGAAGGACAGTCGAGGGGAGATGATGATCGCAGAAGGACAGTAGGGGGACATGATGATCGCAGAAGGACAGTCGAGGGACGATGTTGATCGCAGAAAGACAGTCGAGGGACGATGAGGATCGAAGAAGGACAGTCGAGGGACGATGATGATCGCAGAAGGACAGTCGAGGGACGATGATTATCGTAGAAGGAAAGTCCAGGGACGATGAGGATCGCAGGAGGACGGTCGATGGACGATGATGATCGCAGAAGGACAGTCGAGGGACGACGACGATGATGATTCTTCAGTGCAGACATGTGGAAGAGGAGGATTTGCGAGCAGAAGGACAGTCGAGGGTCAATGAGGATCACAGAAGGACAGTCGGGGGATGATGAGGATCACAGAAGGACAGTCAAGGGACGATGATGATCGCAGAAGGACAGTCGAGGGGCGATGATGATCGCAGAAGGACAGTCGAGGGACGATGTTGATCGCAGAAGGACAGTCAAGGGACGATGATGATCGCAGAATGACAGTCGAGGGACAATGTTGATCGCAGAAGGACAGTCAAGGGGCGATGATGATCGCAGAAGGACAGTCAAGGGACGATGATGATCGCAGAAGGACAGTCGAGGGACGATGATGATCGCAGAAAGACAGTCGAGGGACGACGACAATGAGGATTCTTCAGTGCAGAGATGTCGAAGAGGAGGATTTGCGAGCAGAAGGACAGTCGAGGGACGATGAGGATCGCAGAAGGACAGTCAAGGGACGATGATGATCGCAGAAGGACTGTCGAGGGGCGATGATGATCGCAGAAGGACAGTCGAGGGACGATGTTGATTCCAGAAGGACAGTCGAGGGACGATGATGATCGCAGAATGACAGTCGAGGGACGATGTTGATCGCAGAAGGACAGTCGGGGGACAATTATGATCACGGAAGGACAGTCGAGGGACCATGATGATCGCAGAAGGACAGTCGAGGGACGATGATGATCGCAGAAGGACAGTCAAGGGACGATGATGATCGCAGAAGGACAGTCAAGGGACGATGATGATCGCAGAAGGACAGTCGAGGGACCATGATGATCGCAGAAGGACAGTCGAGGGACGATGATGATCGCAGAAGGACAGTCGAGGGACAATGATGATCACGGAAGGACAGTCGAGGGACCATGATGATCGCATAAGGACAGTCGAGGGACGATGATGATCGCAGAAGGACAGTCAAGGGACGATGATTATCGCAGAAGGACAGTCGAGGGACGATGATGATCGCAGAAGGACAGTCGAGGGACGATGATGATCGCAGAAGGACAGTCGAGGGACGATGATGATCGCAGAAGGACAGTCGAGGGGAGATGATGATCGCAGAAGGACAGTAGGGGGACATGATGATCGCAGAAGGACAGTCGAGGGACGATGATGATCGCAGAAGGACAGTCAAGGGACGATGATGATCGCAGAAGGACAGTCGAGGGACGATGTTGATCGCAGAAGGACAGTCGAGGGACGACGACGATGATGATTCTTCAGTGCAGACATGTGAAAGAGGAGGATTCGCGCGCAGAAGGGCATTCGAGGGACGATGATGATCGCAGAAGGACAGTCGAGGGACCATGATGATCGCAGAAGGACAGTCGAGGGGCGATGATGATCGCAGAAGGACAGTCGAGGGACGATGATGATCGCAGAAGGACAGTAGAGGGACAATTATGATCGCAGAAAAACAGTCGAGGGACGACAATGATGATTCTTCAGTATTGACATGTGGAAGAGGAGGATTTGCTCGCAGAAGGACAGTCGAGGGACGATGAAGATCGCAGAAGGACAGTCGAGGGACCATGATGATCGCAGAAGGACAGTCGAGGGGAGATGATGATCGCAGAAGGACAGTCGGGGGACAATGATGATCACGGAAGGACAGTCGAGGGGAGATGATCAACGCAGAAGGACAGTAGGGGGACAATGATGATCACAGAAGGACAGTCGAGGGACCATGATGATCGCAGAAGGACAGTCGAGGGACGATGATGATCGCAGAAGGACAGTCGGGGGACAATTATGATCACGGAAGGACAGTCGAGGGACCATGATGATCGCAGAAGGACAGTCGAGGGACGATGATGATCGCAGAAGGACAGTCAAGGGACGATGATGATCGCAGAAGGACAGTCGAGGGACGATGATGATCGCAGATGGACAGTCGAGGGGAGATGATGATCGCAGAAGGACAGTAGGGGGACAATGATGATCACAGAAGGACAGTCGAGGGACCATGATGATCGCAGAAGGACAGTCGAGGGACGATGATGATCGCAGAAGGACAGTCGAGGGACAATGATGATCACGGAAGGACAGTCGAGGGACCATGATGATCGCAGAAGGACAGTCGAGGGACGATGATGATCGCAGAAGGACAGTCAAGGGACGATGATGATCGCAGAAGGACAGTCGAGGGACGATGATGATCGCAGAAGGACAGTCGAGGGGAGATGATGATCGCAGAAGGACAGTCGAGGGGAGATGATGATCGCAGAAGGACAGTAGGGGGACAATGATGATCACGGAAGGACAGTCGAGGGACCATGATGATCGCAGAAGGACAGTCGAGGGACGATGATGATCGCAGAAGGACAGTCAAGGGACGATGATGATCGCAGAAGGACAGTCGAGGGACGATGATGATCGCAGAAGGACAGTCGAGGGGAGATGATGATCGCAGAAGGACAGTAGGGGGACAATTATGATCGCAGAAAGACAGTCGAGGGACGACGATGATGATTCTTCAGTGCAGACATGTGGAAGAGGAGGATTTGCTCGCAGAAGGACAGTCAAGGGACGATGATGATCGCAGAAGGACAGTCGAGGGACCATGATGATCGCAGAAGGACAGTCGAGGGGCGATGATGATCGCAGAAGGACAGTCGAGGGACGATGATGATCGCAGAAGGACAGTCGAGGGATGATGATGATCGCAGAAGGACAGTCGAGGGATGATGATGATTGCAGAAGGACTGTCAAGGGACGATGATGATTGCAGAAGGACAGTCGAGGGACGACGACAATAAGGATTCTTCAGTGCAGAGATGTCTAAGAGGAGGATTCGCGAGCAGAAGGACAGTCGAGGGACGATGAGGATCACAGAAGGACAGTCGGGGGACAATGATGATCACAGAAGGACAGTCGGGGGACGATGAGGATCACAGAAGGACAGTCAAGGGACGATGATGATCGAAGAAAGACAGTCGAGGGACAATTATGATCGCAGAAAGACAGTCGAGGGACGACGATGATGATTCTTCAGTGCAGACATGTGGAAGAGGAGGATTTGCTCGCAGAAGGAAAGTCGAGGGACGATTATGATCGCAGAAGGACAGTCGAGGGACGATGATGATCGCAGAAGGACAGTCGAGGGATGATGATGATTGCAGAAGGACTGTAAAGGGACGATAATGATAGTAGAAGGACAGTCAAGGGACGATGATGATCGCAGAAGGACAGTCGAGGGACGATGATGATCGCAGAAAGACAGTCGAGGGACGATGTTGATCGCAGAAGGACAGTCAAGGGACGATGATGATCGCAGAATGACAGTCGAGGGACAATGTTGATCGCAGAAGGACAGTCAAGGGGCGATGATGATCGCAGAAGGACAGTCAAGGGACGATGATGATCGCAGAAGGACAGTCGAGGGACGATGATGATCGCAGAATGACAGTCGAGGGACGATGTTGATCGCAGAAGGACAGTCGGGGGACAATTATGATCACGGAAGGACAGTCGAGGGACCATGATGATCGCAGAAGGACAGTCGAGGGACGATGATGATCGCAGAAGGACAGTCAAGGGACGATGATGATCGCAGAAGGACAGTCAAGGGACGATGATGATCGCAGAAGGACAGTCGAGGGACCATGATGATCGCAGAAGGACAGTCGAGGGACGATGATGATCGCAGAAGGACAGTCGAGGGACAATGATGTTCACGGAAGGACAGTCGAGGGACCATGATGATCGCATAAGGACAGTCGAGGGACGATGATGATCGCAGAAGGACAGTCAAGGGACGATGATTATCGCAGAAGGACAGTCGAGGGACGATGATGATCGCAGAAGGACAGTCGAGGGACGATGATGATCGCAGAAGGACAGTCGAGGGACGATGATGATCGCAGAAGGACAGTCGAGGGGAGATGATGATCGCAGAAGGACAGTAGGGGGACATGATGATCGCAGAAGGACAGTCGAGGGACGATGATGATCGCAGAAGGACAGTCAAGGGACGATGATGATCGCAGAAGGACAGTCGAGGGACGATGTTGATCGCAGAAGGACAGTCGAGGGACGACGACGATGATGATTCTTCAGTGCAGACATGTGAAAGAGGAGGATTCGCGCGCAGAAGGGCATTCGAGGGACGATGATGATCGCAGAAGGACAGTCGAGGGACCATGATGATCGCAGAAGGACAGTCGAGGGGCGATGATGATCGCAGAAGGACAGTCGAGGGACGATGATGATCGCAGAAGGACAGTAGAGGGACAATTATGATCGCAGAAAAACAGTCGAGGGACGACAATGATGATTCTTCAGTATTGACATGTGGAAGAGGAGGATTTGCTCGCAGAAGGACAGTCGAGGGACGATGAAGATCGCAGAAGGACAGTCGAGGGACCATGATGATCGCAGAAGGACAGTCGAGGGGAGATGATGATCGCAGAAGGACAGTCGGGGGACAATGATGATCACGGAAGGACAGTCGAGGGGAGATGATCAACGCAGAAGGACAGTAGGGGGACAATGATGATCACAGAAGGACAGTCGAGGGACCATGATGATCGCAGAAGGACAGTCGAGGGACGATGATGATCGCAGAAGGACAGTCGGGGGACAATTATGATCACGGAAGGACAGTCGAGGGACCATGATGATCGCAGAAGGACAGTCGAGGGACGATGATGATCGCAGAAGGACAGTCAAGGGACGATGATGATCGCAGAAGGACAGTCGAGGGACGATGATGATCGCAGATGGACAGTCGAGGGGAGATGATGATCGCAGAAGGACAGTAGGGGGACAATGATGATCACAGAAGGACAGTCGAGGGACCATGATGATCGCAGAAGGACAGTCGAGGGACGATGATGATCGCAGAAGGACAGTCGAGGGACAATGATGATCACGGAAGGACAGTCGAGGGACCATGATGATCGCAGAAGGACAGTCGAGGGACCATGATGATCGCAGAAGGACAGTCGAGGGACGATGATGATCGCAGAAGGACAGTCGAGGGACAATGATGATCACGGAAGGACAGTCGAGGGACCATGATGATCGCAGAAGGACAGTCGAGGGACCATGATGATCGCAGAAGGACAGTCGAGGGACGATGATGATCGCAGAAGGACAGTCAAGGGACGATGATGATCGCAGAAGGACAGTCGAGGGACGATGATGATCGCAGAAGGACAGTCGAGGGGAGATGATGATCGCAGAAGGACAGTAGGGGGACAATGATGATCACAGAAGGACAGTCGAGGGACCATGATGATCGCAGAAGGACAGTCGAGGGACGATGATGATCGCAGAAGGACAGTCAAGGGACGATGATGATCGCAGAAGGACAGTCGAGGGACGATGATGATCGCAGAAGGACAGTCGAGGGGAGATGATGATCGCAGAAGGACAGTAGGGGGACAATTATGATCGCAGAAAGACAGTCGAGGGACGACGATGATGATTCTTCAGTGCAGACATGTGGAAGAGGAGGATTTGCTCGCAGAAGGACAGTCAAGGGACGATGATGATCGCAGAAGGACAGTCGAGGGACCATGATGATCGCAGAAGGACAGTCGAGGGGCGATGATGATCGCAGAAGGACAGTCGAGGGACGATGATGATCGCAGAAGGACAGTCGAGGGATGATGATGATCGCAGAAGGACAGTCGAGGGATGATGATGATTGCAGAAGGACTGTCAAGGGACGATGATGATTGCAGAAGGACAGTCGAGGGACGACGACAATAAGGATTCTTCAGTGCAGAGATGTCTAAGAGGAGGATTCGCGAGCAGAAGGACAGTCGAGGGACGATGAGGATCACAGAAGGACAGTCGGGGGACAATGATGATCACAGAAGGACAGTCGGGGGACGATGAGGATCACAGAAGGACAGTCAAGGGACGATGATGATCGAAGAAAGACAGTCGAGGGACAATTATGATCGCAGAAAGACAGTCGAGGGACGACGATGATGATTCTTCAGTGCAGACATGTGGAAGAGGAGGATTTGCTCGCAGAAGGAAAGTCGAGGGACGATTATGATCGCAGAAGGACAGTCGAGGGACGATGATGATCGCAGAAGGACAGTCGAGGGATGATGATGATTGCAGAAGGACTGTAAAGGGACGATAATGATAGTAGAAGGACAGTCGAGGGACGACGATGATGATTCTTCAATGCAGAGATGGCTAAGAGGAGGATTCGCGAGCAGAAGGACAGTCGAGGGACGATGAGGATCACAGAAGGACAGTCGGGGGACAATGATGATCACAGAAGGACAGTCGGGGGACGATGAGGATCACAGAACGACAGTCGGGGGACGATGAGGATCACAGAAGGACAGTCAAGGGACGATGATGATCGCAGAAGGACAGTCGAGGGACGGTGTTGCTCGCAGAAGGACAGTCGAGGGACCATGATGATCGCAGAAGGACAGTCGAGGGGAGATGATGATCGCAGAAGGACAGTCGGGGGACAATGATGATCACGGAAGGACAGTCGAGGGACCATGATGATCGCAGAAGGACAGTCGAGGGACGATGATGATCGCAGAAGGACAGTCAAGGGACGATGATGATCGCAGAAGGACAGTCGAGGGACCATGATGATCGCAGAAGGACAGTCGAGGGGAGATGATGATCGCGGAAGGACAGTAGGGGGACAATGATGATCACAGAAGGACAGTAGAGGGACAATTATGATCGCAGAAAAACAGTCGAGGGACGACAATGATGATTCTTCAGTATTGACATGTGGAAGAGGAGGATTTGCTCGCAGAAGGACAGTCGAGGGACGATGAAGATCGCAGAAGGACAGTCGAGGGACCATGATGATCGCAGAAGGACAGTCGAGGGGAGATGATGATCGCAGAAGGACAGTCGGGGGACAATGATGATCACGGAAGGACAGTCGAGGGGAGATGATCAACGCAGAAGGACAGTAGGGGGACAATGATGATCACAGAAGGACAGTCGAGGGACCATGATGATCGCAGAAGGACAGTCGAGGGACGATGATGATCGCAGAAGGACAGTCGGGGGACAATTATGATCACGGAAGGACAGTCGAGGGACCATGATGATCGCAGAAGGACAGTCGAGGGACGATGATGATCGCAGAAGGACAGTCAAGGGACGATGATGATCGCAGAAGGACAGTCGAGGGACGATGATGATCGCAGATGGACAGTCGAGGGGAGATGATGATCGCAGAAGGACAGTAGGGGGACAATGATGATCACAGAAGGACAGTCGAGGGACCATGATGATCGCAGAAGGACAGTCGAGGGACGATGATGATCGCAGAAGGACAGTCGAGGGACAATGATGATCACGGAAGGACAGTCGAGGGACCATGATGATCGCAGAAGGACAGTCGAGGGACGATGATGATCGCAGAAGGACAGTCAAGGGACGATGATGATCGCAGAAGGACAGTCGAGGGACGATGATGATCGCAGAAGGACAGTCGAGGGGAGATGATGATCGCAGAAGGACAGTCGAGGGGAGATGATGATCGCAGAAGGACAGTAGGGGGACAATGATGATCACAGAAGGACAGTCGAGGGACCATGATGATCGCAGAAGGACAGTCGAGGGACGATGATGATCGCAGAAGGACAGTCAAGGGACGATGATGATCGCAGAAGGACAGTCGAGGGACGATGATGATCGCAGAAGGACAGTCGAGGGGAGATGATGATCGCAGAAGGACAGTAGGGGGACAATTATGATCGCAGAAAGACAGTCGAGGGACGACGATGATGATTCTTCAGTGCAGACATGTGGAAGAGGAGGATTTGCTCGCAGAAGGACAGTCAAGGGACGATGATGATCGCAGAAGGACAGTCGAGGGACCATGATGATCGCAGAAGGACAGTCGAGGGGCGATGATGATCGCAGAAGGACAGTCGAGGGACGATGATGATCGCAGAAGGACAGTCGAGGGATGATGATGATCGCAGAAGGACAGTCGAGGGATGATGATGATTGCAGAAGGACTGTCAAGGGACGATGATGATTGCAGAAGGACAGTCGAGGGACGACGACAATAAGGATTCTTCAGTGCAGAGATGTCTAAGAGGAGGATTCGCGAGCAGAAGGACAGTCGAGGGACGATGAGGATCACAGAAGGACAGTCGGGGGACAATGATGATCACAGAAGGACAGTCGGGGGACGATGAGGATCACAGAAGGACAGTCAAGGGACGATGATGATCGAAGAAAGACAGTCGAGGGACAATTATGATCGCAGAAAGACAGTCGAGGGACGACGATGATGATTCTTCAGTGCAGACATGTGGAAGAGGAGGATTTGCTCGCAGAAGGAAAGTCGAGGGACGATTATGATCGCAGAAGGACAGTCGAGGGACGATGATGATCGCAGAAGGACAGTCGAGGGATGATGATGATTGCAGAAGGACTGTAAAGGGACGATAATGATAGTAGAAGGACAGTCAAGGGACGATGATGATCGCAGAAGGACAGTCGAGGGACGATGATGATCGCAGAAAGACAGTCGAGGGACGATGTTGATCGCAGAAGGACAGTCAAGGGACGATGATGATCGCAGAATGACAGTCGAGGGACAATGTTGATCGCAGAAGGACAGTCAAGGGGCGATGATGATCGCAGAAGGACAGTCAAGGGACGATGATGATCGCAGAAGGACAGTCGAGGGACGATGATGATCGCAGAATGACAGTCGAGGGACGATGTTGATCGCAGAAGGACAGTCGGGGGACAATTATGATCACGGAAGGACAGTCGAGGGACCATGATGATCGCAGAAGGACAGTCGAGGGACGATGATGATCGCAGAAGGACAGTCAAGGGACGATGATGATCGCAGAAGGACAGTCAAGGGACGATGATGATCGCAGAAGGACAGTCGAGGGACCATGATGATCGCAGAAGGACAGTCGAGGGACGATGATGATCGCAGAAGGACAGTCGAGGGACAATGATGTTCACGGAAGGACAGTCGAGGGACCATGATGATCGCATAAGGACAGTCGAGGGACGATGATGATCGCAGAAGGACAGTCAAGGGACGATGATTATCGCAGAAGGACAGTCGAGGGACGATGATGATCGCAGAAGGACAGTCGAGGGACGATGATGATCGCAGAAGGACAGTCGAGGGACGATGATGATCGCAGAAGGACAGTCGAGGGGAGATGATGATCGCAGAAGGACAGTAGGGGGACATGATGATCGCAGAAGGACAGTCGAGGGACGATGATGATCGCAGAAGGACAGTCAAGGGACGATGATGATCGCAGAAGGACAGTCGAGGGACGATGTTGATCGCAGAAGGACAGTCGAGGGACGACGACGATGATGATTCTTCAGTGCAGACATGTGAAAGAGGAGGATTCGCGCGCAGAAGGGCATTCGAGGGACGATGATGATCGCAGAAGGACAGTCGAGGGACCATGATGATCGCAGAAGGACAGTCGAGGGGCGATGATGATCGCAGAAGGACAGTCGAGGGACGATGATGATCGCAGAAGGACAGTAGAGGGACAATTATGATCGCAGAAAAACAGTCGAGGGACGACAATGATGATTCTTCAGTATTGACATGTGGAAGAGGAGGATTTGCTCGCAGAAGGACAGTCGAGGGACGATGAAGATCGCAGAAGGACAGTCGAGGGACCATGATGATCGCAGAAGGACAGTCGAGGGGAGATGATGATCGCAGAAGGACAGTCGGGGGACAATGATGATCACGGAAGGACAGTCGAGGGGAGATGATCAACGCAGAAGGACAGTAGGGGGACAATGATGATCACAGAAGGACAGTCGAGGGACCATGATGATCGCAGAAGGACAGTCGAGGGACGATGATGATCGCAGAAGGACAGTCGGGGGACAATTATGATCACGGAAGGACAGTCGAGGGACCATGATGATCGCAGAAGGACAGTCGAGGGACGATGATGATCGCAGAAGGACAGTCAAGGGACGATGATGATCGCAGAAGGACAGTCGAGGGACGATGATGATCGCAGATGGACAGTCGAGGGGAGATGATGATCGCAGAAGGACAGTAGGGGGACAATGATGATCACAGAAGGACAGTCGAGGGACCATGATGATCGCAGAAGGACAGTCGAGGGACGATGATGATCGCAGAAGGACAGTCGAGGGACAATGATGATCACGGAAGGACAGTCGAGGGACCATGATGATCGCAGAAGGACAGTCGAGGGACCATGATGATCGCAGAAGGACAGTCGAGGGACGATGATGATCGCAGAAGGACAGTCAAGGGACGATGATGATCGCAGAAGGACAGTCGAGGGACGATGATGATCGCAGAAGGACAGTCGAGGGGAGATGATGATCGCAGAAGGACAGTAGGGGGACAATGATGATCACAGAAGGACAGTCGAGGGACCATGATGATCGCAGAAGGACAGTCGAGGGACGATGATGATCGCAGAAGGACAGTCAAGGGACGATGATGATCGCAGAAGGACAGTCGAGGGACGATGATGATCGCAGAAGGACAGTCGAGGGGAGATGATGATCGCAGAAGGACAGTAGGGGGACAATTATGATCGCAGAAAGACAGTCGAGGGACGACGATGATGATTCTTCAGTGCAGACATGTGGAAGAGGAGGATTTGCTCGCAGAAGGACAGTCAAGGGACGATGATGATCGCAGAAGGACAGTCGAGGGACCATGATGATCGCAGAAGGACAGTCGAGGGGCGATGATGATCGCAGAAGGACAGTCGAGGGACGATGATGATCGCAGAAGGACAGTCGAGGGATGATGATGATCGCAGAAGGACAGTCGAGGGATGATGATGATTGCAGAAGGACTGTCAAGGGACGATGATGATTGCAGAAGGACAGTCGAGGGACGACGACAATAAGGATTCTTCAGTGCAGAGATGTCTAAGAGGAGGATTCGCGAGCAGAAGGACAGTCGAGGGACGATGAGGATCACAGAAGGACAGTCGGGGGACAATGATGATCACAGAAGGACAGTCGGGGGACGATGAGGATCACAGAAGGACAGTCAAGGGACGATGATGATCGAAGAAAGACAGTCGAGGGACAATTATGATCGCAGAAAGACAGTCGAGGGACGACGATGATGATTCTTCAGTGCAGACATGTGGAAGAGGAGGATTTGCTCGCAGAAGGAAAGTCGAGGGACGATTATGATCGCAGAAGGACAGTCGAGGGACGATGATGATCGCAGAAGGACAGTCGAGGGATGATGATGATTGCAGAAGGACTGTAAAGGGACGATAATGATAGTAGAAGGACAGTCGAGGGACGACGATGATGATTCTTCAATGCAGAGATGGCTAAGAGGAGGATTCGCGAGCAGAAGGACAGTCGAGGGACGATGAGGATCACAGAAGGACAGTCGGGGGACAATGATGATCACAGAAGGACAGTCGGGGGACGATGAGGATCACAGAACGACAGTCGGGGGACGATGAGGATCACAGAAGGACAGTCAAGGGACGATGATGATCGCAGAAGGACAGTCGAGGGACGGTGTTGCTCGCAGAAGGACAGTCGAGGGACCATGATGATCGCAGAAGGACAGTCGAGGGGAGATGATGATCGCAGAAGGACAGTCGGGGGACAATGATGATCACGGAAGGACAGTCGAGGGACCATGATGATCGCAGAAGGACAGTCGAGGGACGATGATGATCGCAGAAGGACAGTCAAGGGACGATGATGATCGCAGAAGGACAGTCGAGGGACCATGATGATCGCAGAAGGACAGTCGAGGGGAGATGATGATCGCGGAAGGACAGTAGGGGGACAATGATGATCACAGAAGGACAGTCGAGGGACCATGATGATCGCAGAAGGACAGTCGAGGGACGATGATGATCGCAGAAGGACAGTCGAGGGACGATGATGATCGCAGAAGGACAGTCGAGGGGAGATGATGATCGCAGAAGGACAGTAGGGGGACAATGATGATCACAGAAGGACAGTCGAGGGACCATGATGATCGCAGAAGGACAGTTGAGGGACGATGATGATCGCAGAAGGACAGTCGGGGGACAATGATGATCACGGAAGGACAGTCGAGGGACGATGTTGATCGCAGAAGGACAGTCGAGGGACGACGACGATGATGATTCTTCAGTGCAGACATGTGAAAGAGGAGGATTCGCGCGCAGAAGGGCATTCGAGGGACGATGATGATCGCAGAAGGACAGTCGAGGGGCGATGATGATCGCAGAAGGACAGTCGAGGGACGATGATGATCGCAGAAGGACAGTCGAGGGACAATTATGATCGCAGAAGGACAGTCGAGGGACAATTATGATCGCAGAAAGACAGTCAAGGGACGACGATGATGATTCTTCAGTATAGACATGTGGAAGAGGAGGATTTGCTCGCAGAAGGACAGTCGAGGGACGATGATGATCGCAGAAGGACAGTCGAGGGACCATGATGATCGCAGAAGGACGTCGAGGGGAGATGATCATCGCAGAAGGACAGTAGGGGGACAATGATGATCACAGAAGGACAGTCGGGGGACAATTATGATCACGGAAGGACAGTCGAGGGACCATGATGATCGCAGAAGGACAGTCGAGGGACGATGATGATCGCAGAAGGACTGTCAAGGGACGATGATGATCGCAGAAGGACAGTCGAGGGACGATGATGATCGCAGAAGGACAGTCGAGGGGAGATGATGATCGCAGAAGGACAGTAGGGGGACGATGATGATCGCAGAAGGACAGTCGAGGGACAATTATGATCGCAGAAGGACAGTCAAGGGACCATGATGATCGCAGAAGGACAGTCGAGGGACCATGATGATCGCAGAAGGACAGTCGAGGGGAGATGATGATCGCGGAAGGACAGTAGGGGGACAATGATGATCACAGAAGGACAGTCGAGGGACCATGATGATCGCAGAAGGACAGTCGAGGGACGATGATGATCGCAGAAGGACAGTCGGGGGACAATGATGATCACGGAAGGACAGTCGAGGGGAGATGATGATCGCAGAAGGACAGTAGGGGGACAATGATGATCACAGAAGGACAGTCGAGGGACCATGATGATCGCAGAAGGACAGTCGGGGGACAATGATGATCACGGAAGGACAGTCGAGGGACCATGATGATCGCAGAAGGACAGTCGAGGGACAATTATGATCGCAGAAGGACAGTCGAGGGACGATGATGATCGCAGAAGGACAGTCGAGGGACAATTATGATCGCAGAAGGACAGTCAAGGGACCATGATGATCGCAGAAGGACAGTCGAGGGACCATGATGATCGCAGAAGGACAGTCGAGGGACGATGATGATCGCAGAAGGACAGTCGAGGGACGATGATGATCGCAGAAGGACAGTCGGGGGACAATGATGATCACGGAAGGACAGTCGAGGGACCATGATGATCGCAGAAGGACAGTCGAGAGACGATGATGATCGCAGAAGGACAGTCAAGGGACGATGATGATCGCAGAAGGACAGTCGAGGGACGATGATGATCGCAGAAGGACAGTCGAGGGGAGATGATGATCGCAGAAGGACAGTAGGGGGACAATGATGATCACAGAAGGACAGTCGAGGGACCATGATGATCGCAGAAGGACAGTCGAGGGACGATGATGATCGCAGAAGGACAGTCAAGGGACCATGATGATCACAGAAGGACAGTCGAGGGACCATGATGATCGCAGAAGGACAGTCGAGGGACGATGATGATCGCAGAAGGACAGTCGAGGGACGATGATGATCGCAGAAGGACAGTCGAGGGGAGATGATGATCGCAGAAGGACAGTAGGGGGACAATGATGATCACAGAAGGACAGTCGAGGGACCATGATGATCGCAGAAGGACAGTTGAGGGACGATGATGATCGCAGAAGGACAGTCGGGGGACAATGATGATCACGGAAGGACAGTCGAGGGACGATGTTGATCGCAGAAGGACAGTCGAGGGACGACGACGATGATGATTCTTCAGTGCAGACATGTGAAAGAGGAGGATTCGCGCGCAGAAGGGCATTCGAGGGACGATGATGATCGCAGAAGGACAGTCGAGGGGCGATGATGATCGCAGAAGGACAGTCGAGGGACGATGATGATCGCAGAAGGACAGTCGAGGGACAATTATGATCGCAGAAGGACAGTCAAGGGACCATGATGATCGCAGAAGGACAGTCGAGGGACCATGATGATCGCAGAAGGACAGTCGAGGGGAGATGATGATAGCAGAAGGACAGTCGGGGGACAATGATGATCACGGAAGGACAGTCGAGGGACCATGATGATCGCAGAAGGACTGTCAAGGGACGATGATGATTGCAGAAGGACAGTCGAGGGACCATGATGATCGCAGAAGGACAGTCGAGGGGAGATGATGATCGCAGAAGGACAGTCGGGGGACAATGATGATCACGGAAGGACAGTCGAGGGACCATTATGATCGCAGAAGGACAGTCGAGGGACGATGATGATCGCAGAAGGACAGTCAAGGGACGATGATGATCGCAGAAGGACAGTCGAGGGACCATGATGATCGCAGAAGGACAGTCGAGGGGAGATGATGATCGCGGAAGGACAGTAGGGGGACAATGATGATCACAGAAGGACAGTCGAGGGACCATGATGATCGCAGAAGGACAGTCGAGGGACGATGATGATCGCAGAAGGACAGTCGGGGGACAATGATGATCACGGAAGGACAGTCGAGGGGAGATGATGATCGCAGAAGGACAGTAGGGGGACAATGATGATCACAGAAGGACAGTCGAGGGACCATGATGATCGCAGAAGGACAGTCGGGGGACAATGATGATCACGGAAGGACAGTCGAGGGACCATGATGATCGCAGAAGGACAGTCGAGGGACGATGATGATCGCAGAAGGACAGTCAAGGGACGATGATGATCGCAGAAGGACAGTCGAGGGACGATGATGATCGCAGAAGGACAGTCGAGGGGAGATGATGATCGCAGAAGGACAGTAGGGGGACAATGATGATCACAGAAGGACAGTCGAGGGACCATGATGATCGCAGAAGGACAGTTGAGGGACGATGATGATCGCAGAAGGACAGTCGGGGGACAATGATGATCACGGAAGGACAGTCGAGGGACGATGTTGATCGCAGAAGGACAGTCGAGGGACGACGACGATGATGATTCTTCAGTGCAGACATGTGAAAGAGGAGGATTCGCGCGCAGAAGGGCATTCGAGGGACGATGATGATCGCAGAAGGACAGTCGAGGGGCGATGATGATCGCAGAAGGACAGTCGAGGGACGATGATGATCGCAGAAGGACAGTCGAGGGACAATTATGATCGCAGAAGGACAGTCGAGGGACAATTATGATCGCAGAAAGACAGTCAAGGGACGACGATGATGATTCTTCAGTATAGACATGTGGAAGAGGAGGATTTGCTCGCAGAAGGACAGTCGAGGGACGATGATGATCGCAGAAGGACAGTCGAGGGACCATGATGATCGCAGAAGGACGTCGAGGGGAGATGATCATCGCAGAAGGACAGTAGGGGGACAATGATGATCACAGAAGGACAGTCGGGGGACAATTATGATCACGGAAGGACAGTCGAGGGACCATGATGATCGCAGAAGGACAGTCGAGGGACGATGATGATCGCAGAAGGACTGTCAAGGGACGATGATGATCGCAGAAGGACAGTCGAGGGACGATGATGATCGCAGAAGGACAGTCGAGGGGAGATGATGATCGCAGAAGGACAGTAGGGGGACAATGATGATCACAGAAGGACAGTCGAGGGACCATGATGATCGCAGAAGGACAGTCGAGGGACGATGATGATCGCAGAAGGACAGTCGGGGGACAATGATGATCACGGAAGGACAGTCGAGGGACCATGATGATCGCAGAAGGACAGTCGAGAGACGATGATGATCGCAGAAGGACAGTCAAGGGACGATGATGATCGCAGAAGGACAGTCGAGGGACGATGATGATCGCAGAAGGACAGTCGAGGGGAGATGATGATCGCAGAAGGACAGTAGGGGGACAATGATGATCACAGAAGGACAGTCGAGGGACCATGATGATCGCAGAAGGACAGTCGAGGGACGATGATGATCGCAGAAAGACAGTCGAGGGACAATTATGATCGCAGAAAGACAGTCGAGGGACGACGATGATGATTCTTCAGTGCAGACATGTGGAAGAGGAGGATTTGCTCGCAGAAGGAAAGTCGAGGGACGATTATGATCGCAGAAGGACAGTCGAGGGACGATGATGATCGCAGAAGGACAGTCGAGGGATGATGATGATTGCAGAAGGACTGTAAAGGGACGATAATGATAGTAGAAGGACAGTCGAGGGACGACGATGATGATTCTTCAATGCAGAGATGGCTAAGAGGAGGATTCGCGAGCAGAAGGACAGTCGAGGGACGATGAGGATCACAGAAGGACAGTCGGGGGACAATGATGATCACAGAAGGACAGTCGGGGGACGATGAGGATCACAGAACGACAGTCGGGGGACGATGAGGATCACAGAAGGACAGTCAAGGGACGATGATGATCGCAGAAGGACAGTCGAGGGACGGTGTTGCTCGCAGAAGGACAGTCGAGGGACCATGATGATCGCAGAAGGACAGTCGAGGGGAGATGATGATCGCAGAAGGACAGTCGGGGGACAATGATGATCACGGAAGGACAGTCGAGGGACCATGATGATCGCAGAAGGACAGTCGAGGGACGATGATGATCGCAGAAGGACAGTCAAGGGACGATGATGATCGCAGAAGGACAGTCGAGGGACCATGATGATCGCAGAAGGACAGTCGAGGGGAGATGATGATCGCGGAAGGACAGTAGGGGGACAATGATGATCACAGAAGGACAGTAGAGGGACAATTATGATCGCAGAAAAACAGTCGAGGGACGACAATGATGATTCTTCAGTATTGACATGTGGAAGAGGAGGATTTGCTCGCAGAAGGACAGTCGAGGGACGATGAAGATCGCAGAAGGACAGTCGAGGGACCATGATGATCGCAGAAGGACAGTCGAGGGGAGATGATGATCGCAGAAGGACAGTCGGGGGACAATGATGATCACGGAAGGACAGTCGAGGGGAGATGATCAACGCAGAAGGACAGTAGGGGGACAATGATGATCACAGAAGGACAGTCGAGGGACCATGATGATCGCAGAAGGACAGTCGAGGGACGATGATGATCGCAGAAGGACAGTCGGGGGACAATTATGATCACGGAAGGACAGTCGAGGGACCATGATGATCGCAGAAGGACAGTCGAGGGACGATGATGATCGCAGAAGGACAGTCAAGGGACGATGATGATCGCAGAAGGACAGTCGAGGGACGATGATGATCGCAGATGGACAGTCGAGGGGAGATGATGATCGCAGAAGGACAGTAGGGGGACAATGATGATCACAGAAGGACAGTCGAGGGACCATGATGATCGCAGAAGGACAGTCGAGGGACGATGATGATCGCAGAAGGACAGTCGAGGGACAATGATGATCACGGAAGGACAGTCGAGGGACCATGATGATCGCAGAAGGACAGTCGAGGGACGATGATGATCGCAGAAGGACAGTCAAGGGACGATGATGATCGCAGAAGGACAGTCGAGGGACGATGATGATCGCAGAAGGACAGTCGAGGGGAGATGATGATCGCAGAAGGACAGTCGAGGGGAGATGATGATCGCAGAAGGACAGTAGGGGGACAATGATGATCACAGAAGGACAGTCGAGGGACCATGATGATCGCAGAAGGACAGTCGAGGGACGATGATGATCGCAGAAGGACAGTCAAGGGACGATGATGATCGCAGAAGGACAGTCGAGGGACGATGATGATCGCAGAAGGACAGTCGAGGGGAGATGATGATCGCAGAAGGACAGTAGGGGGACAATTATGATCGCAGAAAGACAGTCGAGGGACGACGATGATGATTCTTCAGTGCAGACATGTGGAAGAGGAGGATTTGCTCGCAGAAGGACAGTCAAGGGACGATGATGATCGCAGAAGGACAGTCGAGGGACCATGATGATCGCAGAAGGACAGTCGAGGGGCGATGATGATCGCAGAAGGACAGTCGAGGGACGATGATGATCGCAGAAGGACAGTCGAGGGATGATGATGATCGCAGAAGGACAGTCGAGGGATGATGATGATTGCAGAAGGACTGTCAAGGGACGATGATGATTGCAGAAGGACAGTCGAGGGACGACGACAATAAGGATTCTTCAGTGCAGAGATGTCTAAGAGGAGGATTCGCGAGCAGAAGGACAGTCGAGGGACGATGAGGATCACAGAAGGACAGTCGGGGGACAATGATGATCACAGAAGGACAGTCGGGGGACGATGAGGATCACAGAAGGACAGTCAAGGGACGATGATGATCGAAGAAAGACAGTCGAGGGACAATTATGATCGCAGAAAGACAGTCGAGGGACGACGATGATGATTCTTCAGTGCAGACATGTGGAAGAGGAGGATTTGCTCGCAGAAGGAAAGTCGAGGGACGATTATGATCGCAGAAGGACAGTCGAGGGACGATGATGATCGCAGAAGGACAGTCGAGGGATGATGATGATTGCAGAAGGACTGTAAAGGGACGATAATGATAGTAGAAGGACAGTCAAGGGACGATGATGATCGCAGAAGGACAGTCGAGGGACGATGATGATCGCAGAAAGACAGTCGAGGGACGATGTTGATCGCAGAAGGACAGTCAAGGGACGATGATGATCGCAGAATGACAGTCGAGGGACAATGTTGATCGCAGAAGGACAGTCAAGGGGCGATGATGATCGCAGAAGGACAGTCAAGGGACGATGATGATCGCAGAAGGACAGTCGAGGGACGATGATGATCGCAGAATGACAGTCGAGGGACGATGTTGATCGCAGAAGGACAGTCGGGGGACAATTATGATCACGGAAGGACAGTCGAGGGACCATGATGATCGCAGAAGGACAGTCGAGGGACGATGATGATCGCAGAAGGACAGTCAAGGGACGATGATGATCGCAGAAGGACAGTCAAGGGACGATGATGATCGCAGAAGGACAGTCGAGGGACCATGATGATCGCAGAAGGACAGTCGAGGGACGATGATGATCGCAGAAGGACAGTCGAGGGACAATGATGTTCACGGAAGGACAGTCGAGGGACCATGATGATCGCATAAGGACAGTCGAGGGACGATGATGATCGCAGAAGGACAGTCAAGGGACGATGATTATCGCAGAAGGACAGTCGAGGGACGATGATGATCGCAGAAGGACAGTCGAGGGACGATGATGATCGCAGAAGGACAGTCGAGGGACGATGATGATCGCAGAAGGACAGTCGAGGGGAGATGATGATCGCAGAAGGACAGTAGGGGGACATGATGATCGCAGAAGGACAGTCGAGGGACGATGATGATCGCAGAAGGACAGTCAAGGGACGATGATGATCGCAGAAGGACAGTCGAGGGACGATGTTGATCGCAGAAGGACAGTCGAGGGACGACGACGATGATGATTCTTCAGTGCAGACATGTGAAAGAGGAGGATTCGCGCGCAGAAGGGCATTCGAGGGACGATGATGATCGCAGAAGGACAGTCGAGGGACCATGATGATCGCAGAAGGACAGTCGAGGGGCGATGATGATCGCAGAAGGACAGTCGAGGGACGATGATGATCGCAGAAGGACAGTAGAGGGACAATTATGATCGCAGAAAAACAGTCGAGGGACGACAATGATGATTCTTCAGTATTGACATGTGGAAGAGGAGGATTTGCTCGCAGAAGGACAGTCGAGGGACGATGAAGATCGCAGAAGGACAGTCGAGGGACCATGATGATCGCAGAAGGACAGTCGAGGGGAGATGATGATCGCAGAAGGACAGTCGGGGGACAATGATGATCACGGAAGGACAGTCGAGGGGAGATGATCAACGCAGAAGGACAGTAGGGGGACAATGATGATCACAGAAGGACAGTCGAGGGACCATGATGATCGCAGAAGGACAGTCGAGGGACGATGATGATCGCAGAAGGACAGTCGGGGGACAATTATGATCACGGAAGGACAGTCGAGGGACCATGATGATCGCAGAAGGACAGTCGAGGGACGATGATGATCGCAGAAGGACAGTCAAGGGACGATGATGATCGCAGAAGGACAGTCGAGGGACGATGATGATCGCAGATGGACAGTCGAGGGGAGATGATGATCGCAGAAGGACAGTAGGGGGACAATGATGATCACAGAAGGACAGTCGAGGGACCATGATGATCGCAGAAGGACAGTCGAGGGACGATGATGATCGCAGAAGGACAGTCGAGGGACAATGATGATCACGGAAGGACAGTCGAGGGACCATGATGATCGCAGAAGGACAGTCGAGGGACCATGATGATCGCAGAAGGACAGTCGAGGGACGATGATGATCGCAGAAGGACAGTCAAGGGACGATGATGATCGCAGAAGGACAGTCGAGGGACGATGATGATCGCAGAAGGACAGTCGAGGGGAGATGATGATCGCAGAAGGACAGTAGGGGGACAATGATGATCACAGAAGGACAGTCGAGGGACCATGATGATCGCAGAAGGACAGTCGAGGGACGATGATGATCGCAGAAGGACAGTCAAGGGACGATGATGATCGCAGAAGGACAGTCGAGGGACGATGATGATCGCAGAAGGACAGTCGAGGGGAGATGATGATCGCAGAAGGACAGTAGGGGGACAATTATGATCGCAGAAAGACAGTCGAGGGACGACGATGATGATTCTTCAGTGCAGACATGTGGAAGAGGAGGATTTGCTCGCAGAAGGACAGTCAAGGGACGATGATGATCGCAGAAGGACAGTCGAGGGACCATGATGATCGCAGAAGGACAGTCGAGGGGCGATGATGATCGCAGAAGGACAGTCGAGGGACGATGATGATCGCAGAAGGACAGTCGAGGGATGATGATGATCGCAGAAGGACAGTCGAGGGATGATGATGATTGCAGAAGGACTGTCAAGGGACGATGATGATTGCAGAAGGACAGTCGAGGGACGACGACAATAAGGATTCTTCAGTGCAGAGATGTCTAAGAGGAGGATTCGCGAGCAGAAGGACAGTCGAGGGACGATGAGGATCACAGAAGGACAGTCGGGGGACAATGATGATCACAGAAGGACAGTCGGGGGACGATGAGGATCACAGAAGGACAGTCAAGGGACGATGATGATCGAAGAAAGACAGTCGAGGGACAATTATGATCGCAGAAAGACAGTCGAGGGACGACGATGATGATTCTTCAGTGCAGACATGTGGAAGAGGAGGATTTGCTCGCAGAAGGAAAGTCGAGGGACGATTATGATCGCAGAAGGACAGTCGAGGGACGATGATGATCGCAGAAGGACAGTCGAGGGATGATGATGATTGCAGAAGGACTGTAAAGGGACGATAATGATAGTAGAAGGACAGTCGAGGGACGACGATGATGATTCTTCAATGCAGAGATGGCTAAGAGGAGGATTCGCGAGCAGAAGGACAGTCGAGGGACGATGAGGATCACAGAAGGACAGTCGGGGGACAATGATGATCACAGAAGGACAGTCGGGGGACGATGAGGATCACAGAACGACAGTCGGGGGACGATGAGGATCACAGAAGGACAGTCAAGGGACGATGATGATCGCAGAAGGACAGTCGAGGGACGGTGTTGCTCGCAGAAGGACAGTCGAGGGACCATGATGATCGCAGAAGGACAGTCGAGGGGAGATGATGATCGCAGAAGGACAGTCGGGGGACAATGATGATCACGGAAGGACAGTCGAGGGACCATGATGATCGCAGAAGGACAGTCGAGGGACGATGATGATCGCAGAAGGACAGTCAAGGGACGATGATGATCGCAGAAGGACAGTCGAGGGACCATGATGATCGCAGAAGGACAGTCGAGGGGAGATGATGATCGCGGAAGGACAGTAGGGGGACAATGATGATCACAGAAGGACAGTCGAGGGACCATGATGATCGCAGAAGGACAGTCGAGGGACGATGATGATCGCAGAAGGACAGTCGAGGGACGATGATGATCGCAGAAGGACAGTCGAGGGGAGATGATGATCGCAGAAGGACAGTAGGGGGACAATGATGATCACAGAAGGACAGTCGAGGGACCATGATGATCGCAGAAGGACAGTTGAGGGACGATGATGATCGCAGAAGGACAGTCGGGGGACAATGATGATCACGGAAGGACAGTCGAGGGACGATGTTGATCGCAGAAGGACAGTCGAGGGACGACGACGATGATGATTCTTCAGTGCAGACATGTGAAAGAGGAGGATTCGCGCGCAGAAGGGCATTCGAGGGACGATGATGATCGCAGAAGGACAGTCGAGGGGCGATGATGATCGCAGAAGGACAGTCGAGGGACGATGATGATCGCAGAAGGACAGTCGAGGGACAATTATGATCGCAGAAGGACAGTCGAGGGACAATTATGATCGCAGAAAGACAGTCAAGGGACGACGATGATGATTCTTCAGTATAGACATGTGGAAGAGGAGGATTTGCTCGCAGAAGGACAGTCGAGGGACGATGATGATCGCAGAAGGACAGTCGAGGGACCATGATGATCGCAGAAGGACGTCGAGGGGAGATGATCATCGCAGAAGGACAGTAGGGGGACAATGATGATCACAGAAGGACAGTCGGGGGACAATTATGATCACGGAAGGACAGTCGAGGGACCATGATGATCGCAGAAGGACAGTCGAGGGACGATGATGATCGCAGAAGGACTGTCAAGGGACGATGATGATCGCAGAAGGACAGTCGAGGGACGATGATGATCGCAGAAGGACAGTCGAGGGGAGATGATGATCGCAGAAGGACAGTAGGGGGACGATGATGATCGCAGAAGGACAGTCGAGGGACAATTATGATCGCAGAAGGACAGTCAAGGGACCATGATGATCGCAGAAGGACAGTCGAGGGACCATGATGATCGCAGAAGGACAGTCGAGGGGAGATGATGATCGCGGAAGGACAGTAGGGGGACAATGATGATCACAGAAGGACAGTCGAGGGACCATGATGATCGCAGAAGGACAGTCGAGGGACGATGATGATCGCAGAAGGACAGTCGGGGGACAATGATGATCACGGAAGGACAGTCGAGGGGAGATGATGATCGCAGAAGGACAGTAGGGGGACAATGATGATCACAGAAGGACAGTCGAGGGACCATGATGATCGCAGAAGGACAGTCGGGGGACAATGATGATCACGGAAGGACAGTCGAGGGACCATGATGATCGCAGAAGGACAGTCGAGGGACAATTATGATCGCAGAAGGACAGTCGAGGGACGATGATGATCGCAGAAGGACAGTCGAGGGACAATTATGATCGCAGAAGGACAGTCAAGGGACCATGATGATCGCAGAAGGACAGTCGAGGGACCATGATGATCGCAGAAGGACAGTCGAGGGACGATGATGATCGCAGAAGGACAGTCGAGGGGAGATGATGATCGCAGAAGGACAGTAGGGGGACAATGATGATCACAGAAGGACAGTCGAGGGACCATGATGATCGCAGAAGGACAGTCGAGGGACGATGATGATCGCAGAAGGACAGTCGGGGGACAATGATGATCACGGAAGGACAGTCGAGGGACCATGATGATCGCAGAAGGACAGTCGAGAGACGATGATGATCGCAGAAGGACAGTCAAGGGACGATGATGATCGCAGAAGGACAGTCGAGGGACGATGATGATCGCAGAAGGACAGTCGAGGGGAGATGATGATCGCAGAAGGACAGTAGGGGGACAATGATGATCACAGAAGGACAGTCGAGGGACCATGATGATCGCAGAAGGACAGTCGAGGGACGATGATGATCGCAGAAGGACAGTCAAGGGACCATGATGATCACAGAAGGACAGTCGAGGGACCATGATGATCGCAGAAGGACAGTCGAGGGACGATGATGATCGCAGAAGGACAGTCGAGGGACGATGATGATCGCAGAAGGACAGTCGAGGGGAGATGATGATCGCAGAAGGACAGTAGGGGGACAATGATGATCACAGAAGGACAGTCGAGGGACCATGATGATCGCAGAAGGACAGTTGAGGGACGATGATGATCGCAGAAGGACAGTCGGGGGACAATGATGATCACGGAAGGACAGTCGAGGGACGATGTTGATCGCAGAAGGACAGTCGAGGGACGACGACGATGATGATTCTTCAGTGCAGACATGTGAAAGAGGAGGATTCGCGCGCAGAAGGGCATTCGAGGGACGATGATGATCGCAGAAGGACAGTCGAGGGGCGATGATGATCGCAGAAGGACAGTCGAGGGACGATGATGATCGCAGAAGGACAGTCGAGGGACAATTATGATCGCAGAAGGACAGTCAAGGGACCATGATGATCGCAGAAGGACAGTCGAGGGACCATGATGATCGCAGAAGGACAGTCGAGGGGAGATGATGATAGCAGAAGGACAGTCGGGGGACAATGATGATCACGGAAGGACAGTCGAGGGACCATGATGATCGCAGAAGGACTGTCAAGGGACGATGATGATTGCAGAAGGACAGTCGAGGGACCATGATGATCGCAGAAGGACAGTCGAGGGGAGATGATGATCGCAGAAGGACAGTCGGGGGACAATGATGATCACGGAAGGACAGTCGAGGGACCATTATGATCGCAGAAGGACAGTCGAGGGACGATGATGATCGCAGAAGGACAGTCAAGGGACGATGATGATCGCAGAAGGACAGTCGAGGGACCATGATGATCGCAGAAGGACAGTCGAGGGGAGATGATGATCGCGGAAGGACAGTAGGGGGACAATGATGATCACAGAAGGACAGTCGAGGGACCATGATGATCGCAGAAGGACAGTCGAGGGACGATGATGATCGCAGAAGGACAGTCGGGGGACAATGATGATCACGGAAGGACAGTCGAGGGGAGATGATGATCGCAGAAGGACAGTAGGGGGACAATGATGATCACAGAAGGACAGTCGAGGGACCATGATGATCGCAGAAGGACAGTCGGGGGACAATGATGATCACGGAAGGACAGTCGAGGGACCATGATGATCGCAGAAGGACAGTCGAGGGACGATGATGATCGCAGAAGGACAGTCAAGGGACGATGATGATCGCAGAAGGACAGTCGAGGGACGATGATGATCGCAGAAGGACAGTCGAGGGGAGATGATGATCGCAGAAGGACAGTAGGGGGACAATGATGATCACAGAAGGACAGTCGAGGGACCATGATGATCGCAGAAGGACAGTTGAGGGACGATGATGATCGCAGAAGGACAGTCGGGGGACAATGATGATCACGGAAGGACAGTCGAGGGACGATGTTGATCGCAGAAGGACAGTCGAGGGACGACGACGATGATGATTCTTCAGTGCAGACATGTGAAAGAGGAGGATTCGCGCGCAGAAGGGCATTCGAGGGACGATGATGATCGCAGAAGGACAGTCGAGGGGCGATGATGATCGCAGAAGGACAGTCGAGGGACGATGATGATCGCAGAAGGACAGTCGAGGGACAATTATGATCGCAGAAGGACAGTCGAGGGACAATTATGATCGCAGAAAGACAGTCAAGGGACGACGATGATGATTCTTCAGTATAGACATGTGGAAGAGGAGGATTTGCTCGCAGAAGGACAGTCGAGGGACGATGATGATCGCAGAAGGACAGTCGAGGGACCATGATGATCGCAGAAGGACGTCGAGGGGAGATGATCATCGCAGAAGGACAGTAGGGGGACAATGATGATCACAGAAGGACAGTCGGGGGACAATTATGATCACGGAAGGACAGTCGAGGGACCATGATGATCGCAGAAGGACAGTCGAGGGACGATGATGATCGCAGAAGGACTGTCAAGGGACGATGATGATCGCAGAAGGACAGTCGAGGGACGATGATGATCGCAGAAGGACAGTCGAGGGGAGATGATGATCGCAGAAGGACAGTAGGGGGACAATGATGATCACAGAAGGACAGTCGAGGGACCATGATGATCGCAGAAGGACAGTCGAGGGACGATGATGATCGCAGAAGGACAGTCGGGGGACAATGATGATCACGGAAGGACAGTCGAGGGACCATGATGATCGCAGAAGGACAGTCGAGAGACGATGATGATCGCAGAAGGACAGTCAAGGGACGATGATGATCGCAGAAGGACAGTCGAGGGACGATGATGATCGCAGAAGGACAGTCGAGGGGAGATGATGATCGCAGAAGGACAGTAGGGGGACAATGATGATCACAGAAGGACAGTCGAGGGACCATGATGATCGCAGAAGGACAGTCGAGGGACGATGATGATCGCAGAAGGACAGTCAAGGGACCATGATGATCGCAGAAGGACAGTCGAGGGATGATGATGATCGCAGAAGGACAGTCAAGGGACCATGATGATCGCAGAAGGACTGTCAAGGGACGATGATGATTGCAGAAGGACAGTCGAGGGACGACGACAATAAGGATTCTTCAGTGCAGAGATGTCTAAGAGGAGGATTCGCGAGCAGAAGGACAGTCGAGGGACGATGAGGATCACAGAAGGACAGTCGGGGGACAATGATGATCACAGAAGGACAGTCGGGGGACGATGATGATCGCAGAAGGACAGTCGAGGGACGATGATGATCGCAGAAGGACAGTCGAGGGACAATTATGATCGCAGAAAGACAGTCGAGGGACGATGAGGATCACAGAAGGACAGTCGGGGGACAATGATGATCACAGAAGGACAGTCGGGGGACGATGAGGATCACAGAAGGACATTCAAGGGACGACGATGATGATTCTTCAGTGCAGACATGTGGAAGAGGAGGATTTGCTCGCAGAAGGACAGTCGAGGGACGATTATGATCGCAGAAGGACAGTCGAGGGACCATGATGATCGCAGAAGGACAGTCGAGGGGAGATGATGATAGCAGAAGGACAGTCGGGGGACAATGATGATCACGGAAGGACAGTCGAGGGACCATGATTATCGCAGAAGGACTGTAAAGGGACGATAATGATAGTAGAAGGACAGTCGAGGGACGACGATGATGATTCTTCAGTGCAGACATGTGGAAGAGGAGGATTTGCTCGCAGAAGGACAGTCGAGGGACGATGATGATCGCAGAAGGACAGTCGAGGGACCATGATGATCGCAGAAGGACAGTCGAGGGGAGATGATGATAGCAGAAGGACAGTCGGGGGACAATGATGATCACGGAAGGACAGTCGAGGGACCATGATGATCGCAGAAGGACTGTCAAGGGACGATGATGATCGCAGAAGGAAAGTCGAGGGACGATGTGTATCGCAGAAGGACAGTCGAGGGACGACGACGATGATGATTCTTCAGTGCAGACATGTGGAAGAGTTGGATTCACGAGCAGAAGAATAGTCGAGGGACGATGAGGATCGCAGAAGGACAGTCGAGGGATGATGAGGATCGCAGAAAGACAGTCGAGGGACCATGATGATCGCAGAAGGACAGTCGAGGGGAGATGATGATAGCAGAAGGACAGTCGGGGGACAATGATGATCACGGAAGGACAGTCGAGGGACCATGATTATCGCAGAAGGACTGTAAAGGGACGATAATGATAGTAGAAGGACAGTCGAGGGACGACGATGATGATTCTTCAGTGCAGACATGTGGAAGAGGAGGATTTGCTCGCAGAAGGACAGTCGAGGGACGATGATGATCGCAGAAGGACAGTCGAGGGACCATGATGATCGCAGAAGGACAGTCGAGGGGAGATGATGATAGCAGAAGGACAGTCGGGGGACAATGATGATCACGGAAGGACAGTCGAGGGACCATGATGATCGCAGAAGGACTGTCAAGGGACGATGATGATCGCAGAAGGAAAGTCGAGGGACGATGTGTATCGCAGAAGGACAGTCGAGGGACGACGACGATGATGATTCTTCAGTGCAGACATGTGGAAGAGTTGGATTCACGAGCAGAAGAATAGTCGAGGGACGATGAGGATCGCAGAAGGACAGTCGAGGGATGATGAGGATCGCAGAAAGACAGTCGAGGGACATTGATGATCGCATAAGGACAGTCGAGGGACGACGACGATGATGATCGTAGAAGGACAGTCGAGGGACGATGATGATCGCAGAAGGACAGTCGAAGGACGATGAGGATCGCAGAAGGACAGTCGAGGAACGATGAGGATCAAAGAAGGACAGTCGAGGGACGATGAGGCTCGCAGAAGGACAGTCGAGGGACGACAACAACGAGGATTCTTCAGTGCAGAGATGTGGAAGAGGAGGATTTGCTCGCAGAAGGACAGTCCAGGGACGACGACGATGATGATTCTTCAGTGCAGACATGTGGAAGAGGAGGATTCGCGCGCAGAAGGGCATTCGAGGGACGATGATGATCGCAGATGGACAGTCAAGGGACGATGATGATCGCAGAAGGACAGTCGAGGGACAATTATGATCGCAGAAGGACTGTCAAGGGACGATGATGATTGCAGAAGGACAGTCGAGGGACGACGACAATAAGGATTCTTCAGTGCAGAGATGTCTAAGAGGAGGATTCGCGAGCAGAAGGACAGTCGAGGGACGATGAGGATCACAGATGGACAGTCGGGGGACAATGATGATCACAGAAGGACAGTCGGGGGACGATGAGGATCACAGAAGGACAGTCAAGGGACGATGATGATCGAAGAAAGACAGTCGAGGGACAATTATGATCGCAGAAAGACAGTCGAGGGACGACGATGATGATTCTTCAGTGCAGACATGTGGAAGAGGAGGATTTGCTCGCAGAAGGACAGTCGAGGGACGATTATGATCGCAGAAGGACAGTCGAGGGACGATGATGATCGCAGAAGGACAGTCGAGGGATGATGATGATGATGATTGCAGAAGGACTGTAAAGGGACGATAATGATAGTAGAAGGACAGTCGAGGGACGACGATGATGATTCTTCAGTGCAGAGATGGCTAAGAGGAGGATTCGCGAGCAGAAGGACAGTCGAGGGACGATGAGGATCACAGAAGGACAGTCGGGGGACAATGATGATCACAGTCGTTTGGCGCCGCCCTGAGTGGTCGCCTTTTAAGCAGCTCCCGTTGTCCGTGCATTAATTGTTGTTTTAGTTCGTTTTCTTTCGTCTTTTTTCTTTAGTTTTATTTTTTATTTTGCTACAGTCGAACTATAACAGTTCAGGATTATGGATTTTATGGATTTTATGGATTTTATCGCAGCTGAACGTCGACAGGAGTCGTCAACTGTTATTGTTTACAACCGAGCCCAGCTCCTGGATTTAGCCCACACAGCGCTGCTGCTCCCCAGGGAAAAGTTTGATATTCCGGACGAATTGAAAAGACGACGCCGTGGACGCAGGGCGGGATTGAAATGTAAGGCAAAGCGGAGGAGGTTCAAGTACAAGCCGGTTATACCGTCTATTATTATGGGCAATGTGAGGTGTCTACATAACAAGATGGATGAGTTGGCGGGACTTGTTCGTGGACAAAGGATTTATCGGGAAGCTAGCCTAATGTGTTTTACTGAGACATGGCTGAACGACATCATACCCATACAGAACGTCACTATCGACGGTTTCCAGACCATCACAGCGGACAGGGATCGCGTCTCTTCCGGTAAGAGTAAGGGTGGTGGGCTGGCTTTATTAGTTAACAACAGATGGTGTCATCCGAACCATATTACTCTTAAGGAAAAGTTTTGTAGCCCGGACATTGAACTGCTAGCCGTTAGCCTGAGACCCTACTATCTACCTAGGGAATTCACGGCGGCCATTGCTGTTATTGTTTACATCCCGCCCTCTGCTGACGCAAACGCAGCGTGTGACGTCATCCACTCTGTTATCGCGAGGTTACAGACAGCGCATCCCAGTGCTTTCCTTGCAATTTCGGGGGATTTTAACCATGCATCTCTCTCTTCAACGCTGCCCACGTTCAAACAGTTCGTGAAGTGCCCAACCAGGAATAATAAAACTCTGGACTTGTTATATGCTAATGTGAAGGATGCATACAACTCCACTGCACTCCCTCCCCTCGGTAGATCGGATCACAACCTTGTCCACCTCACCCCACTCTACAGGCCTATGGTCCAACAGCAGCCTGCAACCACCAGGACTATTAGGAGATGGTCCCCGGAGGCGAATGAGGCCCTACAGGACTGCTTTGAAACAACAGACTGGGATGTGTTCTGTGAGGCTCATGGGGAGGACATCGATGGACTCACTGACTGCATAACAGACTATATTAATTTTTGTGTAGACAACACTGTACCCACCAGGAAGGTACGCTGTTTCCCAAACAATAAACCCTGGGTCACCAGCGACCTGAAGGCCCTGCTGAATGAGAAGAAGAGGGCCTTCAAGGAGAAGGACAAGGACAAATTGAAATGCGTCCAGAGGGAGCTGAAGTTGCGGATTGCTGAGGGGAAGAGAGTGTATAAGGAGAAGATGGAGGACAAGCTGAGGCAGAGCCAGGTGAGAGAGGTGTGGAAGGGTATGAGAAATATCACTGGCTTCAAAAAGTCAAACAGTGGGCAGACGGAGGGGACCCAGGACAGAGCCAATGAGCTGAACCAATTTTTTAACAGGTTCGATACTGGCCCTGTCCACCTCCCCTCCAGCTCCCCAGACCACACACCCTCACGGCTATCCCACCCCCACTTTGCTCACAGCACCTCTGCTGAGACAATCAGTGACCCCACCTCCGCCCCTGCCCCCCCTGGACTGATCCTCAACACCCCCCTTCCCCCCACCTCCCTACCTGGGCTGGCTTTCACCACCAACCAAGTGAAGAGAGAGCTGGAGAGACTACACCAGTGGAAAGCGGCGGGCCCTGATGGCATCAGCCCAAGGGTGCTGAGGGTCTGTGCTGACCAACTGTGTGGAATACTCCAGCGTCTTTTCAACCTTAGCCTGAGCCTAGAAAGGGTCCCTGTGCTGTGGAAAACATCCTGCCTCGTCCCAGTGCCCAAGAAGGCACACCCCACTGTCCTGAATGACTTCAGACCTGTAGCGCTAACATCCCACATCATGAAGACCCTGGAAAGGTTAGTCCTCGCTCACCTCAGACCCCTGGTGTGTTCATCAATGGACCCCCTGCAGTTTGCATACCAGCGCAACATCGGGGTGGATGATGCAATCATCTACCTTCTGCAGAGGGCCTACTCTCACCTGGACAACGCAGGTTGCACTGTGAGGGTCATGTTTTTTGACTTCTCCAGTGCCTTCAATACCATTCAGCCCCTGCTACTGGGTGAGAAGATGAGGAGGATGAAAGTGGAAGGACCCTTAGTCTCCTGGGTCACGGACTACCTGACCGGTAGGCCACAATTTGTGCGACTACAGAGCTGTGTGTCAGAACGGGCAGTTAGCAACACAGGGGCCCCCCAGGGTACGGTCCTGTCCCCCTTCCTGTTCACCCTCTACACCTCAGACTTCAGATATAACTCTGAAACATGCCACCTACAGAAGTTCTCGGATGACTCTGCTATTGTAGGGTGCATCAGGGGTGGGCAGGAGGAGGAGTACAGGAGCACAATCAGTGACTTTGTGTTGTGGTGTGAGCAGAACCACCTTCAGCTCAACATCAGCAAAACTAAGGAGATGGTGGTGGACTTCAGGAGAACCAAGGCACAACTGACTGCAGTCCCTATAAAGGGGATGGATGTGGAAATGGTTGAGTCATACAAGTTCTTGGGTGTCCATATGGACAACAGACTGGAATGGGCTGGTAACACCGGGGCCCTGTACAAAAAGGGCCAGAGCCGACTCTACTTTCTGAGGAGGCTCAGGTCCTTCAACGTGTGCAGTAAACTACTGCATACCTTCTACCAGTCTGTGGTGGCCAGTGCCATCTTTTTTGCAGTGGTGTGCTGGGGAGCAAACATCAAAGCCGGTGATGCTACTCGGGTAAATAAGCTGATCAGGAAGGCTAGCTCTGTCCTGGGGATGAGCCTTGACACTCTAGAGGAGGTGGCGGAGAGACGGATCCTGGCCAAACTGCTGGCCATCATGGACAACGTCACCCACCCTCTGCACGCTATGGTTATGACGCAGAGGAGCTCTTTCAGTCACAGACTGATCCCACCACAGTGTGCCAGAGAGCGCTACAGGAGGTCCTTCCTGCCGGCGGCTATGAGACTATATAATGCCTCACCGGGGTGCCGTGCCGTCGGCAACATAGATCTGGAACTGTTGGGGTGCTAGGACCTAGTTTAATAATTATGCATCCATCCGTGAGTAACTCTGTTCCGTCAGCACTCATCCACTCAGGCCATACGTATTCATACAGGTCTGTATATACATACCCATGTACAGTTGTTATATTATATCACATGCAATATTGTAAGTAATTATTGGACCTAGGCATTCACTCAGGAATGCATATTAGTATCCTGCCAGTTGCACCTTTTCTCATTGCTTTTAGTATATCAAATGTGCAATAAGTGCAGTTGTCTGTAATTAAACCCTGCGCACTAAGGACTGTATTTTAAGGGAATTACTATTATTACCCCAATGATATCATACACACATTTAGCTATTAAAGTATCTCTTCCTGTCATTTACCTGTACAGTTTGTGTAAACATGCAAGTATTCACTTATCTGTAAATATAACTGTATACCTAACTGTACAGCTAATTTAACCATGCAAAATTTTCACCTACCTGTTCATTTACCCAGTCTGTCTATTAAGTAAACTATTATTACCCTCGCTCATATCATACGCATTAGCTACTGAAGTATTTCTCTGCCATCAACCTGTATAGTATAGTTAACCATCCAACATCCACCAATGTATAGTGTACATATTCAGCCAACCACTCATACTATGCAATGTCCTTTTATAGCTTTTTTTTGCACTCCAGATATCCTGTATTTCTATACTTTTTCATACTGCCGCTCTATGTATCATGTACCGTGTATCTGTCTTTTGTGTACTTTCGTTGTGGCATTTTGCACCTGCCCTGTGTTTTTGTTGTAGCTGCTTGATAATGAAATTTCCCCCCCGGGGGATCAATAAAGTACCTATCTATCTATCTATCTATCATCTAGAAGGACAGTCGGGGGACGATGAGGATCACAGAACGACAGTCGGGGGACGATGAGGATCACAGAAGGACAGTCAAGGGACGATGATGATCGCAGAAGGACAGTCGAGGGACGGTGTTGCTCGCAGAAGGACAGTCGAGGGACCATGATGATCGCAGAAGGACAGTCGAGGGACCATGATGATCGCAGAAGGACAGTCGAGGGGAGATGATGATCGCAGAAGGACAGTCGGGGGACGATGATTATCGTAGAAGGAAAGTCGAGGGACGATGAGGATCGCAGGAGGACGGTCGATGGACGATGATGATCGCAGAAGGACAGTCGAGGGACGACGACGATGATGATTCTTCAGTGCAGACATGTGGAAGAGGAGGATTTGCGGGCAGAAGGACAGTCGAGGGTCGATGAGGATCACAGAAGGACAGTCGGGGGACGATGATTATCGTAGAAGGACAGTCGAGGGACGATGAGGATTGCAGGAGGACAGTCGAGGGACGATGTTGATCGCAGAAGGACAGTCGAGGGACGACGACGATGATGATTCTTCAGTGCAGACATGTGGAAGAGGAGGATTTGCGAGCAGAAGGACAGTCGAGGGTCAATGAGTATCACAGAAGGACAGTCGGGGGACGATGATTATCGTAGAAGGACAGTCGAGGGACGATGAGGATTGCAGGAGGACAGTCGAGGGACGATGTTGATCGCAGAAGGACAGTCGAGGGACGACGACGATGATGATTCTTCAGTGCAGACATGTGGAAGAGGAGGATTTGCGAGCAGAAGGACAGTCGAGGGTCAATGAGGATCACAGAAGGACAGTCGGGGGACGATGATTATCGTAGAAGGACAGTCGAGGGACGATGAGGATTGCAGGAGGACAGTTGAGGGACGATGAGGATCGCAGAAGGACAGTCGAGGGACGATGATGATCGCAGAAGGACAGTCGAGGGACGATGAGGATCACAGAAGGACAGTCAAGGGACGATGATGATCGCAGAAGGACAGTCGAGGGACAATTATGACCGCAGAAAGACAGTCGAGGGACGACGATGATGATTCTTCAGTGCAGACATGTGGAAGAGGAGGATTTGGGCGCAGAAGGACAGTCGAGGGACGATGATGATCGCAGAAGGACAGTCGAGGGAAAGTTATGACCGCAGAAAGACAGTCGAGGGACGACGATGATGATTCTTCAGTGCAGACATGTGGAAGAGTAGGATTTGGACACAGAAGGACAGTCGAGGGACGATGATGATCGTAGAAGTACATTCGAGGGACGATGATGATCGCAGAAAGACAGTCGAGGGACGATGAGGATCGAAGAAGGACAGTCGAGGGACGATGATGATCGCAGAAGGACAGTCGAGGGACGATGATTATCGTAGAAGGAAAGTCGAGGGACGATGAGGATCGCAGGAGGACGGTCGATGGACGATGATGATCGCAGAAGGACAGTCGAGGGACGACGACGATGATGATTCTTCAGTGCAGACATGTGGAAGAGGAGGATTTGCGGGCAGAAGGACAGTCGAGGGTCGATGAGGATCACAGAAGGACAGTCGGGGGACGATGATTATCGTAGAAGGACAGTCGAGGGACGATGAGGATTGCAGGAGGACAGTCGAGGGACGATGTTGATCGCAGAAGGACAGTCGAGGGACGACGACGATGATGATTCTTCAGTGCAGACATGTGGAAGAGGAGGATTTGCGAGCAGAAGGACAGTCGAGGGTCAATGAGGATCACAGAAGGACAGTCGGGGGACGATGATTATCGTAGAAGGACAGTCGAGGGACGATGAGGATTGCAGGAGGACAGTTGAGGGACGATGAGGATCGCAGAAGGACAGTCGAGGGACGATGATGATCGCAGAAGGACAGTCGAGGGACGATGAGGATCACAGAAGGACAGTCAAGGGACGATGATGATCGCAGAAGGACAGTCGAGGGACAATTATGACCGCAGAAAGACAGTCGAGGGACGACGATGATGATTCTTCAGTGCAGACATGTGGAAGAGGAGGATTTGGGCGCAGAAGGACAGTCGAGGGACGATGATGATCGCAGAAGGACAGTCGAGGGAAAGTTATGACCGCAGAAAGACAGTCGAGGGACGACGATGATGATTCTTCAGTGCAGACATGTGGAAGAGTAGGATTTGGACGCAGAAGGACAGTCGAGGGACGATGATGATCGCAGAAAGACAGTCGAGGGACGATGAGGATCGAAGAAGGACAGTCGAGGGACGATGATGATCGCAGAAGGACAGTCGAGGGACGATGATTATCGTAGAAGGAAAGTCGAGGGACGATGATGATCGCAGAAAGACAGTCGAGGGACGATGAGGATCGAAGAAGGACAGTCGAGGGACGATGATGATCGCAGAAGGACAGTCGAGGGACGATGATTATCGTAGAAGGAAAGTCGAGGGACGATGAGGATCGCAGGAGGACGGTCGATGGACGATGATGATCGCAGAAGGACAGTCGAGGGACGACGACGATGATGATTCTTCAGTGCAGACATGTGGAAGAGGAGGATTTGCGAGCAGAAGGACAGTCGAGGGTCAATGAGGATCACAGAAGGACAGTCGGGGGACGATGAGGATCACAGAAGGACAGTCAAGGGACGATGAGGATCGCAGAAGGACAGTCAAGGGACGATGATGATCGCAGAAGGACTGTCGAGGGGCGATGATGATCGCAGAAGGACAGTCGAGGGACGATGTTGATTCCAGAAGGACAGTCGAGGGACGATGATGATCGCAGAATGACAGTCGAGGGATGATGTTGATCGCAGAAGGACAGTCGGGGGACAATTATGATCACGGAAGGACAGTCGAGGGACCATGATGATCGCAGAAGGACAGTCGAGGGACGACGACAATGAGGATTCTTCAGTGCAGAGATGTCGAAGAGGAGGATTTGCGAGCAGAAGGACAGTCGAGGGACGATGAGGATCGCAGAAGGACAGTCAAGGGACGATGATGATCGCAGAAGGACTGTCGAGGGGCGATGATGATCGCAGAAGGACAGTCGAGGGACGATGTTGATTCCAGAAGGACAGTCGAGGGACGATGATGATCGCAGAATGACAGTCGAGGGACGATGTTGATCGCAGAAGGACAGTCAAGGGACGATGATGATCGCAGAAGGACAGTCGAGGGACGATGATGATCGCAGAAGGACAGTCGAGGGACAACGACAATGAGGATTCTTCAGTGCAGACTTCTGGAAGAGGAGGATTCACGCGCAGAAGGACAGTCGAGGGACGATGATTATCGCAGAAGGACAGTCGAGGGACCATGATGACCGCAGAAGGACAGTCGAGGGACGACAATGATGATTCTTCAGTGCAGACATGTGGAAGAGTAGGATTTGGACGCAGAAGGACAGTCGAGGGACGATGATGATCGTAGAAGTACATTCGAGGGACGATGATGATCGCAGAAAGACAGTCGAGGGACGATGAGGATCGAAGAAGGACAGTCGAGGGACGATGATGATCGCAGAAGGACAGTCGAAGGACGATGATTATCGTAGAAGGAAAGTCGAGGGACGATGAGGATCGCAGGAGGACGGTCGATGGACGATGATCGCAGAAGGACAGTCGAGGGACGACGACGATGATGATTCTTCAGTGCAGACATGTGGAAGAGGAGGATTTGCGGGCAGAAGGACAGTCGAGGGTCGATGAGGATCACAGAAGGACAGTCGGGGGACGATGATTATCGTAGAAGGACAGTCGAGGGACGATGAGGATTGCAGGAGGACAGTCGAGGGACGATGTTTATCGCAGAAGGACAGTCGAGGGACGACGACGATGATGATTCTTCAGTGCAGACATGTGGAAGAGGAGGATTTGCGAGCAGAAGGACAGTCGAGGGTCAATGAGGATCACAGAAGGACAGTCGGGGGACGATGATTATCGTAGAAGGACAGTCGAGGGACGATGAGGATTGCAGGAGGACAGTTGAGCGACGATGAGGATCGCAGAAGGACAGTCGAGGGACGATGATGATCGCAGAAGGACAGTCGAGGGACGATGAGGATCACAGAAGGACAGTCAAGGGACGATGATGATCGCAGAAGGACAGTCGAGGGACAATTATGACCGCAGAAAGACAGTCGAGGGACGACGATGATGATTCTTCAGTGCAGACATGTGGAAGAGGAGGATTTGGGCGCAGAAGGACAGTCGAGGGACGATGATGATCGCAGAAGGACAGTCGAGGGAAAGTTATGACCGCAGAAAGACAGTCGAGGGACGACGATGATGATTCTTCAGTGCAGACATGTGGAAGAGTAGGATTTGGACGCAGAAGGACAGTCGAGGGACGATGATGATCGTAGAAGTACATTCGAGGGACGATGATGATCGCAGAAAGACAGTCGAGGGACGATGAGGATCGAAGAAGGACAGTCGAGGGACGATGATGATCGCAGAAGGACAGTCGAGGGACGATGATTATCGTAGAAGGAAAGTCCAGGGACGATGAGGATCGCAGGAGGACGGTCGATGGACGATGATGATCGCAGAAGGACAGTCGAGGGACGACGACGATGATGATTCTTCAGTGCAGACATGTGGAAGAGGAGGATTTGCGAGCAGAAGGACAGTCGAGGGTCAATGAGGATCACAGAAGGACAGTCGGGGGATGATGAGGATCACAGAAGGACAGTCAAGGGACGATGATGATCGCAGAAGGACAGTCGAGGGGCGATGATGATCGCAGAAGGACAGTCGAGGGACGATGTTGATCGCAGAAGGACAGTCAAGGGACGATGATGATCGCAGAATGACAGTCGAGGGACAATGTTGATCGCAGAAGGACAGTCAAGGGGCGATGATGATCGCAGAAGGACAGTCAAGGGACGATGATGATCGCAGAAGGACAGTCGAGGGACGATGATGATCGCAGAAAGACAGTCGAGGGACGACGACAATGAGGATTCTTCAGTGCAGAGATGTCGAAGAGGAGGATTTGCGAGCAGAAGGACAGTCGAGGGACGATGAGGATCGCAGAAGGACAGTCAAGGGACGATGATGATCGCAGAAGGACTGTCGAGGGGCGATGATGATCGCAGAAGGACAGTCGAGGGACGATGTTGATTCCAGAAGGACAGTCGAGGGACGATGATGATCGCAGAATGACAGTCGAGGGACGATGTTGATCGCAGAAGGACAGTCGGGGGACAATTATGATCACGGAAGGACAGTCGAGGGACCATGATGATCGCAGAAGGACAGTCGAGGGACGATGATGATCGCAGAAGGACAGTCAAGGGACGATGATGATCGCAGAAGGACAGTCAAGGGACGATGATGATCGCAGAAGGACAGTCGAGGGACCATGATGATCGCAGAAGGACAGTCGAGGGACGATGATGATCGCAGAAGGACAGTCGAGGGACAATGATGATCACGGAAGGACAGTCGAGGGACCATGATGATCGCATAAGGACAGTCGAGGGACGATGATGATCGCAGAAGGACAGTCAAGGGACGATGATTATCGCAGAAGGACAGTCGAGGGACGATGATGATCGCAGAAGGACAGTCGAGGGACGATGATGATCGCAGAAGGACAGTCGAGGGACGATGATGATCGCAGAAGGACAGTCGAGGGGAGATGATGATCGCAGAAGGACAGTAGGGGGACATGATGATCGCAGAAGGACAGTCGAGGGACGATGATGATCGCAGAAGGACAGTCAAGGGACGATGATGATCGCAGAAGGACAGTCGAGGGACGATGTTGATCGCAGAAGGACAGTCGAGGGACGACGACGATGATGATTCTTCAGTGCAGACATGTGAAAGAGGAGGATTCGCGCGCAGAAGGGCATTCGAGGGACGATGATGATCGCAGAAGGACAGTCGAGGGACCATGATGATCGCAGAAGGACAGTCGAGGGGCGATGATGATCGCAGAAGGACAGTCGAGGGACGATGATGATCGCAGAAGGACAGTAGAGGGACAATTATGATCGCAGAAAAACAGTCGAGGGACGACAATGATGATTCTTCAGTATTGACATGTGGAAGAGGAGGATTTGCTCGCAGAAGGACAGTCGAGGGGAGATGATGATCGCAGAAGGACAGTCGGGGGACAATGATGATCACGGAAGGACAGTCGAGGGGAGATGATCAACGCAGAAGGACAGTAGGGGGACAATGATGATCACAGAAGGACAGTCGAGGGACCATGATGATCGCAGAAGGACAGTCGAGGGACGATGATGATCGCAGAAGGACAGTCGGGGGACAATTATGATCACGGAAGGACAGTCGAGGGACCATGATGATCGCAGAAGGACAGTCGAGGGACGATGATGATCGCAGAAGGACAGTCAAGGGACGATGATGATCGCAGAAGGACAGTCGAGGGACGATGATGATCGCAGATGGACAGTCGAGGGGAGATGATGATCGCAGAAGGACAGTAGGGGGACAATGATGATCACAGAAGGACAGTCGAGGGACCATGATGATCGCAGAAGGACAGTCGAGGGACGATGATGATCGCAGAAGGACAGTCGAGGGACAATGATGATCACGGAAGGACAGTCGAGGGACCATGATGATCGCAGAAGGACAGTCGAGGGACGATGATGATCGCAGAAGGACAGTCAAGGGACGATGATGATCGCAGAAGGACAGTCGAGGGACGATGATGATCGCAGAAGGACAGTCGAGGGGAGATGATGATCGCAGAAGGACAGTAGGGGGACAATGATGATCACAGAAGGACAGTCGAGGGACCATGATGATCGCAGAAGGACAGTCGAGGGACGATGATGATCGCAGAAGGACAGTCAAGGGACGATGATGATCGCAGAAGGACAGTCGAGGGACGATGATGATCGCAGAAGGACAGTCGAGGGGAGATGATGATCGCAGAAGGACAGTAGGGGGACAATTATGATCGCAGAAAGACAGTCGAGGGACGACGATGATGATTCTTCAGTGCAGACATGTGGAAGAGGAGGATTTGCTCGCAGAAGGACAGTCAAGGGACGATGATGATCGCAGAAGGACAGTCGAGGGACCATGATGATCGCAGAAGGACAGTCGAGGGGCGATGATGATCGCAGAAGGACAGTCGAGGGACGATGATGATCGCAGAAGGACAGTCGAGGGATGATGATGATCGCAGAAGGACAGTCGAGGGATGATGATGATTGCAGAAGGACTGTCAAGGGACGATGATGATTGCAGAAGGACAGTCGAGGGACGACGACAATAAGGATTCTTCAGTGCAGAGATGTCTAAGAGGAGGATTCGCGAGCAGAAGGACAGTCGAGGGACGATGAGGATCACAGAAGGACAGTCGGGGGACAATGATGATCACAGAAGGACAGTCGGGGGACGATGAGGATCACAGAAGGACAGTCAAGGGACGATGATGATCGAAGAAAGACAGTCGAGGGACAATTATGATCGCAGAAAGACAGTCGAGGGACGACGATGATGATTCTTCAGTGCAGACATGTGGAAGAGGAGGATTTGCTCGCAGAAGGAAAGTCGAGGGACGATTATGATCGCAGAAGGACAGTCGAGGGACGATGATGATCGCAGAAGGACAGTCGAGGGATGATGATGATTGCAGAAGGACTGTAAAGGGACGATAATGATAGTAGAAGGACAGTCGAGGGACGACGATGATGATTCTTCAATGCAGAGATGGCTAAGAGGAGGATTCGCGAGCAGAAGGACAGTCGAGGGACGATGAGGATCACAGAAGGACAGTCGGGGGACAATGATGATCACAGAACGACAGTCGGGGGACGATGAGGATCACAGAAGGACAGTCAAGGGACGATGATGATCGCAGAAGGACAGTCGAGGGACGGTGTTGATCGCAGAAGGACAGTCGAGGGACGGTGTTGCTCGCAGAAGGACAGTCGAGGGACCATGATGATCGCAGAAGGACAGTCGAGGGACCATGATGATCGCAGAAGGACAGTCGAGGGGAGATGATGATCGCAGAAGGACAGTCGGGGGACAATGATGATCACGGAAGGACAGTCGAGGGACGATGTTGATCGCAGAAGGACAGTCGAGGGACGACGACGATGATGATTCTTCAGTGCAGACATGTGAAAGAGGAGGATTCGCGCGCAGAAGGGCATTCGAGGGACGATGATGATCGCAGAAGGACAGTCGAGGGGCGATGATGATCGCAGAAGGACAGTCGAGGGACGATGATGATCGCAGAAGGACAGTCGAGGGACAATTATGATCGCAGAAGGACAGTCGAGGGACAATTATGATCGCAGAAAGACAGTCAAGGGACGACGATGATGATTCTTCAGTATAGACATGTGGAAGAGGAGGATTTGCTCGCAGAAGGACAGTCGAGGGACGATGATGATCGCAGAAGGACAGTCGAGGGACCATGATGATCGCAGAAGGACGTCGAGGGGAGATGATCATCGCAGAAGGACAGTAGGGGGACAATGATGATCACAGAAGGACAGTCGGGGGACAATTATGATCACGGAAGGACAGTCGAGGGACCATGATGATCGCAGAAGGACAGTCGAGGGACGATGATGATCGCAGAAGGACTGTCAAGGGACGATGATGATCGCAGAAGGACAGTCGAGGGACGATGATGATCGCAGAAGGACAGTCGAGGGGAGATGATGATCGCAGAAGGACAGTAGGGGGACAATGATGATCACAGAAGGACAGTCGAGGGACCATGATGATCGCAGAAGGACAGTCGAGGGACGATGATGATCGCAGAAGGACAGTCGGGGGACAATGATGATCACGGAAGGACAGTCGAGGGACCATGATGATCGCAGAAGGACAGTCGAGAGACGATGATGATCGCAGAAGGACAGTCAAGGGACGATGATGATCGCAGAAGGACAGTCGAGGGACGATGATGATCGCAGAAGGACAGTCGAGGGGAGATGATGATCGCAGAAGGACAGTAGGGGGACAATGATGATCACAGAAGGACAGTCGAGGGACCATGATGATCGCAGAAGGACAGTCAAGGGACGATGATGATCGCAGAAGGACAGTCAAGGGACCATGATGATCGCAGAAGGACAGTCGAGGGATGATGATGATCGCAGAAGGACAGTCAAGGGACCATGATGATCGCAGAAGGACAGTCGAGGGACCATGATGATCGCAGAAGGACAGTCGAGGGGAGATGATGATAGCAGAAGGACAGTCGGGGGACAATGATGATCACGGAAGGACAGTCGAGGGACCATGATGATCGCAGAAGGACTGTCAAGGGACGATGATGATTGCAGAAGGACAGTCGAGGGACCATGATGATCGCAGAAGGACAGTCGAGGGGAGATGATGATCGCAGAAGGACAGTCGGGGGACAATGATGATCACGGAAGGACAGTCGAGGGACCATGATGATCGCAGAAGGACAGTCGAGGGACCATGATGATCGCAGAAGGACAGTCAAGGGACGATGATGATCGCAGAAGGACAGTCGAGGGACCATGATGATCGCAGAAGGACAGTCGAGGGGAGATGATGATCGCGGAAGGACAGTAGGGGGACAATGATGATCACAGAAGGACAGTCGAGGGACCATGATGATCGCAGAAGGACAGTCGAGGGACGATGATGATCGCAGAAGGACAGTCGGGGGACAATGATGATCACGGAAGGACAGTCGAGGGGAGATGATGATCGCAGAAGGACAGTAGGGGGACAATGATGATCACAGAAGGACAGTCGAGGGACCATGATGATCGCAGAAGGACAGTCGGGGGACAATGATGATCACGGAAGGACAGTCGAGGGACCATGATGATCGCAGAAGGACAGTCGAGGGACGATGATGATCGCAGAAGGACAGTCAAGGGACGATGATGATCGCAGAAGGACAGTCGAGGGACGATGATGATCGCAGAAGGACAGTCGAGGGGAGATGATGATCGCAGAAGGACAGTAGGGGGACAATGATGATCACAGAAGGACAGTCGAGGGACCATGATGATCGCAGAAGGACAGTTGAGGGACGATGATGATCGCAGAAGGACAGTCGGGGGACAATGATGATCACGGAAGGACAGTCGAGGGACGATGTTGATCGCAGAAGGACAGTCGAGGGACGACGACGATGATGATTCTTCAGTGCAGACATGTGAAAGAGGAGGATTCGCGCGCAGAAGGGCATTCGAGGGACGATGATGATCGCAGAAGGACAGTCGAGGGGCGATGATGATCGCAGAAGGACAGTCGAGGGACGATGATGATCGCAGAAGGACAGTCGAGGGACAATTATGATCGCAGAAGGACAGTCGAGGGACAATTATGATCGCAGAAAGACAGTCAAGGGACGACGATGATGATTCTTCAGTATAGACATGTGGAAGAGGAGGATTTGCTCGCAGAAGGACAGTCGAGGGACGATGATGATCGCAGAAGGACAGTCGAGGGACCATGATGATCGCAGAAGGACGTCGAGGGGAGATGATCATCGCAGAAGGACAGTAGGGGGACAATGATGATCACAGAAGGACAGTCGGGGGACAATTATGATCACGGAAGGACAGTCGAGGGACCATGATGATCGCAGAAGGACAGTCGAGGGACGATGATGATCGCAGAAGGACTGTCAAGGGACGATGATGATCGCAGAAGGACAGTCGAGGGACGATGATGATCGCAGAAGGACAGTCGAGGGGAGATGATGATCGCAGAAGGACAGTCGAGGGACGATGATGATCGCAGAAGGACAGTCGGGGGACAATGATGATCACGGAAGGACAGTCGAGGGACCATGATGATCGCAGAAGGACAGTCGAGAGACGATGATGATCGCAGAAGGACAGTCAAGGGACGATGATGATCGCAGAAGGACAGTCGAGGGACGATGATGATCGCAGAAGGACAGTCGAGGGGAGATGATGATCGCAGAAGGACAGTAGGGGGACAATGATGATCACAGAAGGACAGTCGAGGGACCATGATGATCGCAGAAGGACAGTCGAGGGACGATGATGATCGCAGAAGGACAGTCAAGGGACCATGATGATCGCAGAAGGACAGTCGAGGGATGATGATGATCGCAGAAGGACAGTCAAGGGACCATGATGATCGCAGAAGGACAGTCGAGGGACCATGATGATCGCAGAAGGACAGTCGAGGGGAGATGATGATAGCAGAAGGACAGTCGGGGGACAATGATGATCACGGAAGGACAGTCGAGGGACCATGATGATCGCAGAAGGACTGTCAAGGGACGATGATGATCGCAGAAGGAAAGTCGAGGGACGATGTGTATCGCAGAAGGACAGTCGAGGGACGACGACGATGATGATTCTTCAGTGCAGACATGTGGAAGAGTTGGATTCACGAGCAGAAGAATAGTCGAGGGACGATGAGGATCGCAGAAGGACAGTCGAGGGATGATGAGGATCGCAGAAAGACAGTCGAGGGACCATGATGATCGCAGAAGGACAGTCGAGGGGAGATGATGATAGCAGAAGGACAGTCGGGGGACAATGATGATCACGGAAGGACAGTCGAGGGACCATGATTATCGCAGAAGGACTGTAAAGGGACGATAATGATAGTAGAAGGACAGTCGAGGGACGACGATGATGATTCTTCAGTGCAGACATGTGGAAGAGGAGGATTTGCTCGCAGAAGGACAGTCGAGGGACGATGATGATTGCAGAAGGACAGTCGAGGGACCATGATGATCGCAGAAGGACAGTCGAGGGGAGATGATGATAGCAGAAGGACAGTCGGGGGACAATGATGATCACGGAAGGACAGTCGAGGGACCATGATGATCGCAGAAGGACTGTCAAGGGACGATGATGATCGCAGAAGGAAAGTCGAGGGACGATGTGTATCGCAGAAGGACAGTCGAGGGACGACGACGATGATGATTCTTCAGTGCAGACATGTGGAAGAGTTGGATTCACGAGCAGAAGAATAGTCGAGGGACGATGAGGATCGCAGAAGGACAGTCGAGGGATGATGAGGATCGCAGAAAGACAGTCGAGGGACATTGATGATCGCATAAGGACAGTCGAGGGACGACGACGATGATGATCGTAGAAGGACAGTCGAGGGACGATGATGATCGCAGAAGGACAGTCGAAGGACGATGAGGATCGCAGAAGGACAGTCGAGGAACGATGAGGATCAAAGAAGGACAGTCGAGGGACGATGAGGCTCGCAGAAGGACAGTCGAGGGACGACAACAACGAGGATTCTTCAGTGCAGAGATGTGGAAGAGGAGGATTTGCTCGCAGAAGGACAGTCCAGGGACGACGACGATGATGATTCTTCAGTGCAGACATGTGGAAGAGGAGGATTCGCGCGCAGAAGGGCATTCGAGGGACGATGATGATCGCAGATGGACAGTCAAGGGACGATGATGATCGCAGAAGGACAGTCGAGGGACAATTATGATCGCAGAAGGACTGTCAAGGGACGATGATGATTGCAGAAGGACAGTCGAGGGACGACGACAATAAGGATTCTTCAGTGCAGAGATGTCTAAGAGGAGGATTCGCGAGCAGAAGGACAGTCGAGGGACGATGATGATCGCAGAAGGACAGTCGAGGGACAATTATAATCGCAGAAAGACAGTCGAGGGACGATGAGGATCACAGATGGACAGTCGGGGGACAATGATGATCACAGAAGGACAGTCGGGGGACGATGAGGATCACAGAAGGACAGTCAAGGGACGATGATGATCGAAGAAAGACAGTCGAGGGACAATTATGATCGCAGAAAGACAGTCGAGGGACGACGATGATGATTCTTCAGTGCAGACATGTGGAAGAGGAGGATTTGCTCGCAGAAGGACAGTCGAGGGACGATTATGATCGCAGAAGGACAGTCGAGGGACGATGATGATCGCAGAAGGACAGTCGAGGGATGATGATGATTGCAGAAGGACTGTAAAGGGACGATAATGATAGCAGAAGGACAGTCGAGGGACGACGACAATGAGGATTCTTCAGTGCAGAGATGGCTAAGAGGAGGATTCGCGAGCAGAAGGACAGTCGAGGGACGATGAGGATCACAGAAGGACAGTCGGGGGACAATGATGATCACAGAAGGACAGTCGGGGGACGATGAGGATCACAGAACGACAGTCGGGGGACGATGAGGATCACAGAAGGAAAGTCAAGGGACGATGATGATCGCAGAAGGACAGTCGAGGGACGGTGTTGATCGCAGAAGGACAGTCGAGGGACGACGACGATGATGATTCTTCAGTGCAGACATGTGGAAGAGGAGGATTCGCGCGCAGAAGGGCATTCGAGGGACAATTATGATCGCAGAAAGACAGTCGAGGGACGACGATGATGATTCTTCAGTATAGACATGTGGAGGAGGAGGATTTGCTCGCAGAAGGACAGTCGAGGGACGATGATGATCGCAGAAGGACAGTCGAGAGGAGATGATGATCGCAGAAGGACAGTCGAGGGGAGATGATGATCGCAGAAGGACAGTCAAGGGACGATGATGATCGCAGAAGGACAGTCAAGGGACGATGATGATCGCAGAAGGACAGTCGAGGGGAGATGATGATCGCAGAAGGACAGTAGGGGGACAATGATGATCACAGAAGGACAGTCGAGGGACCATGATGATCGCAGAAGGACAGTCGAGGGACGATGATGATCGCAGAAGGACAGTCGGGGGACAATGATGATCACGGAAGGACAGTCGAGGGACCATTATGATCGCAGAAGGACAGTCGAGGGACCATGATGATCGCAGAAGGACAGTCAAGGGACGATGATGATCGCAGAAGGACAGTCGAGGGACGATGATGATCGCAGAAGGACAGTCGAGGGGAGATGATGATCGCAGAAGGACAGTAGGGGGACAATGATGATCGCAGAAGGACAGTCGAGGGACGATGATGATCGCAGAAGGACAGTCAAGGGACGATGATGATCGCAGAAGGACAGTCAAGGGACGATGATGATCGCAGAAGGACAGTCGAGGGACGATGTTGATCGCAGAAGGACAGTCGAGGGACTACGACGATGATGATTCTTCAGTGCAGACATGTGAAAGAGGAGGATTCGCGCGCAGAAGGGCATTCGAGGGACGATGATGATCGCAGAAGGACAGTCGAGGGACCATGATGATCGCAGATGGACAGTCGAGGGGCGATGATGATCGCAGAAGGACAGTCGAGGGACCATGATGATCGCAGAAGGACAGTCGAGGGACCATGATGATCGCAGAAGGACAGTCGAGGGGAGATGATGATCGCAGAAGGACAGTAGGGGGACAATGATGATCGCAGAAGGACAGTCGAGGGACCATGATGATCGCAGAAGGACAGTCGAGGGACGATGATGATCGCAGAAGGACAGTCGAGGGACAATGATGATCACGGAAGGACAGTCGAGGGACCATGATGATCGCAGAAGGACAGTCGAGGGACGATGATGATCGCAGAAGGACAGTCGGGGGACGATGATGATCGCAGAAGGACAGTCGAGGGACGATGATGATCGCAGAAGGACAGTCGAGGGACGATGATGATCGCAGAAAGACAGTCGAGGGGAGATGATGATCGCAGAAGGACAGTAGGGGGACAATGATGATCACAGAAGGACAGTCGAGGGACCATGATGATCACAGAAGGACAGTCGGGGGACAATGATGATCACAGAAGGACAGTCGGGGGACGATGAGGATCACAGAAGGACAGTCAAGGGACGACGACAATGAGGATTCTTCAGTGCAGAGATGTCGAAGAGGAGGATTTGCGAGCAGAAGGACAGTCGAGGGTCGATTATGATCGCAGAAGGACAGTCGAGGGATGATGATGATTGCAGAAGGACTGTAAAGGGACGATAATGATAGTAGAAGGACAGTCGAGGGACGACGATGATGATTCTTCAGTGCAGACATGTGGAAGAGGAGGATTTGCTCGCAGAAGGACAGTCGAGGGACGATGATGATCGCAGAAGGACAGTCGAGGGACCATGATGATCGCAGAAGGACAGTCGAGGGGAGATAATGATAGCAGAAGGACAGTCGGGGGACAATGATGATCACGGAAGGACAGTCGAGGGACCATGATGATCGCAGAAGGACAGTCGGGGGACGATGATGATCGCAGAAGGACAGTCGAGGGACGATGATGATCGCAGAAGGACAGTCGAGGGACGATGATGATCGCAGAAAGACAGTCGAGGGGAGATGATGATCGCAGAAGGACAGTAGGGGGACAATGATGATCACAGAAGGACAGTCGAGGGACCATGATGATCACAGAAGGACAGTCGGGGGACAATGATGATCACAGAAGGACAGTCGGGGGACGATGAGGATCACAGAAGGACAGTCAAGGGACGACGACAATGAGGATTCTTCAGTGCAGAGATGTCGAAGAGGAGGATTTGCGAGCAGAAGGACAGTCGAGGGTCGATTATGATCGCAGAAGGACAGTCGAGGGACGATGATGATCGCAGAAGGACAGTCGAGGGATGATGATGATTGCAGAAGGACTGTAAAGGGACGATAATGATAGTAGAAGGACAGTCGAGGGACGACGATGATGATTCTTCAGTGCAGACATGTGGAAGAGGAGGATTTGCTCGCAGAAGGACAGTCGAGGGACGATGATGATCGCAGAAGGACAGTCGAGGGACCATGATGATCGCAGAAGGACAGTCGAGGGGAGATAATGATAGCAGAAGGACAGTCGGGGGACAATGATGATCACGGAAGGACAGTCGAGGGACCATGATGATCGCAGAAGGACTGTCAAGGGACGATGATGATCGCAGAAGGAAAGTCGAGGGACGATGTGTATCGCAGAAGGACAGTCGAGGGACGACGACGATGATGATTCTTCAGTGCAGACATTTGGAAGAGTTGGATTCACGATTAGAAGAATAGTCGAGGGACGATGAGGATCGCAGAAGGACAGTCGAGGGATGATGAGGATCGCAGAAAGACAGTCGAGGGACATTGATGATCGCATAAGGACAGTCGAGGGACGACGACGATGATGATCGCAGAAGGACAGTCGAGGGACAATGATGATCGCAGAAGGACAGTCGAGGGACGATGAGGATCGCAGAAGGACAGTCGAGGAACGATGAGGATCAAAGAAGGACAGTCGAGGGACGATGAGGATCACAGAAGGACAGTCGGGGGACGATGATGATCACAGAAGGACAGTCGAGGGACGATGTTGATCGCAGAAGGACAGTCGAGGGACGATGATTATCGCAGAAGGACAGTCGAGGGACCATGATGACCGCAGAAGGACAGTCGAGGGACGATGAGGATCGCAGAAGGACAGTCGCGGGACGATGAGGCTCGCAGAAGGACAATCAAGGGACGACGACTATCACAGAAGGACAGTCGAGGGAAGACGACGATGAGGATTCTTCAGTGCAGGCATGTCGAAGAGGAGGATTCACATGCAGTCGAGGGACGATGATTATCGCAGAAGGACAGTCGAGGGACCATGATGACCGCAGAAGGACAGTCGAGGGACGATGAGGATCGCAGAAGGACAGTCGCGGGACGATGAGGCTCGCAGAAGGACAATCAAGGGACGACGACTATCACAGAAGGACAGTCGAGGGACGACGACGATGATGATTCTTCAGTGCAGACATTTGGAAGAGTTGGATTCACGATTAGAAGAATAGTCGAGGGACGATGAGGATCGCAGAAGGACAGTCGAGGGATGATGAGGATCGCAGAAAGACAGTCGAGGGACATTGATGATCGCATAAGGACAGTCGAGGGACGACGACGATGATGATCGCAGAAGGACAGTCGAGGGACAATGATGATCGCAGAAGGACAGTCGAGGGACGATGAGGATCGCAGAAGGACAGTCGAGGAACGATGAGGATCAAAGAAGGACAGTCGAGGGACCATTATGATCGCAGAAGGACAGTCGAGGGACCATGATGATCGCAGAAGGACAGTCAAGGGACGATGATGATCGCAGAAGGACAGTCGAGGGACGATGATGATCGCAGAAGGACAGTCGAGGGGAGATGATGATCGCAGAAGGACAGTAGGGGGACAATGATGATCGCAGAAGGACAGTCGAGGGACGATGATGATCGCAGAAGGACAGTCAAGGGACGATGATGATCGCAGAAGGACAGTCAAGGGACGATGATGATCGCAGAAGGACAGTCGAGGGACGATGTTGATCGCAGAAGGACAGTCGAGGGACTACGACGATGATGATTCTTCAGTGCAGACATGTGAAAGAGGAGGATTCGCGCGCAGAAGGGCATTCGAGGGACGATGATGATCGCAGAAGGACAGTCGAGGGACCATGATGATCGCAGATGGACAGTCGAGGGGCGATGATGATCGCAGAAGGACAGTCGAGGGACCATGATGATCGCAGAAGGACAGTCGAGGGACCATGATGATCGCAGAAGGACAGTCGAGGGGAGATGATGATCGCAGAAGGACAGTAGGGGGACAATGATGATCGCAGAAGGACAGTCGAGGGACCATGATGATCGCAGAAGGACAGTCGAGGGACGATGATGATCGCAGAAGGACAGTCGAGGGACAATGATGATCACGGAAGGACAGTCGAGGGACCATGATGATCGCAGAAGGACAGTCGAGGGACGATGATGATCGCAGAAGGACAGTCGGGGGACGATGATGATCGCAGAAGGACAGTCGAGGGACGATGATGATCGCAGAAGGACAGTCGAGGGACGATGATGATCGCAGAAAGACAGTCGAGGGGAGATGATGATCGCAGAAGGACAGTAGGGGGACAATGATGATCACAGAAGGACAGTCGAGGGACCATGATGATCACAGAAGGACAGTCGGGGGACAATGATGATCACAGAAGGACAGTCGGGGGACGATGAGGATCACAGATGGACAGTCAAGGGACGACGACAATGAGGATTCTTCAGTGCAGAGATGTCGAAGAGGAGGATTTGCGAGCAGAAGGACAGTCGAGGGTCGATTATGATCGCAGAAGGACAGTCGAGGGATGATGATGATTGCAGAAGGACTGTAAAGGGACGATAATGATAGTAGAAGGACAGTCGAGGGACGACGATGATGATTCTTCAGTGCAGACATGTGGAAGAGGAGGATTTGCTCGCAGAAGGACAGTCGAGGGACGATGATGATCGCAGAAGGACAGTCGAGGGACCATGATGATCGCAGAAGGACAGTCGAGGGGAGATAATGATAGCAGAAGGACAGTCGGGGGACAATGATGATCACGGAAGGACAGTCGAGGGACCATGATGATCGCAGAAGGACAGTCGGGGGACGATGATGATCGCAGAAGGACAGTCGAGGGACGATGATGATCGCAGAAGGACAGTCGAGGGACGATGATGATCGCAGAAAGACAGTCGAGGGGAGATGATGATCGCAGAAGGACAGTAGGGGGACAATGATGATCACAGAAGGACAGTCGAGGGACCATGATGATCACAGAAGGACAGTCGGGGGACAATGATGATCACAGAAGGACAGTCGGGGGACGATGAGGATCACAGAAGGACAGTCAAGGGACGACGACAATGAGGATTCTTCAGTGCAGAGATGTCGAAGAGGAGGATTTGCGAGCAGAAGGACAGTCGAGGGTCGATTATGATCGCAGAAGGACAGTCGAGGGACGATGATGATCGCAGAAGGACAGTCGAGGGATGATGATGATTGCAGAAGGACTGTAAAGGGACGATAATGATAGTAGAAGGACAGTCGAGGGACGACGATGATGATTCTTCAGTGCAGACATGTGGAAGAGGAGGATTTGCTCGCAGAAGGACAGTCGAGGGACGATGATGATCGCAGAAGGACAGTCGAGGGACCATGATGATCGCAGAAGGACAGTCGAGGGGAGATAATGATAGCAGAAGGACAGTCGGGGGACAATGATGATCACGGAAGGACAGTCGAGGGACCATGATGATCGCAGAAGGACTGTCAAGGGACGATGATGATCGCAGAAGGAAAGTCGAGGGACGATGTGTATCGCAGAAGGACAGTCGAGGGACGACGACGATGATGATTCTTCAGTGCAGACATTTGGAAGAGTTGGATTCACGATTAGAAGAATAGTCGAGGGACGATGAGGATCGCAGAAGGACAGTCGAGGGATGATGAGGATCGCAGAAAGACAGTCGAGGGACATTGATGATCGCATAAGGACAGTCGAGGGACGACGACGATGATGATCGCAGAAGGACAGTCGAGGGACAATGATGATCGCAGAAGGACAGTCGAGGGACGATGAGGATCGCAGAAGGACAGTCGAGGAACGATGAGGATCAAAGAAGGACAGTCGAGGGACGATGAGGATCACAGAAGGACAGTCGGGGGACGATGATGATCACAGAAGGACAGTCGAGGGACGATGTTGATCGCAGAAGGACAGTCGAGGGACGATGATTATCGCAGAAGGACAGTCGAGGGACCATGATGACCGCAGAAGGACAGTCGAGGGACGATGAGGATCGCAGAAGGACAGTCGCGGGACGATGAGGCTCGCAGAAGGACAATCAAGGGACGACGACTATCACAGAAGGACAGTCGAGGGAAGACGACGATGAGGATTCTTCAGTGCAGGCATGTCGAAGAGGAGGATTCACATGCAGAAGGACAGTCGAGGGACGATGATGATCGCAGAAGGACAGTCGAGGGACCATGATGACCGCAGAAGGACAGTCGAGGGGCGATGATGATCGCAGAAGGACAGTCGAGGGACGATGATGATCGCAGAAGGACAGTCGAGGGACAATTATGACCCCAGAAAGACAGTCGAGGGACGACGATGATGATTCTTCAGTATAGACATGTGGAAGAGGAGGATTTGGGCGCAGTAGGACAGTCGAGGGACGATGATGATCGCAGAAGGACAGTCGAGGGGCGATGATGATCGCAGAAGGACAGTCGAGGGACGACGACGATAATGATTCTTCAGTGCAGACATGTGGAAGAGGAGGATTTGCACGCAGAAGGACAGTCGAGGGACGATGATGATCGTAGAAAGACATTCGAGGGACGATGAGGATTGCAGAAGGACAGTCGAGGGACCATGATGACCGCAGAAGGACAGTCGAGGGGCGATGATGATCGCAGAAGGACAGTCGAGGGACGATGATGATCGCAGAAGGTCAGTCGAGGGACAATTTTGACCGCAGAAAGACAGTCGAGGGACGACGATGGTGATTCTTCTGTGCAGACATGTGGAAGAGGAGGATTCGCGCGCAGAAGGACAGTCGAGGGACGATGATTATCGCAGAAGGACAGTCAAGGGACGATGATGATCGCAGAAGGACAGTCAAGGGACGATGAGGATCGCAGAAGGACAGTCGAGGGACGATGAGGCTCGTAGAAGGACAATCAAGGGACGACGACTATCACAGAAGGACAGTCGAGGGAAGACGACGATGAGGATTCTTCAGTGCAGGCATGTCGAAGAGGAGGATTCGCTCGCAGAAGGACAGTTGAGGGACGATGATGATCGCAGAAGGAAAGTCGAGTGACGATGATGATCGCAGAAGGACAGTCGAGGGACGATGATGATCGCAGAATGACAGTCGAGGGACGACGACAATGAGGATTCTTCAGTGCAGAGATGTCGAAGAGGAGGATTTGCGAGTAGAAGGACAGTCGAGGGTCGATGAGAATCACAGAAGGACAGTCGGGGGACGATGATTATCACAAAAGGACAGTCAAGGGACGATGATTATCGTAGAAGTACAGTCGAAGGACGATGAGGATTGCAGGAGGACAGTCGAGGGACGATGATGATCGCAGAAGGACAGTCGAGGGACGACGACGATGATGATTCTTCAGTGCAGACATGTGGAAGAGGAGGATTCGCGTGCAGAAGGACAGTCGAGGGACGATGATGATCGCAGAAGGACAGTCGAGGGACCATGATGACCGCAGAAGGACAGTCGAGAGGCGATGATGATCGCAGAAGGACAGTCGAGGGACGATGATGATCTCAGAAGGACAGTCGAGGGACAATTATGACCGCAGAAAGACAGTCGAGGGACGACGATGATGATTCTTCAGTGCAGACATGTGGAAGAGGAGGATTTGGGCGCAGAAGGAAAGTCGAGGGACGATGATGATCGCAGAAGGACAGTCAAGGGAAAGTTATGACCGCAGAAAGACAGTCGAGGGACGACGATGATGATTCTTCAGTGCAGACATGTGGAAGAGTAGGATTTGGACGCAGAAGGACAGTCGAGGGACGATGATGATCGTAGAAGTACATTCGAGGGACGATGATGATCGCAGAAAGACAGTCGAGGGACAATTATGACCGCATTAAGACAGTCGAGGGACGACGATGATGATTCTTCAGTGCAGACATGTGGAAGAGGAGGATTTGGGCGCAGAAGGACAGTCGAGGGACGATGATGATCGCAGAAGGACAGTCGAGGGACAATTATGACCGCAGAAAGACAGTCGAGGGACGACGATGATGATTCTTCAGTGCAGACATGTGGAAGAGGAGGATTTGGGCGCAGAAGGACAGTCGAGGGACGATGATGATCGCAGAAGGACAGTCGAGGGAAAGTTATGACCGCAGAAAGACAGTCGAGGGACGACGATGATGATTCTTCAGTGCAGACATGTGGAAGAGTAGGATTTGGACGCAGAAGGACAGTCGAGGGACGATGATGATCGTAGAAGTACATTCGAGGGACGATGATGATCGCAGAAAGACAGTCGAGGGACGATGAGGATCGAAGAAGGACAGTCGAGGGACGATGATGATCGCAGAAGGACAGTCGAGGGACGATGATTATCGTAGAAGGAAAGTCGAGGGACGATGAGGATCGCAGGAGGACGGTCGATGGACGATGATGATCGCAGAAGGACAGTCGAGGGACGACGACGATGATGATTCTTCAGTGCAGACATGTGGAAGAGGAGGATTTGCGAGCAGAAGGACAGTCGAGGGTCAATGAGGATCACAGAAGGACAGTCGGGGGACGATGAGGATCACAGAAGGACAGTCAAGGGACGATGATGATCGCAGAAGGACAGTCGAGGGGCGATGATGATCGCAGAAGGACAGTCGAGGGACGATGTTGATCGCAGAAGGACAGTCAAGGGACGATGATGATCGCAGAATGACAGTCGAGGGACAATGTTGATCGCAGAAGGACAGTCAAGGGGCGATGATGATCGCAGAAGGACAGTCAAGGGACGATGATGATCGCAGAAGGACAGTCGAGGGACGATGATGATCGCAGAAGGACAGTCGAGGGACGACAACAATGAGGATTCTTCAGTGCAGAGATGTCGAAGAGGAGGATTTGCGAGCAGAAGGACAGTCGAGGGACGATGAGGATCGCAGAAGGACAGTCAAGGGACGATGATGATCGCAGAAGGACTGTCGAGGGGCGATGATGATCGCAGAAGGACAGTCGAGGGACGATGTTGATTCCAGAAGGACAGTCGAGGGACGATGATGATCGCAGAATGACAGTCGAGGGACGATGTTGATCGCAGAAGGACAGTCAAGGGACGATGATGATCGCAGAAGGACAGTCGAGGGACGATGATGATCGCAGAAGGACAGTCGAGGGACAACGACAATGAGGATTCTTCAGTGCAGACTTCTGGAAGAGGAGGATTCACGCGCAGAAGGACAGTCGAGGGACGATGATTATCGCAGAAGGACAGTCGAGGGACCATGATGACCGCAGAAGGACAGTCGAGGGACGACAATGATGATTCTTCAGTGCAGACATGTGGAAGAGTAGGATTTGGACGCAGAAGGACAGTCGAGGGATGATGATGATCGTAGAAGTACATTCGAGGGACGATGATGATCGCAGAAAGACAGTCGAGGGACGATGAGGATCGAAGAAGGACAGTCGAGGGACGATGATGATCGCAGAAGGACAGTCGAAGGACGATGATTATCGTAGAAGGAAAGTCGAGGGACGATGAGGATCGCAGGAGGACGGTCGATGGACGATGATGATCGCAGAAGGACAGTCGAGGGACGACGACGATGATGATTCTTCAGTGCAGACATGTGGAAGAGGAGGATTTGCGAGCAGAAGGACAGTCGAGGGTCAATGAGGATCACAGAAGGACAGTCGGGGGACGATGATTATCGTAGAAGGACAGTCGAGGGACGATGAGGATTGCAGGAGGACAGTTGAGGGACGATGAGGATCGCAGAAGGACAGTCGAGGGACGATGATGATCGCAGAAGGACAGTCGAGGGACGATGAGGATCACAGAAGGACAGTCAAGGGACGATGATGATCGCAGAAGGACAGTCGAGGGAAAGTTATGACCGCAGAAAGACAGTCGAGGGACGACGATGATGATTCTTCAGTGCAGACATGTGGAAGAGTAGGATTTGGACACAGAAGGACAGTCGAGGGACGATGATGATCGTAGAAGTACATTCGAGGGACGATGATGATCGCAGAAAGACAGTCGAGGGACGATGAGGATCGAAGAAGGACAGTCGAGGGACGATGATGATCGCAGAAGGACAGTCGAGGGACGATGATTATCGTAGAAGGAAAGTCGAGGGACGATGAGGATCTCAGGAGGACGGTCGATGGACGATGATCGCAGAAGGACAGTCGAGGGACGACGACGATGATGATTCTTCAGTGCAGACATGTGGAAGAGGAGGATTTGCGGGCAGAAGGACAGTCGAGGGTCGATGAGGATCACTGAAGGACAGTCGGGGGACGATGATTATCGTAGAAGGACAGTCGAGGGACGATGAGGATTGCAGGAGGACAGTCGAGGGACGATGTTGATCGCAGAAGGACAGTCGAGGGACGACGACGATGATGATTCTTCAGTGCAGACATGTGGAAGAGGAGGATTTGCGAGCAGAAGGACAGTCGAGGGTCAATGAGGATCACAGAAGGACAGTCGGGGGACGATGATTATCGTAGAAGGACAGTCGAGGGACGATGAGGATTGCAGGAGGACAGTTGAGCGACGATGAGGATCGCAGAAGGACAGTCGAGGGACGATGATGATCGCAGAAGGACAGTCGAGGGACGATGAGGATCACAGAAGGACAGTCAAGGGACGATGATGATCGCAGAAGGACAGTCGAGGGACAATTATGACCGCAGAAAGACAGTCGAGGGACGACGATGATGATTCTTCAGTGCAGACATGTGGAAGAGGAGGATTTGGGCGCAGAAGGACAGTCGAGGGACGATGATGATCGCAGAAGGACAGTCGAGGGAAAGTTATGACCGCAGAAAGACAGTCGAGGGACGACGATGATGATTCTTCAGTGCAGACATGTGGAAGAGTAGGATTTGGACGCAGAAGGACAGTCGAGGGACGATGATGATCTTAGAAGTACATTCGAGGGACGATGATGATCGCAGAAAGACAGTCGAGGGACGATGAGGATCGAAGAAGGACAGTCGAGGGACGATGATGATCGCAGAAGGACAGTCGAGGGACGATGATTATCGTAGAAGGAAAGTCGAGGGACGATGAGGATCGCAGGAGGACGGTCGATGGACGATGATGATCGCAGAAGGACAGTCGAGGGACGACGACGATGATGATTCTTCAGTGCAGACATGTGGAAGAGGAGGATTTGCGAGCAGAAGGACAGTCGAGGGTCAATGAGGATCACAGAAGGACAGTCGGGGGACGATGAGGATCACAGAAGGACAGTCAAGGGACGATGATGATCGCAGAAGGACAGTCGAGGGGCGATGATGATCGCAGAAGGACAGTCGAGGGACGATGTTGATCGCAGAAGGACAGTCAAGGGACGATGATGATCGCAGAATGACAGTCGAGGGACAATGTTGATCGCAGAAGGACAGTCAAGGGGCGATGATGATCGCAGAAGGACAGTCAAGGGACGATGATGATCGCAGAAGGACAGTCGAGGGACGATGATGATCGCAGAAGGACAGTCGAGGGACGACGACAATGAGGATTCTTCAGTGCAGAGATGTCGAAGAGGAGGATTTGCGAGCAGAAGGACAGTCGAGGGACGATGAGGATCGCAGAAGGACAGTCAAGGGACGATGATGATCGCAGAAGGACTGTCGAGGGGCGATGATGATCGCAGAAGGACAGTCGAGGGACGATGTTGATTCCAGAAGGACAGTCGAGGGACGATGATGATCGCAGAATGACAGTCGAGGGACGATGTTGATCGCAGAAGGACAGTCAAGGGACGATGATGATCGAAGAAGGACAGTCGAGGGACGATGATGATCGCAGAAGGACAGTCGAGGGACAACGACAATGAGGATTCTTCAGTGCAGACTTCTGGAAGAGGAGGATTCACGCGCAGAAGGACAGTCGAGGGACGATGATTATCGCAGAAGGACAGTCGAGGGACCATGATGACCGCAGAAGGACAGTCGAGGGACGACAATGATGATTCTTCAGTGCAGACATGTGGAAGAGTAGGATTTGGACGCAGAAGGACAGTCGAGGGACGATGATGATCGTAGAAGTACATTCGAGGGACGATGATGATCGCAGAAAGACAGTCGAGGGACGATGAGGATCGAAGAAGGACAGTCGAGGGACGATGATGATCGCAGAAGGACAGTCGAAGGACGATGATTATCGTAGAAGGAAAGTCGAGGGACGATGAGGATCGCAGGAGGACGGTCGATGGACGATGATGATCGCAGAAGGACAGTCGAGGGACGACGACGATGATGATTCTTCAGTGCAGACATGTGGAAGAGGAGGATTTGCGGGCAGAAGGACAGTCGAGGGTCGATGAGGATCACAGAAGGACAGTCGGGGGACGATGATTATCGTAGAAGGACAGTCGAGGGACGATGAGGATTGCAGGAGGACAGTCGAGGGACGATGTTGATCGCAGAAGGACAGTCGAGGGACGACGACGATGATGATTCTTCAGTGCAGACATGTGGAAGAGGAGGATTTGCGAGCAGAAGGACAGTCGAGGGTCAATGAGGATCACAGAAGGACAGTCGGGGGACGATGATTATCGTAGAAGGACAGTCGAGGGACGATGAGGATTGCAGGAGGACAGTTGAGGGACGATGAGGATCGCAGAAGGACAGTCGAGGGACGATGATGATCGCAGAAGGACAGTCGAGGGACGATGAGGATCACAGAAGGACAGTCAAGGGACGATGATGATCGCAGAAGGACAGTCGAGGGAAAGTTATGACCGCAGAAAGACAGTCGAGGGACGACGATGATGATTCTTCAGTGCAGACATGTGGAAGAGTAGGATTTGGACACAGAAGGACAGTCGAGGGACGATGATGATCGTAGAAGTACATTCGAGGGACGATGATGATCGCAGAAAGACAGTCGAGGGACGATGAGGATCGAAGAAGGACAGTCGAGGGACGATGATGATCGCAGAAGGACAGTCGAGGGACGATGATTATCGTAGAAGGAAAGTCGAGGGACGATGAGGATCTCAGGAGGACGGTCGATGGACGATGATCGCAGAAGGACAGTCGAGGGACGACGACGATGATGATTCTTCAGTGCAGACATGTGGAAGAGGAGGATTTGCGGGCAGAAGGACAGTCGAGGGTCGATGAGGATCACAGAAGGACAGTCGGGGGACGATGATTATCGTAGAAGGACAGTCGAGGGACGATGAGGATTGCAGGAGGACAGTCGAGGGACGATGTTGATCGCAGAAGGACAGTCGAGGGACGACGACGATGATGATTCTTCAGTGCAGACATGTGGAAGAGGAGGATTTGCGAGCAGAAGGACAGTCGAGGGTCAATGAGGATCACAGAAGGACAGTCGGGGGACGATGATTATCGTAGAAGGACAGTCGAGGGACGATGAGGATTGCAGGAGGACAGTTGAGCGACGATGAGGATCGCAGAAGGACAGTCGAGGGACGATGATGATCGCAGAAGGACAGTCGAGGGACGATGAGGATCACAGAAGGACAGTCAAGGGACGATGATGATCGCAGAAGGACAGTCGAGGGACAATTATGACCGCAGAAAGACAGTCGAGGGACGACGATGATGATTCTTCAGTGCAGACATGTGGAAGAGGAGGATTTGGGCGCAGAAGGACAGTCGAGGGACGATGATGATCGCAGAAGGACAGTCGAGGGAAAGTTATGACCGCAGAAAGACAGTCGAGGGACGACGATGATGATTCTTCAGTGCAGACATGTGGAAGAGTAGGATTTGGACGCAGAAGGACAGTCGAGGGACGATGATGATCGTAGAAGTACATTCGAGGGACGATGATGATCGCAGAAAGACAGTCGAGGGACGATGAGGATCGAAGAAGGACAGTCGAGGGACGATGATTATCGCAGAAGGACAGTCGAGGGACGATGATTATCGTAGAAGGAAAGTCGAGGGACGATGAGGATCGCAGGAGGACGGTCGATGGACGATGATGATCGCAGAAGGACAGTCGAGGGACGACGACGATGATGATTCTTCAGTGCAGACATGTGGAAGAGGAGGATTTGCGAGCAGAAGGACAGTCGAGGGTCAATGAGGATCACAGAAGGATAGTCGGGGGATGATGAGGATCACAGAAGGACAGTCAAGGGACGATGATGATCGCAGAAGGACAGTCGAGGGGCGATGATGATCGCAGAAGGACAGTCGAGGGACGATGTTGATCGCAGAAGGACAGTCAAGGGACGATGATGATCGCAGAATGACAGTCGAGGGACAATGTTGATCGCAGAAGGACAGTCAAGGGGCGATGATGATCGCAGAAGGACAGTCAAGGGACGATGATGATCGCAGAAGGACAGTCGAGGGACGATGATGATCGCAGAAAGACAGTCGAGGGACGACGACAATGAGGATTCTTCAGTGCAGAGATGTCGAAGAGGAGGATTTGCGAGCAGAAGGACAGTCGAGGGACGATGAGGATCGCAGAAGGACAGTCAAGGGACGATGATGATCGCAGAAGGACTGTCGAGGGGCGATGATGATCGCAGAAGGACAGTCGAGGGACGATGTTGATTCCAGAAGGACAGTCGAGGGACGATGATGATCGCAGAATGACAGTCGAGGGACGATGTTGATCGCAGAAGGACAGTCAAGGGACGATGATGATCGCAGAAGGACAGTCGAGGGACGATGATGATCGCAGAAGGACAGTCGAGGGACAACGACAATGAGGATTCTTCAGTGCAGAGATGTCGAAGAGGAGGATTTGCGAGCAGAAGGACAGTCGAGGGACGATGAGGATCACAGAAGGACAGTCGGGGGACGATGATGATCACAGAAGGACAGTCGAGGGACGATGTTGATCGCAGAAGGACAGTCGAGGGACGACGACGATGATGATTCTTCAGTGCAGACTTCTGGAAGAGGAGGATTCACGCGCAGAAGGACAGTCGAGGGACGATGATTATCGCAGAAGGACAGTCGAGGGACCATGATGACCGCAGAAGGACAGTCGAGGGACGATGAGGATCGCAGAAGGACAGTCGAGGGAAGATGAGGCTCGCAGAAGGACAATCAAGGGACGACGACTATCACAGAAGGACAGTCGAGGGAAGACGACGATGAGGATTCTTCAGTGCAGGCATGTTGAAGAGGAGGATTCGCATGCAGAAGGTCAGTCGAGGGACGATGATGATCGCAGAAGGACAGTCGAGGGACCATGATGACCGCAGAAGGACAGTCGAGGGGCGATGATGATCGCAGAAGGACAGTCGAGGGACGATGATGATCGCAGAAGGACAGTCGAGGGACAATTATGACCCCAGAAAGACAGTCGAGGGACGACGATGATGATTCTTCAGTATAGACATGTGGAAGAGGAGGATTGGGGCGCAGTAGGACAGTCGAGGGACGATGATGATCGCAGAAGGACAGTCGAGGGGCGATGATGATCGCAGAAGGACAGTCGAGGGACGACGACGATAATGATTCTTCAGTGCAGAGATGTCGAAGAGGAGGATTTGCGAGCAGAAGGACAGTCGGGGGACGATGAGGATCACAGAAGGACAGTCAAGGGACGATGATGATCGCAGAAGGACAGTCGAGGGGCGATGATGATCGCAGAAGGACAGTCGAGGGACGATGTTGATCGCAGAAGGACAGTCAAGGGACGATGATGATCGCAGAATGACAGTCGAGGGACAATGTTGATCGCAGAAGGACAGTCAAGGGACGATGATGATCGCAGAAGGACAGTCGAGGGACGATGATGATCGCAGAAGGACAGTCGAGGGACGACGACAATGAGGATTCTTCAGTGCAGAGATGTCGAAGAGGAGGATTTGCGAGCAGAAGGACAGTCGAGGGACGATGAGGATCACAGAAGGACAGTCGGGGGACGATGATGATCGCAGAAGGACAGTCGAGGGACGATGTTGATTGCAGAAGGACAGTCGAGGGACGATGATTATCGCAGAAGGACAGTCGAGGGACCATGATGACCGCAGAAGGACAGTCGAGGGACGATGAGGATCGCAGAAGGACGTCGAGGGACGATGAGGCTCGCAGAAGGACAATCAAGGGACGACGACTATCACAGAAGGACAGTCGAGGGAAGACGACGATGAGGATTCTTCAGTGCAGGCATGTCGAAGAGGAGGATTCGCATGCAGAAGGACAGTCGAGGGACGATGATGATCGCAGAAGGACAGTCGAGGGACCATGATGACCGCAGAAGGACAGTCGAGGGGCGATGATGATCGCAGAAGGACAGTCGAGGGACGATGATGATCGCAGAAGGACAGTCGAGGGACAATTATGACCCCAGAAAGACAGTCGAGGGACGACGATGATGATTCTTCAGTATAGACATGTGGAAGAGGAGGATTTGGGCGCAGTAGGACAGTCGAGGGACGATGATGATCGCAGAAGGACAGTCGAGGGGCGATGTTGATCGCAGAAGGACAGTCGAGGGACGATGATGATCGCAGAAAGACAGTCGAGGGATGATGAGGATTGCAGAAGGACAGTCGAGGGACCATGATGACCGCAGAAGGACAGTCGAGGGGCGATGATGATCGCAGAAGGACAGTCGAGGGACGATGATGATCACAGAAGGACAGTCGAGGGACAACTATGACCACAGAAAGACAGTCGAGGGACGACGATGATTATTCTTCAGTATAGACATGTGGAAGAGGAGGATTTGGGCGCAGAAGGACAGTCGAGGGGCGATGATGATCGCAGAAGGACAGTCGAGGGACGATGATGATCGCAGTATGACAGTTGAGGGACAATTATGACCGCAGAAAGACAGTCGAGGGACGACGATGGTGATTCTTCTGTGCAGACATGTGGAAGAGGAGGATTTGCGCGCAGAAGGACAGTCGAGGGACGATGATTATCGCAGAAGGACAGTCGAGGGACCATGATGACCGCAGAAGGACAGTCGAGGGACAATGAGGATCGCAGAAGGACAGTCGAGGGACGATGAGGCTCGCAGAAGGACAATCAAGGGACGACGACTATCACAGAAGGACAGTCGAGGGAAGACGACGATGAGGATTCTTCAGTGCAGGCATGTCGAAGAGGATTCGCATGCAGAAGGACAGTCGAGGGACGATGATCATCGCAGAAGGACAGTCGAGGGACCATGATGACCGCAGAAGGACAGTCGAGGGGCGATGATGATCGCAGAAGGACAGTCGAGGGACGATGATGATCGCAGAAGGACAGTCGAGGGACAATTATGACCCCAGAAAGACAGTCGAGGGACGACGATGATGATTCTTCAGTATAGACATGTGGAAGAGGAGGATTTGGGCGCAGTAGGACAGTCGAGGGACGATGATGATCGCAGAAGGACAGTCGAGGGGCGATGATGATCGCAGAAGGACAGTCGAGGGACCATGATGACCGCAGAAGGACAGTCGAGGGGCGATGATGATCGCAGAAGGACAGTCGAGGGACGATGATGATCGCAGTATGACAGTTGAGGGACAATTATGACCGCAGAAAGACAGTCGAGGGACGACGATGGTGATTCTTCTGTGCAGACATGTGGAAGAGGAGGATTTGCGCGCAGAAGGACAGTCGAGGGACGATGATTATCGCAGAAGGACAGTCGAGGGACCATGATGACCGCAGAAGGACAGTCGAGGGACAATGAGGATCGCAGAAGGACAGTCGAGGGACGATGAGGCTCGCAGAAGGACAATCAAGGGACGACGACTATCACAGAAGGACAGTCGAGGGAAGACGACGATGAGGATTCTTCAGTGCAGGCATGTCGAAGAGGATTCGCATGCAGAAGGACAGTCGAGGGACGATGATCATCGCAGAAGGACAGTCGAGGGACCATGATGACCGCAGAAGGACAGTCGAGGGGCGATGATGATCGCAGAAGGACAGTCGAGGGACGATGATGATCGCAGAAGGACAGTCGAGGGACAATTATGACCCCAGAAAGACAGTCGAGGGACGACGATGATGATTCTTCAGTATAGACATGTGGAAGAGGAGGATTTGGGCGCAGTAGGACAGTCGAGGGACGATGATGATCGCAGAAGGACAGTCGAGGGGCGATGATGATCGCAGAAGGACAGTCGAGGGACCATGATGACCGCAGAAGGACAGTCGAGGGGCGATGATGATCGCAGAAGGATAGTCGAGTGACGATGATGATCGCAGAATGACAGTCGAGGGACGACGACAATGAGGATTCTTCAGTGCAGAGATGTCGAAGAGGAGGATTTGCGAGCAGAAGGACAGTCGAGGGTCGATGAGAATCACAGAAGGACAGTCGGGGGACGATGATTATCACAAAAGGACAGTCAAGGGACGATGATGATCGCAGAAGGACAGTCGAGGGACGACGACAATGAGGATTCTTCAGTGCAGAGATGTCGAAGAGGAGGATTTGCGAGCAGAAGGACAGTCGAGGGGCGATGAGGATCACAGAAGGACAGTCGGGGGACGATGATGATTACAGAAGGACAGTCGAGGGACAATTATTACCGCAGAAAGACAGTCGAGGGACGACGATGGTGATTCTTCTGTGCAGACATGTGGAATAGGAGGATTCGCTCGCAGAAGGACAGTCGAGGGACGATGATGATCACAGAAGGACAGTCAAGGGATGATGATGATCGCAGAAGGACAGTCGAGGGACGATGACGATGATTCTTCAGTGCATACATGTGGAAGAGGAGGATTCACGCGAAGAAGGACAGTCGAGGGACGATGATGATCGCAGAAGGACAGTTGGGGGACGATGAGGATCACAGAAGGACAGTCAAGGGACGATGATGATCGCAGAAGGACAGTCGAGGGACGATGTTGATCGCAGAAGGACAGTTGAGGGACGACGACGATGATGATTCTTCAGTGCAGACTTGTGGAAGAGGAGGATTCACGCGCAGAATGACAGTCGAGGGACGATGATTATCGCAGAAGGACAGTCGAGGAACGATGATGGTCGCAGATGGACAGTCGAGGGACGATGAGGATTGCAGGAGGACAGTCTAGGGACGATGATGATCACAGAATGACAGTCGAGGGACGACGACAAAGAGGATTCTTCAGTGCAGAGTTGTCGAAGAGGAGGATTCGCGAGCAGAAGGACAGTCGAGGGACGATGATGATCGTAGAAGGACAGTCGAGGGACGATGAGGATCGCAGAAGGACAGTCGAGGGACGATGATGATCGCAGAAGGACAGTCGAGGGACGATGATTATCGTAGAAGGACAGTCGAGGGACGATGATGATCGCAGAAGGACAGTCGAGGGACGACGACGATGATGAATCTTCAGTGCAGACATGTGGAAGAGGAGGATTCGCGTGCAGAAGGACAGTCGAGGGACGATGATGATCGCAGAAGGACAGTCGAGGGACCATGATGACCGCAGAAGGACAGTCGAGAGGCGATGATGATCGCAGAAGGACAGTCGAGGGACGATGATGATCGCAGAAGGACAGTCGAGGGACAATTATGACCGCAGAAAGACAGTCGAGGGACGACGATGATGATTCTTCTGTGCAGACATGTGGAAGAGGAGGATTTGGGCGCAGAAGGACAGTCGAGGGACGATGATGTTCGCAGAAGGACAGTCGAGGGAAAGTTATGACCGCAGAAAGACAGTCGAGGGACGACGATGATGATTCTTCTGTGCAGACATGTGGAAGAGGAGGATTTGGGCGCAGAAGGACAGTCGAGGGACGATGATGTTCGCAGAAGGACAGTCGAGGGAAAGTTATGACCGCAGAAAGACAGTCGAGGGACGACGATGATGATTCTTCTGTGCAGACATGTGGAAGAGGAGGATTTGGGCGCAGAAGGACAGTCGAGGGACGATGATGTTCGCAGAAGGACAGTCGAGGGAAAGTTATGACCGCAGAAAGACAGTCGAGGGACGACGATGATGATTCTTCAGTGCAGACATGTGGAAGAGTAGGATTTGGACGCAGAAGGACAGTCGAGGGACAATGATTATCGTAGAAGGAAAGTCGAGGGACGATGAGGATCGCAGAAGGACAGTCGAGGGGCGATGATGATCGCAGAAGGACAGTCGAGGGACGATGATGATCGCAGAAAGACAGTCGAGGGATGATGAGGATTGCAGATGGACAGTCGAGGGACCATGATGACCGCAGAAGGACAGTCGAGGGGCGATGATGATCGCAGAAGGACAGTCGAGGGACGATGATGATCACAGAAGGACAGTCGAGGGACAACTATGACCACAGAAAGACAGTCGAGGGACGACGATGATTATTCTTCAGTATAGACATGTGGAAGAGGAGGATTTGGGCGCAGAAGGACAGTCGAGGGGCGATGATGATCGCAGAAGGACAGTCGAGGGACGATGATGATCGCAGTATGACAGTTGAGGGACAATTATGACCGCAGAAAGACAGTCGAGGGACGACGATGGTGATTCTTCTGTGCAGACATGTGGAAGAGGAGGATTCGCGCGCAGAAGGACAGTCGAGGGACGATGATTATCGCAGAAGGACAGTCGAGGGACCATGATGACCGCAGAAGGACAGTCGAGGGACAATGAGGATCACAGAAGGACAGTCGAGGGACGATGAGGCTCGCAGAAGGACAATCAAGGGACGACGACTATCACAGAAGGACAGTCGAGGGAAGACGACGATGAGGATTCTTCAGTGCAGGCATGTCGAAGAGGATTCGCATGCAGAAGGACAGTCGAGGGACGATGATGATCGCAGAAGGACAGTCGAGGGACCATGATGACCGCAGAAGGACAGTCGAGGGGCGATGATGATCACAGAAGGACAGTCGAGGGACGATGATGATCGCAGAAGGACAGTCGAGGGACAATTATGACCCCAGAAAGACAGTCGAGGGACGACGATGATGATTCTTCAGTATAGACATGTGGAAGAGGAGGATTTGGGCGCAGTAGGACAGTCGAGGGAAGATGATGATCGCAGAAGGACAGTCGAGGGGCGATGATGATCGCAGAAGGACAGTCGAGGGACGACGACGATAATGATTCTTCAGTGCAGACATGTGGAAGAGGAGGATTTGCGCGCAGAAGGACAGTCGAGGGACGATGATTATCGCAGAAGGACAGTCGAGGGACCATGATGATCGCAGAAGGACAGTCGAGGGACCATGATGACCGCAGAAGGACAGTCGAGGGGCGATGATGATCGCAGAAGGATAGTCGAGGGACGATGATGATCGCAGAAGGACAGTCATGGGACAATTTTGACCGCAGAAAGACAGTCGAGGGACGACGATGGTGATTCTTCTGTGCAGACATGTGGAAGAGGAGGATTCGCGCGCAGAAGGATAGTCAAGGGACGATGATTATCGCAGAAGGACAGTCAAGGGACGATGATGATCGCAGAAGGACAGTCAAGGGACGATGAGGATCGCAGTAGGACAGTCGAGGGACGATGAGGCTCGCAGAAGGACAATCAAGGGACGACGACTATCACAGAAGGACAGTCGAGGGAAGACGACGATGAGGATTCTTCAGTGCAGGCATGTCGAAGAGGAGGATTCGCTCGCAGAAGGACAGTTGAGGGACGATGATGATCGCAGAAGGAAAGTCGAGTGACGATGATGATCGCAGAAGGACAGTCGAGGGACGATGATGATCGCAGAATGACAGTCGAGGGACGACGACAATGAGGATTCTTCAGTGCAGAGATGTCGAAGAGGAGGATTTGCGAGCAGAAGGACAGTCGAGGGTCGATGAGAATCACAGAAGGACAGTCGGGGGACGATGATTATCACAAAAGGACAGTCAAGGGACGATGATGATCGCAGAAGGACAGTCGAGGGACGACGACAATGAGGATTCTTCAGTGCAGAGATGTCGAAGAGGAGGATTTGCGAGCAGGACAGTCGAGGGGCGATGAGGATCACAGAAGGACAGTCGGGGGACGATGATGATTACAGAAGGACAGTCGAGGGACAATTATTACCGCAGAAAGACAGTCGAGGGACGACGATGGTGATTCTTCTGTGCAGACATGTGGAATAGGAGGATTCGCTCGCAGAAGGACAGTCGAGGGACGATGATGATCACAGAAGGACAGTCAAGGGATGATGATGATCGCAGAAGGACAGTCGAGGGACGATGATGATCGCAGAAGGACAGTCGAGGGACGATGATGATCGCAGAAGGACAGTCGAGGGACGATGACGATGATTCTTCAGTGCATACATGTGGAAGAGGAGGATTTGGGCACAGAAGGACAGTCGAGGGACGATGATGTTCGCAGAAGGACAGTCGAGGGAAAGTTATGACCGCAGAAAGACAGTCGAGGGACGACGATGATGATTCTTCAGTGCAGACATGTGGAAGAGTAGGATTTGGACGCAGAAGGACAGTCGAGGGACAATGATTATCGTAGAAGGAAAGTCGAGGGACGATGAGGATCGCAGAAGGACAGTCGAGGGGCGATGATGATCGCAGAAGGACAGTCGAGGGACGATGATGATCGCAGAAAGACAGTCGAGGGATGATGAGGATTGCAGAAGGACAGTCGAGGGACCATGATGACCGCAGAAGGACAGTCGAGGGGCGATGATGATCGCAGAAGGACAGTCGAGGGACGATGATGATCACAGAAGGACAGTCGAGGGACAACTATGACCACAGAAAGACAGTCGAGGGACGACGATGATTATTCTTCAGTATAGACATGTGGAAGAGGAGGATTTGGGCGCAGAAGGACAGTCGAGGGGCGATGATGATCGCAGAAGGACAGTCGAGGGACGATGATGATCGCAGTATGACAGTTGAGGGACAATTATGACCGCAGAAAGACAGTCGAGGGACGACGATGGTGATTCTTCTGTGCAGACATGTGGAAGAGGAGGATTCGCGCGCAGAAGGACAGTCGAGGGACGATGATTATCGCAGAAGGACAGTCGAGGGACCATGATGACCGCAGAAGGACAGTCGAGGGACAATGAGGATCACAGAAGGACAATCAAGGGACGACGACTATCACAGAAGGACAGTCGAGGGAAGACGACGATGAGGATTCTTCAGTGCAGGCATGTCGAAGAGGATTCGCATGCAGAAGGACAGTCGAGGGACGATGATGATCGCAGATGGACAGTCGAGGGACCATGATGACCGCAGAAGGACAGTCGAGGGGCGATGATGATCGCAGATGGACAGTCGAGGGACGATGATGATCGCAGAAGGACAGTCGAGGGACAATTATGACCCCAGAAAGACAGTCGAGGGACGACGATGATGATTCTTCAGTATAGACGATGGAAGAGGAGGATTTGGGCGCAGTAGGACAGTCGAGGGACGATGATGATCGCAGAAGGACAGTCGAGGGGCGATGATGATCGCAGAAGGACAGTCGAGGGACGACGACGATAATGATTCTTCAGTGCAGACATGTGGAAGAGGAGGATTTGCGCGCAGAAGGACAGTCGAGGGACGATGATTATCGCAGAAGGACAGTCGAGGGACCATGATGATCGCAGAAGGACAGTCGAGGGACCATGATGACCGCAGAAGGACAGTCGAGGGGCGATGATGATCGCAGAAGGATAGTCGAGGGACGATGATGATCGCAGAAGGACAGTCGTGGGACAATTTTGACCGCAGAAAGACAGTCGAGGGACGACGATGGTGATTCTTCTGTGCAGACATGGGGAAGAGGAGGATTCGCGCGCAGAAGGACAGTCGAGGGACGATGATTATCGCAGAAGGACAGTCAAGGGACGATGATGATCGCAGAAGGACAGTCAAGGGACGATGAGGATCGCAGAAGGACAGTCGAGGGACGATGAGGCTCGCAGAAGGACAATCAAGGGACGACGACTATCACAGAAGGACAGTCGAGGGAAGACGACGATGAGGATTCTTCAGTGCAGGCATGTCGAAGAGGAGGATTCGCTCGCAGAAGGACAGTTGAGGGACGATGATGATCGCAGAAGGAAAGTCGAGTGACGATGATGATCGCAGAAGGACAGTCGAGGGACGACGATGGTGATTCTTCTGTGCAGACATGTGGAAGAGGAGGATTCGCGCGCAGAAGGACAGTCGAGGGACGATGATTATCGCAGAAGGACAGTCGAGGGACCATGATGACCGCAGAAGGACAGTCGAGGGACAATGAGGATCACAGAAGGACAATCAAGGGACGACGACTATCACAGAAGGACAGTCGAGGGAAGACGACGATGAGGATTCTTCAGTGCAGGCATGTCGAAGAGGATTCGCATGCAGAAGGACAGTCGAGGGACGATGATGATCGCAGATGGACAGTCGAGGGACCATGATGACCGCAGAAGGACAGTCGAGGGGCGATGATGATCGCAGATGGACAGTCGAGGGACGATGATGATCGCAGAAGGACAGTCGAGGGACAATTATGACCCCAGAAAGACAGTCGAGGGACGACGATGATGATTCTTCAGTATAGACGATGGAAGAGGAGGATTTGGGCGCAGTAGGACAGTCGAGGGACGATGATGATCGCAGAAGGACAGTCGAGGGGCGATGATGATCGCAGAAGGACAGTCGAGGGACGACGACGATAATGATTCTTCAGTGCAGACATGTGGAAGAGGAGGATTTGCGCGCAGAAGGACAGTCGAGGGACGATGATTATCGCAGAAGGACAGTCGAGGGACCATGATGATCGCAGAAGGACAGTCGAGGGACCATGATGACCGCAGAAGGACAGTCGAGGGGCGATGATGATCGCAGAAGGATAGTCGAGGGACGATGATGATCGCAGAAGGACAGTCGTGGGACAATTTTGACCGCAGAAAGACAGTCGAGGGACGACGATGGTGATTCTTCTGTGCAGACATGGGGAAGAGGAGGATTCGCGCGCAGAAGGACAGTCGAGGGACGATGATTATCGCAGAAGGACAGTCAAGGGACGATGATGATCGCAGAAGGACAGTCAAGGGACGATGAGGATCGCAGAAGGACAGTCGAGGGACGATGAGGCTCGCAGAAGGACAATCAAGGGACGACGACTATCACAGAAGGACAGTCGAGGGAAGACGACGATGAGGATTCTTCAGTGCAGGCATGTCGAAGAGGAGGATTCGCTCGCAGAAGGACAGTTGAGGGACGATGATGATCGCAGAAGGAAAGTCGAGTGACGATGATGATCGCAGAAGGACAGTCGAGGGACGATGATGATCGCAGAATGACAGTCGAGGGACGACGACAATGAGGATTCTTCAGTGCAGAGATGTCGAAGAGGAGGATTTGCGAGCAGAAGGACAGTCGAGGGTCGATGAGAATCACAGAAGGACAGTCGGGGGACGATGATTATCACAAAAGGACAGTCAAGGGACGATGATGATCGCAGAAGGACAGTCGAGGGACGACGACAATGAGGATTCTTCAGTGCAGAGATGTCGAAGAGGAGGATTCGCGAGCAGAAGGACAGTCGAGGGACGATGAGGATCACAGAAGGACAGTCAAGGGATGATGATGATCGCAGAAGGACAGTCGAAGGACGATGATGATCGCAGAAGGACAGTCGAGGGACGATGATGATCGCAGAAGGACAGTCGAGGGACGATGACGATGATTCTTCAGTGCATACATGTGGAAGAGGAGGATTCACACGCAGAAGGACAGTCGAGGGACGATGATGATCGCAGAAGGACAGTCAAGGGACGATGATGATCGCAGAAGGACAGTCGAGGGACGATGATGATCGCAGAAGGACAGTCGAGGGACGATGATGATCGCAGATGGACAGTCGAGGGACGACGACGATGATTCTTCAGTGCATACATGTGGAAGAGGAGGATTCACGCGCAGAAGGACAGTCGAGGGACGATGATGATCACAGAAGGACAGTCGAGGGACGATGATGATCGCAGAAGGACAGTCGAGGGACGATGATGATCGCAGATGGACAGTCGAGGGACCATGATGATCGCAGAAGGAAAGTCGAGTGACGATGATGATCGCAGAAGGACAGTCGAGGGACGATGATGATCGCAGAAGGACAGTCGAGGGACGACGACAATGAGGATTCTTGAGTGCAGAGATGTCGAAGAGGAGGATTCGCGAGCAGAAGGACAGTCGAGGGACGATGAGGATCACAGAAGGACAGTCGGGGGACGATGATGATCACAGAAGGACAATCAAGGGACGATGATGATCGCAGAAGGACAGTCATGGGACGACGACAATGAGGATTCTTCAGTGCAGAGATGTCGAAGAGGAGGATTCGCGAGTAGAAGGACAGACGAGGGACGAAGAGGATCACAGAAGGACAGTCGGGGGACGATGAGGATCACAGAAGGACAGTCAAGGGACAATGATGATCGCAGAAGGACAGTCGAGGGACGATGTTGATCGCAGAAGGACAGTCGAGGGACGACGACGATGATGATTCTTCAGTGCAGACTTGTGGAAGAGGAGGATTCACGCGCAGAAGGACAGTCGAGGGACGATGATTATCGCAGAAGGACAGTCGAGGAACGATGATGGTCGCAGATGGACAGTCGAGGGACGATGAGGATTGCAGGAGGACAGTCGAGGGACGATGATTATCGTAGAAGGACAGTCGAGGGACGATGATGATCGCAGAAGGACAGTCGAGGGACGACGACGATGATGATTCTTCAGTGCAGACATGTGGAAGAGGAGGATTCGCGTGCAGAAGGACAGTCGAGGGACGATGATGATCGCAGAAGGACAGTCGAGGGACCATGATGACCGCAGAAGGACAGTCGAGAGGCGATGATGATCGCAGAAGGACAGTCGAGGGACAATTATGACCGCAGAAAGACAGTCGAGGGACGACGATGATGATTCTTCTGTGCAGACATGTGGAAGAGGAGGATTTGGGCGCAGAAGGACAGTCGAGGGACGATGATGTTCGCAGAAGGACAGTCGAGGGAAAGTTATGACCGCAGAAAGACAGTCGAGGGACGACGATGATGATTCTTCAGTGCAGACATGTGGAAGAGTAGGATTTGGACGCAGAAGGACAGTCGAGGGACGATGATGATCGTAGAAGTACATTCGAGGGACGATGATGATCGCAGAAAGACAGTCGAGGGACGATGAGGATCGAAGAAGGACAGTCGAGGGACGATGAGGATCGAAGAAGGACAGTCGAGGGACGATGATGATCGCAGAAGGACAGTCGAGGGACAATGATTATCGTAGAAGGAAAGTCGAGGGACGATGAGGATCGCAGGAGGACGGTCGATGGACGATGATAATCGCAGAGGACAGTCGAGGGACCACGACAATGATTATTCTTCAGTGCAGACATGTGGAAGAGGAGGATTTGCGAGCAGAAGGACAGTCGAGGGTCGATGAGGATCACAGAAGGACAGTCGCGGGACGATGATTATCGTAGAAGGACAGTCGAGGGACGATGAGGATTGCAGGAGGACAGTCGAGGGACGATGTTGATCGCCGAAGGACAGTCGAGGGACGACGACGATGATGATTCTTCAGTGCAGACATGTGGAAGAGGAGGATTTGCGAGCAGGACAGTCGAGGGTCAATGAGGATCACAGAAGGACAGTCGGGGGACGATGATTATCGTAGAAGGACAGTCGAGGGACGATGAGGATTGCAGGAGGACAGTTGAGGGACGATGAGGATCGCAGAAGGACAGTCGAGGGACGATGATGATCGCAGAAGGACAGTCGAGGGACGATGATTATCGTAGAAGGACGGTCGAGGGACGATGAGGATTGGCAGGAGGACAGTCGAGGGACGATGTTGATCGCTGAAGGACAGTCAAGGCACGATGAGGATCGAAGAAGGACAGTCGAGGGACGATGATGATCGCAGAAGGACAGTCGAGGGACGATGATTATCGTAGAAGGAAAGTCGAGGGACGATGAGGATCGCAGGAGGACGGTCGATGGACGATGATGATCGCAGAAGGACAGTCGAGGGACGACGACGATGATGATTCTTCAGTGCAGACATGTGGTAGAGGACGATTTGCGAGCAGAAGGACAGTCGAGGGTCGATGAGGATCACAGAAGGACAGTCGGGGGACGATGATTATCGTAGAAGGACAGTCGAGGGACGATGAGGATTGCAGGAGGACAGTCGAGGGATGATGTTGATCGCAGAAGCACAGTCGAGTGACGACGACGATGATGATTCTTCAGTGCAGACATGTGGAAGAGGAGGATTTGCGAGCAGAAGGACAGTCGAGGGTCGATGAGGATCACAGAAGGACAGTCGGGGGACGATGATTATCGTAGAAGGACAGTCGAGGGACGATGAGGATTGCAGGAGGACAGTCGAGGGACGATGAGGATCGCAGAAGGACAGTCGAGGGACGATGATGATTGCAGAAGGACAGTTGAGGGACGATGATGATCGTAGAAGTACATTCGAGGGACGATGATGATCGCAGAAAGACAGTCGAGGGACGATGAGGATCGAAGAAGGACAGTCGAGGGTCGATGAGGATCACAGAAGGACAGTCGGGGGACGATGATTATCGTAGAAGGACAGTCGAGGGACGATGAGGATTGCAGGAGGACAGTTGAGGGACGATGAGGATCGCAGAAGGACAGTCGAGGGACGATGAAGGACAGTCAAGGGACAATGATGATCGCAGAAGGACAGTCGAGGGACGATGTTGATCGCAGAAGGACAGTCGAGGGACGACGACGATGATGATTCTTCAGTGCAGACTTGTGGAAGAGGAGGATTCACGCGCAGAAGGACAGTCGAGGGACGATGATTATCGCAGAAGGACAGTCGAGGAACGATGATGGTCGCAGATGGACAGTCGAGGGACGATGAGGATTGCAGGAGGACAGTCGAGGGACGATGATTATCGTAGAAGGACAGTCGAGGGACGATGATGATCGCAGAAGGACAGTCGAGGGACGACGACGATGATGATTCTTCAGTGCAGACATGTGGAAGAGGAGGATTCGCGTGCAGAAGGACAGTCGAGGGACGATGATGATCGCAGAAGGACAGTCGAGGGACCATGATGACCGCAGAAGGACAGTCGAGAGGCGATGATGATCGCAGAAGGACAGTCGAGGGACAATTATGACCGCAGAAAGACAGTCGAGGGACGACGATGATGATTCTTCTGTGCAGACATGTGGAAGAGGAGGATTTGGGCGCAGAAGGACAGTCGAGGGACGATGATGTTCGCAGAAGGACAGTCGAGGGAAAGTTATGACCGCAGAAAGACAGTCGAGGGACGACGATGATGATTCTTCAGTGCAGACATGTGGAAGAGTAGGATTTGGACGCAGAAGGACAGTCGAGGGACGATGATGATCGTAGAAGTACATTCGAGGGACGATGATGATCGCAGAAAGACAGTCGAGGGACGATGAGGATCGAAGAAGGACAGTCGAGGGACGATGAGGATCGAAGAAGGACAGTCGAGGGACGATGATGATCGCAGAAGGACAGTCGAGGGACAATGATTATCGTAGAAGGAAAGTCGAGGGACGATGAGGATCGCAGGAGGACGGTCGATGGACGATGATAATCGCAGAAGGACAGTCGAGGGACCACGACAATGATTATTCTTCAGTGCAGACATGTGGAAGAGGAGGATTTGCGAGCAGAAGGACAGTCGAGGGTCGATGAGGATCACAGAAGGACAGTCGCGGGACGATGATTATCGTAGAAGGACAGTCGAGGGACGATGAGGATTGCAGGAGGACAGTCGAGGGACGATGTTGATCGCCGAAGGACAGTCGAGGGACGACGACGATGATGATTCTTCAGTGCAGACATGTGGAAGAGGAGGATTTGCGAGCAGGACAGTCGAGGGTCAATGAGGATCACAGAAGGACAGTCGGGGGACGATGATTATCGTAGAAGGACAGTCGAGGGACGATGAGGATTGCAGGAGGACAGTTGAGGGACGATGAGGATCGCAGAAGGACAGTCGAGGGACGATGATGATCGCAGAAGGACAGTCGAGGGACGATGATTATCGTAGAAGGACGGTCGAGGGACGATGAGGATTGGCAGGAGGACAGTCGAGGGACGATGTTGATCGCTGAAGGACAGTCAAGGCACGATGAGGATCGAAGAAGGACAGTCGAGGGACGATGATGATCGCAGAAGGACAGTCGAGGGACGATGATTATCGTAGAAGGAAAGTCGAGGGACGATGAGGATCGCAGGAGGACGGTCGATGGACGATGATGATCGCAGAAGGACAGTCGAGGGACGACGACGATGATGATTCTTCAGTGCAGACATGTGGTAGAGGACGATTTGCGAGCAGAAGGACAGTCGAGGGTCGATGAGGATCACAGAAGGACAGTCGGGGGACGATGATTATCGTAGAAGGACAGTCGAGGGACGATGAGGATTGCAGGAGGACAGTCGAGGGATGATGTTGATCGCAGAAGCACAGTCGAGTGACGACGACGATGATGATTCTTCAGTGCAGACATGTGGAAGAGGAGGATTTGCGAGCAGAAGGACAGTCGAGGGTCGATGAGGATCACAGAAGGACAGTCGGGGGACGATGATTATCGTAGAAGGACAGTCGAGGGACGATGAGGATTGCAGGAGGACAGTCGAGGGACGATGAGGATCGCAGAAGGACAGTCGAGGGACGATGATGATTGCAGAAGGACAGTTGAGGGACGATGATGATCGTAGAAGTACATTCGAGGGACGATGATGATCGCAGAAAGACAGTCGAGGGACGATGTGGATCGAAGAAGGACAGTCGAGGGTCGATGAGGATCACAGAAGGACAGTCGGGGGACGATGATTATCGTAGAAGGACAGTCGAGGGACGATGAGGATTGCAGGAGGACAGTTGAGGGACGATGAGGATCGCAGAAGGACAGTCGAGGGACGATGAGGATCGCAGGAGAACGGTCGATGGACGATGATGATCGCAGAAGGACAGTCGAGGGACGACGACGATGATGATTCTTCAGTGCAGACATGTGGAAGAGGAGGATTCGCGTGCAGAAGGACAGTCGAGGGACGATGATGATCGCAGAAGGACAGTCGAGGGACGACGACGATAATGATTCTTCAGTGCAGACATGTGGAAGAGGAGGATTTGCGCGCAGAAGGACAGTCGAGGGATGATGATGATCGCAGAAGGACAGTCGAGGGACCATGATGATCGCAGAAGGACAGTCGAGGGACCATGAGGATCGCAGAAGGACAGTCGAGGGGCGATGATGATCGCAGAAGGACAGTCGAGGGACGACGACTATCACAGAAGGACAAGTCGATGGAAGACGACGATGAGGATTCTTCAGTGCAGGCATTTCGAAAAGGAGGATTCGCTCGCAGAAGGACAGTTGAGGGACGATGATTATCTTAGAAGGACAGTCGAGGGACCATGATGATCACAGAAGGAAAGTCGAGTGACGATGATGATCGCAGGACAGTCGAGGGACGATGATGATCGCAGAAGGACAGTCGTTGGACGACGACAATGAGGATTTTTCAGTGCAGAGATGTCGAAGAGGAGGATTCACGAGCAGAAGGACAGTCGAGGGACGATGAGGATCACAGAAGGACAGTCGGGGGACGATGATGATCACAGAAGGACAGTCGAGGGACGATGATGATCACAGAAGTACAGTCGAGGGACGATGATGATCGCAGAAAGACAGTCGAGGGACGATGAGGATCGCAGAAGGACAGTCGAGGGACCATGATGACCGCAGAAGGACAGTCGAGGGACGATGATGATCACAGAAGTACAGTCGAGGGACGATGATGATCGCAGAAAGACAGTCGAGGGACGATGAGGATCGCAGAAGGACAGTCGAGGGACCATGATGACCGCAGAAGGACAGTCGAGGGACGATGATGATCGCAGAAGGACAGTCGAGGGACGATGATGATCGCAGAAGGACAGTCGAGGGACAACTATGACCACAGAAAGACAGTCGAGGGACGACGATGATGATTCTTCAGTATAGACATGTGGAAGAGGAGGATTTGGGTGCAGAAGGACAGTCGAGGGGCGATGATGATCGCAGAAGGACATTCGAGGGACGATGATGATCGCAGTATGACAGTTGAGGGACTATTATGACCGCAGAAAGACAGTCGAGGGACGATGATGGTGATTCTTCTGTGCAGACATGTGGAAGAGGAGGATTCGCGCGCAGAAGGACAGTCGAGGGACGATGATTATCGCAGAAGGACAGTCGAGGGACCATGATGACCGCAGAAGGACAGTCGAGGGACGATGAGGATCGCAGAAGGACAGTCGAGGGACGATGAGGCTCGCAGAAGGACAATCAAGGGACGACGACTATCACAGAAGGACAGTCGAGGGAAGACGACGATGAGGATTCTTCAGTGCAGGCATGTCGAAGAGGATTCGCATGCAGAAGGACAGTCGAGGGACGATGATGATCGCAGAAGGACAGTCGAGGGACCATGATGACAAAAAGAAGGACAGTCGAGGGGCGATGATGATCGCTGAAGGACAGTCGAGGGACGATGATGATCGCAGAAGGACAGTCGAGGGACAATTATGACCCCAGAAAGACAGTCGAGGGACGACGATGATGATTCTTCAGTATAGACATGTGGAAGAGGAGGATTTGGGCGCAGTAGGACAGTCGAGGGACGATGATGATCGCAGAAGGACAGTCGGGGGACGATGATGATCACAAAAGGACAGTCAAGGGACGATGATGATCGCAGAAGGACAGTCGAGGGACGACGACAATGAGGATTATTCAGTGCAGAGATGTCGAAGAGGAGGATTTGCGAGCAGAAGGACAGTCGAGGGACGATGAGGATCACAGAAGGACAGTCGGGGGACGATGATGATCGCAGAAGGACAGTCGAGGGACCATGATGATCGCAGAAGGACAGTCGAGGGACCATGAATACAGCAGAAGGACAGTCGAGGTGCGATGATTATCGCAGAAGGACAGTCGAGGGACGATGATGATCGCAAATGGACAGTCGAGGGACGATGAGGATCGCAGGAGGACAGTCTAGGGACGATGATGATCGCAGAATGACAGTCGAGGGATGACGACAAAGAGGATTCTTCAGTGCAGAGATGTCGAAGAGGAAGATTCGCGAGCAGAAGGACAGTCGAGGGACGATGAGGATCACAGAAGGACAGTCGAGGGAAGACGACGATGAGGATTCTTCAGTGCAGGCATGTAGAAGAGGAGAATTCGCTCGCAGAAAGACAGTTGAGGGACGATGATTATCGCAGAAGGACAGTCGAGGGACCATGATGATCGCAGAAGGAAAGTCGAGTGACGATGATGATCGCAGAACGACAGTCGAGGGACGATGATGATCGCAGAAGGACAGTCGAGGGACGACGATGATGATTCTTCAGTGCAGACATGTGGAAGAGGAGGATTTGCGCGTAGAAGGACAGTCGAGGGACGATGATGATCGCAGAAGGACAGTCGAGGGACCATGATGATCGCAGAAGGACAGTCGAGGGACCATGATGACCGCAGAAGGACAGTCGAGTGGCGATGATGATCGCAGAAGGACAGTCGAGGGACGATGATGATCGCAGAAGGACAGTCGAGGGACAATTATGACCGCAGAAAGACAGTCGAGGGACGACGATGATGATTCTTCAGTGCAGACATGTGGAAGAGGAGGATTCGCGTGCAGAAGGACAGTCGAGGGACGATGAGGATCGCAAATGGACAGTCGAGGGACGATGATGATCGCAGAAAGACAGTCAAGGGACGATGATGATCGCAGAAGGACAGTCAAGGGACGATGATTATCGTAGAAGGAAAGTCGAGGGACGATGAGGATCGCAGGAGGACAGTCGAGGGACGATGATGATCGTAAAAGTACAGTCGAGGGACGACAACGATGATGATTCTTCAGTGCAGACATGTGGAAAAGGAGGATTTGCGCGCGGAAGGACAGTCGAAGGACGATGATGATCGCAGAAGGACAGTCGAGGGACCATGATGATCGCAGAAGGACAGTCGAGGGACCATAATGACCGCATAAGGACAGTCGAGGGACGATGATGATCGCAGAAGGACAGTCGAGGGACGATGATGATCGCAGAAGGACAGTCGAGGGACAATTATGACCTCAGAAAGACAGTCGAGGGACGACGATGATGATTCATCACTGCAGACAAGTGGAAGAGGAGGATTTGGGCACAGAAGGACAGTCGAGGGACGATGATAATCGCAGAAGGACAGTCGAGGCGCGATGATGCTCGCAGAAGGACAGTCGAGGGACGATGATTATCGTAGAAGGAAAGTCGAGGGACGATGAGGATCGCAGGAGGACAGTCGAGGGACGATGATGATCGCAGAAGGACAGTCGAGGGACCATGATGATCGCAGAAGGAAAGTCGAGGGACCATGATGACCGCAGAAGGACAGTCGAGGGGCGATGATGATCGCAGAAGGACAGTCGAGGGACGATGATGATCGCAGAAGGACAGTCGAGGGACAATTATGACCGCAGAAAGACAGTCGAGGGACGACGATGATGATTCTTCAGTGCAGACATGTGGAAGAGGAGGATTCGCGCGCAGAAGGACAGTCGAGGGACGATGATTATCGCAGAAGGACAGTCGAGGGACGATGAGGATCGCAAATGGACAGTCGAGGGACGATGAGGATCGCAGGAGGACAGTCTAGGGACGATGATGATCGCAGAATGACAGTCGAGGGATGACGACAAAGAGGATTCTTCAGTGCAGAAAGATTCGCGAGCAGAAGGACAGTCGAGGGACGATGAGGATCACAGAAGGAGAGTCGGGGGACAATGATGATCACAGAAGGAATGTCAAGGGATGATGATGATCGCAGAAGGACAGTCGAGGGACGATGAGGATCGCATAAGGACAGTCGAGGGACGATGAGGCTTGCAGAAGAACAGTCGAGGGACGACGACTATCACAGAAGGACAGTCGAGGGAAGACGACAATGAGGATTCTTCAGTGCAGGCATGTCGAGGAGGAGGATTCCCTCGCAGAAGGACAGTTGAGGGACGATGATTATCGCAGAAGGAAAGTCGAGTGACGATGATGATCGCAGAAGGACAGTCGAATGACGATGATGATCGCAGAAGGACAGTCGAGGGACGAAGACAATGAGGATTCTTCAGTGCAGGGATGTCGAAGAGGAGGATTTGCGAGCAGAAGGACAGTCGAGGGACGATGAGGATCACAGAAGGACAGTCGGAGGACGATGATGATCACAGAAGGACAGTCAAAGGACGATGATGATCGCAGAAGGACAGTCGATGGACGATGACAATGAGGATTCTTCAGTTCAGAGATGTCGAAGAGGAGGATTCGCGAGCAGAAGGACAGTCGAGGGACGATGATTATCGTAGAAGGTCAGTCGAGGGACGATGATTATCGCAGAAGGACAGTCGAGGGACGACGACGATGATGATTCTTCAGTGCAGACATGTGGAAAAGGAGGATTTGCGCGCGGAAGGACAGTCGAGGGACGATGATGATCGCAGAAGGACAGTCGAGGGACCATGATGATCGCAGAAAGACAGTCGAGGGACCATGATGACCGCATAAGGACAGTCGAGGGACGATGATAATCGCAGAAGGACAGTCGAGGCGCGATGATGCTCGCAGAAGGACAGTCGAGGGACGATGATGATCGCAGAAGGACAGTCGAGGGATGACGACAAAGAGGATTCTTCAGTGCAGAGATGTCGAAGAGGAAGATTCGCGAGCAGAAGGACAGTCGAGGGACGATGATGATCGCAGAAAGACAGTCAAGGGACGATGATGATCGCAGAAGGACAGTCAAGGGACGATGATTATCGTAGAAGGAAAGTCGAGGGACGATGAGGATCGCAGGAGGACAGTCGAGGGACGATGATGATCGTAAAAGGACAGTCGAGGGACGACGACGATGATGATTCTTCAGTGCAGACATGTGGAAAAGGAGGATTTGCGCGCGGAAGGACAGTCGAGGGACGATGATGATCGCAGAAGGACAGTCGAGGGACCATGATGATCGCAGAAGGACAGTCGAGGGACCATGATGACCGCAGAAGGACAGTCGAGGGGCGATGATGATCGCAGAAGGACAGTCGAGGGACGATGATGATCGCAGAAGGACAGTCGAGGGACAATTATGACCGCAGAAAGACAGTCGAGGGACGACGATGATGATTCTTCAGTGCAGACATGTGGAAGAGGAGGATTCGCGCGCAGAAGGACAGTCGAGGGACGATGATTATCGCAGAAGGACAGTCGAGGGACGATGAGGATTTCAAATGGACAGTCGAGGGACGATGAGGATCGCAGGAGGACAGTCTAGGGACGATGATGATCGCAAAATGACAGTCGAGGGACGATGATGATCGCAGAAGGACAGTCAATGGACGATGATTATCGTAGAAGGAAAGTCGAGGGACGATGAGGATCGCAGGAGGACAGTCGAGGGACGATGATGATCGTAAAAGGACAGTCGAGGGACGATGAGGATCGCAGGAGGACAGTCTAGGGACGATGATGATCGCAGAATGACAGTCGAGGGATGACGACAAAGAGGATTCTTCAGTGCAGAGATGTCAAAGAGGAAGATTCGCGAGCAGAAGGACAGTCGAGGGACGATGAGGATCACAGAAGGACAGTCGGGGGACGATGATGATCGCAGAAAGACAGTCAAGGGACGATGATGATCGCAGAAGGACAGTCAATGGACGATGATTATCGTAGAAGGAAAGTCGAGGGACGATGAGGATCGCAGGAGGACAGTCGAGGGACGATGATGATCGTAAAAGGACAGTCGAGGGACGATGAGGATCGCAGGAGGACAGTCTAGGGACGATGATGATCGCAGAATGACAGTCGAGGGATGACGACAAAGAGGATTCTTCAGTGCAGAAAGATTCGCGAGCAGAAGGACAGTCGAGGGACGATGAGGATCACAGAAGGAGAGTCGGGGGACAATGATGATCACAGAAGGAAAGTCAAGGGATGATGATGATCGCAGAAGGACAGTCGAGGGACGATGAGGATCGCATAAGGACAGTCGAGGGACGATGAGGCTTGCAGAAGAACAGTCGAGGGACGACGACTATCACAGAAGGACAGTCGAGGGAAGACGACGATGAGGATTCTTCAGTGCAGGCATGTCGAGGAGGAGGATTCCCTCGCAGAAGGACAGTTGAGGGACGATGATTATCGCAGAAGGAAAGTCGAGTGACGATGATGGTCGCAGAAGGACAGTCGAAGGACGATGATGATCGCAGAAGGACAGTCGAAGGACGATGATGATCGCAGGAGGACAGTCGAGGGACGATGATGATCGTAAAAGGACAGTCGAGGGACGATGAGGATCGCAGGAGGACAGTCTAGGGACGATGATGATCGCAGAATGACAGTCGAGGGATGACGACAAAGAGGATTCTTCAGTGCAGAAAGATTCGCGAGCAGAAGGACAGTCGAGGGACGATGAGGATCACAGAAGGAGAGTCGGGGGACAATGATGATCACAGAAGGAAAGTCAAGGGATGATGATGATCGCAGAAGGACAGTCGAGGGACGATGAGGATCGCATAAGGACAGTCGAGGGACGATGAGGCTTGCAGAAGAACAGTCGAGGGACGACGACTATCACAGAAGGACAGTCGAGGGAAGACGACGATGAGGATTCTTCAGTGCAGGCATGTCGAGGAGGAGGATTCCCTCGCAGAAGGACAGTTGAGGGACGATGATTATCGCAGAAGGAAAGTCGAGTGACGATGATGATCGCAGAAGGACAGTCGAAGGACGATGATGATCGCAGAAGGACAGTCGAGGGACGAAGACAATGAGGATTCTTCAGTGCAGAGATGTCGAAGAGGAGGATTTGCGAGCAGAAGGACAGTCGAGGGACGATGAGGATCACAGAAGTACAGTCGGAGGACGATGATGATCACAGAAGGACAGTCAAAGGACGATGATGATCGCAGAAGGACAGTCGATGGACGACGACAATGAGGATTCTTCAGTTCAGAGATGTCGAAGAGGAGGATTCGCGAGCAGAAGGACAGTCGAGGGACGATGATTATCGTAGAAGGTCAGTCGAGGGACGATGATTATCGCAGAAGGACAGTCGAGGGACGACGACGATGATGATTCTTCAGTGCAGACATGTGGAAAAGGAGGATTTGCGCGCGGAACGACAGTCGAGGGACGATGATGATCGCAGAAGGACAGTCGAGGGACCATGATGATCGCAGAAAGACAGTCGAGGGACCATGATGACCGCATAAGGACAGTCGAGGGGCGATGATGATCGCAGAAGGACAGTCGAGGGACGATGATGATCGCAGAAGGACAGTCGAGGGACAATTATGACCGCAGAAAGACAGTCGAGGGACGACGATGATGATTCATCAGTGCAGACAAGTGGAAGAGGAGGATTTGGGCACAGAAGGACAGTCGAGGGACGATGATAATCGCAGAAGGACAGTCGAGGCGCGATGATGCTCGCAGAAGGACAGTCGAGGGACGATGATGATCGCAGAAGGACAGTCGAGGGACGACGACAAAAAGGATTCTTCAGTGCAGAGATGTCGAAGAGGAGGATTTGCGAGCAGAAGGACAGTCGAGGGTCGATGAGGATCACTGAAGGACAGTCGGGGGACGATGATGATCACAAAAGGACAGTCAAGGGACGATGATGATCGCAGAAGGACAGTCGAGGGACGACGACAATGAGGATTCTTCAGTGCAGAGATGTCGAAGAGGAGGATTTGCGAGCAGAAGGACAGTCGAGGGACGATGAGGATCACAGAAGGACAGTCGAGGGACAATTATGACCTCAGAAAGACAGTCGAGGGACGACGATGATGATTCATCAGTGCAGACAAGTGGAAGAGGAGGATTTGGGCACAGAAGGACAGTCGAGGGACGATGATAATCGCAGAAGGACAGTCGAGGCGCGATGATGCTCGCAGAAGGACAGTCGAGGGACGATGATGATCGCAGAAGGACAGTCGAGGGACAATTATGACCGCAGAAAGACAGTCGAGGGACGACGATGATGATTCTTCAGTGCAGACATGTGGAAGAGGAGGATTCGCGCGCAGAAGGACAGTCGAGGGACGATGATTATCGCAGAAGGACAGTCAAGGGACGATGAGGATCGCAAATGGACAGTCGAGGGACGATGAGGATCGCAGGAGGACAGTCTAGGGACGATGATGATCGCAGAATGACAGTCGAGGGATGACGACAAAGAGGATTCTTCAGTGCAGAGATGTCGAAGAGGAAGATTCGCGAGCAGAAGGACAGTCGAGGGACGATGATGATCGCAGAAAGACAGTCAAGGGACGATGATGATCGCAGAAGGACAGTCAAGGGACGATGATTATCGTAGAAGGAAAGTCGAGGGACGATGAGGATCGCAGGAGGACAGTCGAGGGACGATGATGATCGTAAAAGGACAGTCGAGGGACGACGACGATGATGATTCTTCAGTGCAGACATGTGGAAAAGGAGGATTTGCGCGCGGAAGGACAGTCGAGGGACGATGATGATCGCAGAAGGACAGTCGAGGGACCATGATGATCGCAGAAGGACAGTCGAGGGACCATGATGACCGCAGAAGGACAGTCGAGGGGCGATGATGATCGCAGAAGGACAGTCGAGGGACGATGATGATCGCAGAAGGACAGTCGAGGGACAATTATGACCGCAGAAAGACAGTCGAGGGACGACGATGATGATTCTTCAGTGCAGACATGTGGAAGAGGAGGATTCGCGCGCAGAAGGACAGTCGAGGGACGATGATTATCGCAGAAGGACAGTCGAGGGACGATGAGGATTTCAAATGGACAGTCGAGGGACGATGAGGATCGCAGGAGGACAGTCTAGGGACGATGATGATTGCAAAATGACAGTCGAGGGATGACGACAAAGAGGATTCTTCAGTGCAGAGATGTCAAAGAGGAAGATTCGCGAGCAGAAGGACAGTCGAGGGACGATGAGGATCACAGAAGGACAGTCGGGGGACGATGATGATCGCAGAAAGACAGTCAAGGGACGATGATGATCGCAGAAGGACAGTCAAGGGACGATGATTATCGTAGACGGAAAGTCGAGGGACCATGAGGATCGCAGGAGGACAGTCGAGGGACGATGATGATCGTAAAAGGACAGTCGAGGGACGACGACGATGATGATTCTTCAGTGCAGACATGTGGAAAAGGAGGATTTGCGCGCGGAAGGACAGTCGAGGGACGATGATGATCGCAGAAGGACAGTCGAGGGACCATGATGATCGCAGAAGGACAGTCGAGGGACCATGATGACCGCAGAAGGACAGTCGAGGGGCGATGATGATCGCAGAAGGACAGTCGAGGGACAATTATGACCGCAGAAAGACAGTCGAGGGACGACGATGATGATTCATCAGTGCAGACAAGTGGAAGAGGAGGATTTGGGCACAGAAGGACAGTCGAGGGACGATGATAATCGCAGAAGGACAGTCGAGGCGCGATGATGCTCGCAGAAGGACAGTCGAGGGACGATGAGGATCACAGAAGGAGAGTCGGGGGACAATGATGATCACAGAAGGAAAGTCAAGGGATGATGATGATCGCAGAAGGACAGTCGAGGGACGACGACTATCACAGAAGGACAGTCGAGGGAAGACGACGATGAGGATTCTTCAGTGCAGGCATGTCGAGGAGGAGGATTCCCTCGCAGAAGGACAGTTGAGGGACGATGATTATCGCAGAAGGAAAGTCGAGTGACGATGATGATCACAGAAGGACAGTCAAAGGACGATGATGATCGCAGAAGGACAGTCGATGGACGACGACAATGAGGATTCTTCAGTTCAGAGATGTCGAAGAGGAGGATTCGCGAGCAGAAGGACAGTCGAGGGACGATGATTATCGCAGAAGGTCAGTCGAGGGACGATGATTATCGCAGAAGGACAGTCGAGGGACGATGATTATCGCAGATGGACAGTCGAGGGACGACGACAAAGAGGATTCTTCAGTGCAGAGATGTCGAAGAGGAGGATTCGCGAGCAGAAAGACAGTCGAGGGACGATGAGGATCACAGAAGGACAGTTGGGGGACGATGATTATCATAGAAGGACAATCAAGGGACGATGATGATCGCAGAAGGACAGTCGAGGGACGATGAGGCTAGCAGAAGGACAGTCGAGGGATGACGACTATCACAGAAGGACAGTCGAGGGAAGACGACGATGAGGATTCTTCAGTGCAGGCATGTCGAAGAGGAGGATTCGCTCGCAGAAGGACAGTTGAGGGACGATGATTATCGCAGAAGGACAGTCGAGGGATGACGACTATCACAGAAGGACAGTCGAGGGAAGACGACGATGAGGATTCTTCAGTGCAGGCATGTCGAAGAGGAGGATTCGCTCGCAGAAGGACAGTCGAGGGACCATGATGATCGCAGAAGGAAAGTCGAGTGACGATGATGATCGCAGAAGGACAGTCAAGGGACGATGATGATCGCAGAAGGACAGTCGAGGGACGACGACAATGAGGATTCTTCAGTGCAGAGATGTCGAAGAGGAGGATTTGCGAGCAGAAGGACAGTCGAGGGTCGATGAGGATCACTGAAGGACAGTCGGGGGACGATGATGATCACAAAAGGACAGTCAAGGGACGATGATGATCGCAGAAGGACAGTCGAGGGACGACGACAATGAGGATTATTCAGTGCAGAGATGTCGAAGAGGAGGATTTGCGAGCAGAAGGACAGTCGAGGGACGATGAGGATCACAGAAGGACAGTCGAGGGACGATGATGATCGCAGAAGGACAGTCGAGGGACCATGATGATCGCAGAAGGACAGTCGAGGGACCATGAATACAGCAGAAGGACAGTCGAGGGGCGATGATTATCGCAGAAGGACAGTCGAGGGACGATGATGATCGCAAATGGACAGTCGAGGGACGATGAGGATCGCAGGAGGACAGTCTAGGGACGATGATGATCGCAGAATGACAGTCGAGGGATGACGACAAAGAGGATTCTTCAGTGCAGAGATGTCGAAGAGGAAGATTCGCGAGCAGAAGGACAGTCGAGGGACGATGAGGATCACAGAAGGACAGTCGAGGGAAGACGACGATGAGGATTCTTCAGTGCAGGCATGTAGAAGAGGAGAATTCGCTCGCAGAAAGACAGTTGAGGGACGATGATTATCGCAGAAGGACAGTCGAGGGACCATGATGATCGCAGAAGGAAAGTCGAGTGACGATGATGATCGCAGAACGACAGTCGAGGGACGATGATGATCGCAGAAGGACAGTCGAGGGACGACGATGATGATTCTTCAGTGCAGACATGTGGAAGAGGAGGATTTGCGCGTAGAAGGACAGTCGAGGGACGATGATGATCGCAGAAGGACAGTCGAGGGACCATGATGATCGCAGAAGGACAGTCGAGGGACCATGATGACCGCAGAAGGACAGTCGAGGGGCGATGATGATCGCAGAAGGACAGTCGAGGGACGATGATGATCACAGAAGGACAGTCGAGGGACAATTATGACCGCAGAAAGACAGTCGAGGGACGACGATGATGATTCTTCAGTGCAGACATGTGGAAGAGGAGGATTCGCGTGCAGAAGGACAGTCGAGGGACGATGAGGATCGCAAATGGACAGTCGAGGGACGATGATGATCGCAGAAAGACAGTCAAGGGACGATGATGATCGCAGAAGGACAGTCAAGGGACGATGATTATCGTAGAAGGACAGTCGAGGGACGATGATGATCACAGAAGGACAGTCGAGGGACAATTATGACCGCAGAAAGACAGTCGAGGGACGACGATGATGATTCTTCAGTGCAGACATGTGGAAGAGGAGGATTCGCGTGCAGAAGGACAGTCGAGGGACGATGAGGATCGCAAATGGACAGTCGAGGGACGATGATGATCGCAGAAAGACAGTCAAGGGACGATGATGATCGCAGAAGGACAGTCAAGGGACGATGATTATCGTAGAAGGAAAGTCGAGGGACGATGAGGATCGCAGGAGGACAGTCGAGGGACGATGATGATCGTAAAAGTACAGTCGAGGGACGACAACGATGATGATTCTTCAGTGCAGACATGTGGAAAAGGAGGATTTGCGCGCGGAAGGACAGTCGAGGGACGATGATGATCGCAGAAGGACAGTCGAGGGACCATGATGATCGCAGAAGGACAGTCGAGGGACCATAATGACCGCATAAGGACAGTCGAGGGGCGATGATGATCGCAGAAGGACAGTCGAGGGACGATGATGATCGCAGAAGGACAGTCGAGGGACAATTATGACCTCAGAAAGACAGTCGAGGGACGACGATGATGATTCATCAGTGCAGACAAGTGGAAGAGGAGGATTTGGGCACAGAAGGACAGTCGAGGGACGATGATAATCGCAGAAGGACAGTCGAGGCGCGATGATGCTCGCAGAAGGACAGTCGAGGGACGATGATTATCGTAGAAGGAAAGTCGAGGGACGATGAGGATCGCAGGAGGACAGTCGAGGGACGATGATGATCGCAGAAGGACAGTCGAGGGACCATGATGATCGCAGAAGGAAAGTCGAGGGACCATGATGACCGCAGAAGGACAGTCGAGGGGCGATGAGGATCACAGAAGGAGAGTCGGGGGACAATGATGATCACAGAAGGAAAGTCAAGGGATGATGATGATCGCAGAAGGACAGTCGAGGGACGATGAGGATCGCATAAGGACAGTCGAGGGACGATGAGGCTTGCAGAAGAACAGTCGAGGGACGACGACTATCACAGAAGGACAGTCGAGGGAAGACGACGATGAGGATTCTTCAGTGCAGGCATGTCGAGGAGGAGGATTCCCTCGCAGAAGGACAGTTGAGGGACGATGATTATCGCAGAAGGAAAGTCGAGTGACGATGATGATCGCAGAAGGACAGTCGAAGGACGATGATGATCGCAGAAGGACAGTCGAGGGACGAAGACAATGAGGATTCTTCAGTGCAGAGATGTCGAAGAGGAGGATTTGCGAGCAGAAGGACAGTCGAGGGACGATGAGGATCACAGAAGGACAGTCGGAGGACGATGATGATCACAGAAGGACAGTCAAAGGACGATGATGATCGCAGAAGGACAGTCGATGGACGACGACAATGAGGATTCTTCAGTTCAGAGATGTCGAAGAGGAGGATTCGCGAGCAGAAGGACAGTCGAGGGACGATGATTATCGTAGAAGGTCAGTCGAGGGACGATGATTATCGCAGAAGGACAGTCGAGGGGCGATGATGATCGCAGAAGGACAGTCGAGGGACGATGATGATCGCAGAAGGACAGTCGAGGGACAATTATGACCGCAGAAAGACAGTCGAGGGACGACGATGATGATTCTTCAGTGCAGACATGTGGAAGAGGAGGATTCGCGCGCAGAAGGACAGTCGAGGGACGATGATTATCGCAGAAGGACAGTCGAGGGACGATGAGGATCGCAAATGGACAGTCGAGGTACGATGAGGATCGCAGGAGGACAGTCTAGGGACGATGATGATCGCAGAATGACAGTCGAGGGATGACGACAAAGAGGATTCTTCAGTGCAGAAAGATTCGCGAGCAGAAGGACAGTCGAGGGACGATGATTATCGCAGAAGGACAGTCGAGGGACAATTATGACCGCAGAAAGACAGTCGAGGGACGACGATGATGATTCTTCAGTGCAGACATGTGGAAGAGGAGGATTCGCGCGCAGAAGGACAGTCGAGGGACGATGATTATCGCAGAAGGACAGTCGAGGGACGATGAGGATCGCAAATGGACAGTCGAGGGACGATGAGGATCGCAGGAGGACAGTCTAGGGACGATGATGATCGCAGAATGACAGTCGAGGGATGACGACAAAGAGGATTCTTCAGTGCAGAAAGATTCGCGAGCAGAAGGACAGTCGAGGGACGATGAGGATCACAGAAGGAGAGTCGGGGGACAATGATGATCACAGAAGGAAAGTCAAGGGATGATGATGATCGCAGAAGGACAGTCGAGGGACGATGAGGATCGCATAAGGACAGTCGAGGGACGATGAGGCTTGCAGAAGAACAGTCGAGGGACGACGACTATCACAGAAGGACAGTCGAGGGAAGACGACGATGAGGATTCTTCAGTGCAGGCATGTCGAGGAGGAGGATTCCCTCGCAGAAGGACAGTTGAGGGACGATGATTATCGCAGAAGGAAAGTCGAGTGACGATGATGATCGCAGAAGGACAGTCGAAGGACGATGATGATCGCAGAAGGACAGTCGAGGGACGAAGACAATGAGGATTCTTCAGTGCAGAGATGTCGAAGAGGAGGATTTGCGAGCAGAAGGACAGTCGAGGGACGATGAGGATCACAGAAGGACAGTCGGAGGACGATGATGATCACAGAAGGACAGTCAAAGGACGATGATGATCGCAGAAGGACAGTCGATGGACGACGACAATGAGGATTCTTCAGTTCAGAGATGTCGAAGAGGAGGATTCGCGAGCAGAAGGACAGTCGAGGGACGATGATTATCGTAGAAGGTCAGTCGAGGGACGATGATTATCGCAGAAGGACAGTCGAGGGGCGATGATGATCGCAGAAGGACAGTCGAGGGACGATGATGATCGCAGAAGGACAGTCGAGGGACAATTATGACCGCAGAAAGACAGTCGAGGGACGACGATGATGATTCTTCAGTGCAGACATGTGGAAGAGGAGGATTCGCGCGCAGAAGGACAGTCGAGGGACGATGATTATCGCAGAAGGACAGTCGAGGGACGATGAGGATCGCAAATGGACAGTCGAGGGACGATGAGGATCGCAGGAGGACAGTCTAGGGACGATGATGATCGCAGAATGACAGTCGAGGGATGACGACAAAGAGGATTCTTCAGTGCAGAAAGATTCGCGAGCAGAAGGACAGTCGAGGGACGATGATTATCGCAGAAGGACAGTCGAGGGACAATTATGACCGCAGAAAGACAGTCGAGGGACGACGATGATGATTCTTCAGTGCAGACATGTGGAAGAGGAGGATTCGCGCGCAGAAGGACAGTCGAGGGACGATGATTATCGCAGAAGGACAGTCGAGGGACGATGAGGATCGCAAATGGACAGTCGAGGGACGATGAGGATCGCAGGAGGACAGTCTAGGGACGATGATGATCGCAGAATGACAGTCAAGGGATGACGACAAAGAGGATTCTTCAGTGCAGAAAGATTCGCGAGCAGAAGGACAGTCGAGGGACGATGAGGATCACAGAAGGAGAGTCGGGGGACAATGATGATCACAGAAGGAAAGTCAAGGGATGATGATGATCGCAGAAGGACAGTCGAGGGACGATGAGGATCGCATAAGGACAGTCGAGGGACGATGAGGCTTGCAGAAGAACAGTCGAGGGACGACGACTATCACAGAAGGACAGTCGAGGGAAGACGACGATGAGGATTCTTCAGTGCAGGCATGTCGAGGAGGAGGATTCCCTCGCAGAAGGACAGTTGAGGGACGATGATTATCGCAGAAGGAAAGTCGAGTGACGATGATGATCGCAGAAGGACAGTCGAAGGACGATGATGATCGCAGAAGGACAGTCGAGGGACGAAGACAATGAGGATTCTTCAGTGCAGAGATGTCGAAGAGGAGGATTTGCGAGCAGAAGGACAGTCGAGGGACGATGAGGATCACAGAAGGACAGTCGGAGGACGATGATGATCACAGAAGGACAGTCAAAGGACGATGATGATCGCAGAAGGACAGTCGATGGACGACGACAATGAGGATTCTTCAGTTCAGAGATGTCGAAGAGGAGGATTCGCGAGCAGAAGGACAGTCGAGGGACGATGATTATCGTAGAAGGTCAGTCGAGGGACGATGATTATCGCAGAAGGACAGTCGAGGGACCATGATGATCGCAGAAGGACAGTCGAGGGACCATGAATACAGCAGAAGGACAGTCGAGGGGCGATGATTATCGCAGAAGGACAGTCGAGGGACGATGATGATCGCAAATGGACAGTCGAGGGACGATGAGGATCGCAGGAGGACAGTCTAGGGACGATGATGATCGCAGAATGACAGTCGAGGGATGACGACAAAGAGGATTCTTCAGTGCAGAGATGTCGAAGAGGAAGATTCGCGAGCAGAAGGACAGTCGAGGGACGATGAGGATCACAGAAGGACAGTCGAGGGAAGACGACGATGAGGATTCTTCAGTGCAGGCATGTAGAAGAGGAGAATTCGCTCGCAGAAAGACAGTTGAGGGACGATGATTATCGCAGAAGGACAGTCGAGGGACCATGATGATCGCAGAAGGAAAGTCGAGTGACGATGATGATCGCAGAACGACAGTCGAGGGACGATGATGATCGCAGAAGGACAGTCGAGGGACGACGATGATGATTCTTCAGTGCAGACATGTGGAAGAGGAGGATTTGCGCGTAGAAGGACAGTCGAGGGACGATGATGATCGCAGAAGGACAGTCGAGGGACCATGATGATCGCAGAAGGACAGTCGAGGGACCATGATGACCGCAGAAGGACAGTCGAGGGGCGATGATGATCGCAGAAGGACAGTCGAGGGACGATGATGATCACAGAAGGACAGTCGAGGGACAATTATGACCGCAGAAAGACAGTCGAGGGACGACGATGATGATTCTTCAGTGCAGACATGTGGAAGAGGAGGATTCGCGTGCAGAAGGACAGTCGAGGGACGATGAGGATCGCAAATGGACAGTCGAGGGACGATGATGATCGCAGAAAGACAGTCAAGGGACGATGATGATCGCAGAAGGACAGTCAAGGGACGATGATTATCGTAGAAGGAAAGTCGAGGGACGATGAGGATCGCAGGAGGACAGTCGAGGGACGATGATGATCGTAAAAGTACAGTCGAGGGACGACAACGATGATGATTCTTCAGTGCAGACATGTGGAAAAGGAGGATTTGCGCGCGGAAGGACAGTCGAGGGACGATGATGATCGCAGAAGGACAGTCGAGGGACCATGATGATCGCAGAAGGACAGTCGAGGGACCATAATGACCGCATAAGGACAGTCGAGGGGCGATGATGATCGCAGAAGGACAGTCGAGGGACGATGATGATCGCAGAAGGACAGTCGAGGGACAATTATGACCTCAGAAAGACAGTCGAGGGACGACGATGATGATTCATCAGTGCAGACAAGTGGAAGAGGAGGATTTGGGCACAGAAGGACAGTCGAGGGACGATGATAATCGCAGAAGGACAGTCGAGGCGCGATGATGCTCGCAGAAGGACAGTCGAGGGACGATGATTATCGTAGAAGGAAAGTCGAGGGACGATGAGGATCGCAGGAGGACAGTCGAGGGACGATGATGATCGCAGAAGGACAGTCGAGGGACCATGATGATCGCAGAAGGAAAGTCGAGGGACCATGATGACCGCAGAAGGACAGTCGAGGGGCGATGATGATCGCAGAAGGACAGTCGAGGGACGATGATGATCGCAGAAGGACAGTCGAGGGACAATTATGACCGCAGAAAGACAGTCGAGGGACGACGATGATGATTCTTCAGTGCAGACATGTGGAAGAGGAGGATTCGCGCGCAGAAGGACAGTCGAGGGACGATGATTATCGCAGAAGGACAGTCGAGGGACGATGAGGATCGCAAATGGACAGTCGAGGGACGATGAGGATCGCAGGAGGACAGTCTAGGGACGATGATGATCGCAGAATGACAGTCGAGGGATGACGACAAAGAGGATTCTTCAGTGCAGAAAGATTCGCGAGCAGAAGGACAGTCGAGGGACGATGAGGATCACAGAAGGAGAGTCGGGGGACAATGATGATCACAGAAGGAAAGTCAAGGGATGATGATGATCGCAGAAGGACAGTCGAGGGACGATGAGGATCGCATAAGGACAGTCGAGGGACGATGAGGCTTGCAGAAGAACAGTCGAGGGACGACGACTATCACAGAAGGACAGTCGAGGGAAGACGACGATGAGGATTCTTCAGTGCAGGCATGTCGAGGAGGAGGATTCCCTCGCAGAAGGACAGTTGAGGGACGATGATTATCGCAGAAGGAAAGTCGAGTGACGATGATGATCGCAGAAGGACAGTCGAAGGACGATGATGATCGCAGAAGGACAGTCGAGGGACGAAGACAATGAGGATTCTTCAGTGCAGAGATGTCGAAGAGGAGGATTTGCGAGCAGAAGGACAGTCGAGGGACGATGAGGATCACAGAAGGACAGTCGGAGGACGATGATGATCACAGAAGGACAGTCAAAGGACGATGATGATCGCAGAAGGACAGTCGATGGACGACGACAATGAGGATTCTTCAGTTCAGAGATGTCGAAGAGGAGGATTCGCGAGCAGAAGGACAGTCGAGGGACGATGATTATCGTAGAAGGTCAGTCGAGGGACGATGATTATCGCAGAAGGACAGTCGAGGGGCGATGATGATCGCAGAAGGACAGTCGAGGGACGATGATGATCGCAGAAGGACAGTCGAGGGACAATTATGACCGCAGAAAGACAGTCGAGGGACGACGATGATGATTCTTCAGTGCAGACATGTGGAAGAGGAGGATTCGCGCGCAGAAGGACAGTCGAGGGACGATGATTATCGCAGAAGGACAGTCGAGGGACGATGAGGATCGCAAATGGACAGTCGAGGTACGATGAGGATCGCAGGAGGACAGTCTAGGGACGATGATGATCGCAGAATGACAGTCGAGGGATGACGACAAAGAGGATTCTTCAGTGCAGAAAGATTCGCGAGCAGAAGGACAGTCGAGGGACGATGATTATCGCAGAAGGACAGTCGAGGGACAATTATGACCGCAGAAAGACAGTCGAGGGACGACGATGATGATTCTTCAGTGCAGACATGTGGAAGAGGAGGATTCGCGCGCAGAAGGACAGTCGAGGGACGATGATTATCGCAGAAGGACAGTCGAGGGACGATGAGGATCGCAAATGGACAGTCGAGGGACGATGAGGATCGCAGGAGGACAGTCTAGGGACGATGATGATCGCAGAATGACAGTCGAGGGATGACGACAAAGAGGATTCTTCAGTGCAGAAAGATTCGCGAGCAGAAGGACAGTCGAGGGACGATGAGGATCACAGAAGGAGAGTCGGGGGACAATGATGATCACAGAAGGAAAGTCAAGGGATGATGATGATCGCAGAAGGACAGTCGAGGGACGATGAGGATCGCATAAGGACAGTCGAGGGACGATGAGGCTTGCAGAAGAACAGTCGAGGGACGATGAGGATCACAGAAGGACAGTCGGGGGACGATGATGATCGCAGAAGGACAGTCGGGGGACGATGATGATCGCAGAAGGACAGTCGAGGGACCATGAATACAGCAGAAGGACAGTCGAGGGGCGATGATGATCGCAGAAGGACAGTCGAGGGACGATGATGATCGCAGAAGGACTGTCGAGGGACAATTATGACCGCAGAAAGACAGTCGAGGGACGACGATGATGATTCTTCAGTGCAGACATGTGGAAGAGGAGGATTCGCGCGCAGAAGGACAGTCGAGGGACGATGATTATCGCAGAAGGACAGTCGAGGGACGATGATGATCGCAAATGGACAGTCGAGGGACGATGAGGATCGCAGGAGGACAGTCTAGGGACGATGATGATCGCAGAATGACAGTCGAGGGATGACGACAAAGAGGATTCTTCAGTGCAGAGATGTCGAAGAGGAAGATTCGCGAGCAGAAGGACAGTCGAGGGACGATGAGGATCACAGAAGGACAGTCGAGGGAAGACGACGATGAGGATTCTTCAGTGCAGGCATGTAGAAGAGGAGAATTCGCTCGCAGAAAGACAGTTGAGGGACGATGATTATCGCAGAAGGACAGTCGAGGGACCATGATGATCGCAGAAGGAAAGTCGAGTGACGATGATGATCGCAGAACGACAGTCGAGGGACGATGATGATCGCAGAAGGACAGTCGAGGGACGACGATGATGATTCTTCAGTGCAGACATGTGGAAGAGGAGGATTTGCGCGTAGAAGGACAGTCGAGGGACGATGATGATCGCAGAAGGACAGTCGAGGGACCATGATGATCGCAGAAGGACAGTCGAGGGACCATGATGACCGCAGAAGGACAGTCGAGGGGCGATGATGATCGCAGAAGGACAGTCGAGGGACGATGATGATCGCAGAAGGACAGTCGAGGGACAATTATGACCGCAGAAAGACAGTCGAGGGACGACGATGATGATTCTTCAGTGCAGACATGTGGAAGAGGAGGATTCGCGTGCAGAAGGACAGTCGAGGGACGATGAGGATCGCAAATGGACAGTCGAGGGACGATGATGAACGCAGAAAGACAGTCAAGGGACGATGATGATCGCAGAAGGACAGTCAAGGGACGATGATTATCGTAGATGGAAAGTCGAGGGACGATGAGGATCGCAGGAGGACAGTCGAGGGACGATGATGATCGTAAAAGGACAGTCGAGGGACGACAACGATGATGATTCTTCAGTGCAGACATGTGGAAAAGGAGGATTTGCGCGCGGAAGGACAGTCGAGGGACGATGATGATCGCAGAAGGACAGTCGAGGGACCATGATGATCGCAGAAGGACAGTCGAGGGACCATGATGACCGCATAAGGACAGTCGAGGGGCGATGATGATCGCAGAAAGACAGTCGAGGGACGACGATGATGATTCATCAGTGCAGACAAGTGGAAGAGGAGGATTTGGGCACAGAAGGACAGTCGAGGGACGATGATAATCGCAGAAGGACAGTCGAGGCGCGATGATGCTCGCAGAAGGACAGTCGAGGGACGATGATTATCGTAGAAGGAAAGTCGAGGGACGATGAGGATCGCAGGAGGACAGTCGAGGGACGATGATGATCGTAAAAGGACAGTCGTGGGACGACGACGATGATGATTCTTCAGTGCAGACATGTGGAAAAGGAGGATTTGCGCGCGGAAGGACAGTCGAGGGACGATGATGATCGCAGAAGGACAGTCGAGGGGCGATGATGCTCGCAGAAGGACAGTCGAGGGACAATTATGACCGCAGAAAGACAGTCAAGGGACGACGATGATGATTCATCAGTGCAGACAAGTGGAAGAGGAGGATTTGCGCGTAGAAGGACAGTCGAGGGACGATGATGATCGCAGAAGGACAGTAGAGGGACCATGATGATCGCAGAAGGACAGTCGAGGGACCATGATGACCGCAGAAGACAGTCGAGGGGCGATGATGATCGCAGAAGGACAGTCAAGGGACGACGATGATGATTCATCAGTGCAGACAAGTGGAAGAGGAGGATTTGCGCGTAGAAGGACAGTCGAGGGACGATGATGATCGCAGAAGGACAGTAGAGGGACCATGATGATCGCAGAAGGACAGTCGAGGGACCATGATGACCGCAGAAGGACAGTCGAGGGGCGATGATGATCGCAGAAGGACAGTCGAGGGACGATGATGATCGCAGAAGGACAGCCGAGGGACAATTATGACCGCAGAAAGACAGTCGAGGGACGACAATGATGATTCTTCAGTGCAGGCATGTCGAGGAGGAGGATTCCCTCGCAGAAGGACAGTTGAGGGACCATGATGATCGCAGAAGGACAGTCGAGGGACCATGATGACCGCATAAGGACAGTCGAGGGGCGATGATGATCGCAGAAAGACAGTCGAGGGACGACGATGATGATTCATCAGTGCAGACAAGTGGAAGAGGAGGATTTGGGCACAGAAGGACAGTCGAGGGACGATGATAATCGCAGAAGGACAGTCGAGGCGCGATGATGCTCGCAGAAGGACAGTCGAGGGACGATGATTATCGTAGAAGGAAAGTCGAGGGACGATGAGGATCGCAGGAGGACAGTCGAGGGACGATGATGATCGTAAAAGGACAGTCGAGGGACGACGACGATGATGATTCTTCAGTGCAGACATGTGGAAAAGGAGGATTTGCGCGCGGAAGGACAGTCGAGGGACGATGATGATCGCAGAAGGACAGTCGAGGGGCGATGATGCTCGCAGAAGGACAGTCGAGGGACAATTATGACCGCAGAAAGACAGTCAAGGGACGACGATGATGATTCATCAGTGCAGACAAGTGGAAGAGGAGGATTTGCGCGTAGAAGGACAGTCGAGGGACGATGATGATCGCAGAAGGACAGTAGAGGGACCATGATGATCGCAGAAGGACAGTCGAGGGACCATGATGACCGCAGAAGGACAGTCGAGGGGCGATGATGATCGCAGAAGGACAGTCAAGGGACGACGATGATGATTCATCAGTGCAGACAAGTGGAAGAGGAGGATTTGCGCGTAGAAGGACAGTCGAGGGACGATGATGATCGCAGAAGGACAGTAGAGGGACCATGATGATCGCAGAAGGACAGTCGAGGGACCATGATGACCGCAGAAGGACAGTCGAGGGGCGATGATGATCGCAGAAGGACAGTCGAGGGACGATGATGATCGCAGAAGGACAGTCGAGGGACAATTATGACCGCAGAAAGACAGTCGAGGGACGACAATGATGATTCTTCAGTGCAGGCATGTCGAGGAGGAGGATTCCCTCGCAGAAGGACAGTTGAGGGACGATGATTATCGCAGAAGGAAAGTCGAGTGACGATGATAATCGCAGAAGGACAGTCGAGGGACGATGATGATCGCAGAAGGACAGTCGAGAGATGACGACAATGAGGATTCTTCAGTGCAGAGATGTCGAAGAGGAGGATTTGTGAGCAGAAGGACAGTCAAGGGACGATGAGGATCACAGAAGGACAGTCGGAGGAAGATGATGATCACAGAAGGACAGTCAAAGGACGATGATGATCGCAGAAGGACAGTTGATGGACGACGACAATGAGGATTCTTCAGTTCAGAGATGTCGAAGAGGAGGATTCGCATTAGAAGGACAGTCGAGGGACGATGATTATCGCAGAAGGTCAGTCGAGGGACGATGATTATCGCAGAAGGACAGTCGAGGGACGATGATTATCGCAGATGGACAGTCGAGGGACGACGACAAAGAGGATTCTTCAGTGCAGAGATGTCGAAGAGGAGGATTCGCGAGCAGAAGGACAGTCGAGGGACCATGATGATCGCAGAAGGAAAGTCGAGTGACGATGATGATCGCAGAAGGACAGTCGAGGGACAATGAGGATCACAGAAGGACAGTTGGGGGACGATGATGATCATAGAAGGACAATCAAGGGACGATGATGATCGCAGATGGACAGTCGAGGGACGATGAGGCTCGCAGAAGGACAGTCGAGGGATGACGACTATCACAGAAGGACAGTCGAGGGAAGACGACGATGAGGATTCTTCAGTGCAGGCATGTCGAAGAGGAGGATTCGCTCGCAGAAGGACAGTTGAGGGACGATGATTATCGCAGAAGGACAGTCGAGGGATGACGACTATCACAGAAGGACAGTCGAGGGAAGACGACGATGAGGATTCTTCAGTGCAGGCATGTCGAAGAGGAGGATTCGCTCGCAGAAGGACAGTCGAGGGACCATGATGATCGCAGAAGGAAAGTCGAGTGACGATGATGATCGCAGAAGGACAGTCAAGGGACGATGATGATCGCAGAAGGACAGTCGAGGGACGACGACAATGAGGATTCTTCAGTGCAGAGATGTCGAAGAGGAGGATTTGCGAGCAGAAGGACAGTCGAGGGACCATGATGATCGCAGAAGGACAGTCGAGGGACCATGAATACTGCAGAAGGACAGTCGAGGGGCGATGATGATCGCAGAAGGACAGTCGAGGGACGATGATGATCGCAGAAGGACAGTCGAGGGACAATTATGACCGCAGAAAGACAGTCGAGGGACGACGATGATGATTCTTCAGTGCAGACATGTGGAAGAGAAGGATTCGCGCGCAGAAGGACAGTCGAGGGACGATGATGATCGCAGAAAGACAGTCAATGGACGATGATGATCGCAGAAGGACAGTCAAGGGACGATGATGATCGCAGAAGGACAGTCAAGGGACGATGATTATCGTAGAAGGAAAGTCGAGGGACGATGAGGATCGCAGGAGGACAGTCGAGGGACGATGATGATCGTAAAAGGACAGTCGAGGGACGACGACGATGATGATTCTTCAGTGCAGACATGTGGAAAAGGAGGATTTGCGCGCGGAAGGACAGTCGAGGGACGATGATGATCGCAGAAGGACAGTCGAGGGACCATGATGATCGCAGAAGGACAGTCGAGGGACCATGATGACCGCATAAGGACAGTCGAGGGGCGATGATGATCGCAGAAGGACAGTCGAGGGACGATGATGATCGCAGAAGGACAGTCGAGGGACAATTATGACCGCAGAAAGACAGTCGAGGGACGACGATGATGATTCTTCAGTGCAGACATGTGGAAAAGGAGGATTCGCGCGCAGAAGGACAGTCGAGGGACGATGAGGATCGCAAATGGACAGTCGAGGGACGATGAGGATCGCAAATGGACAGTCGAGGGACGATGAGGATCGCAGGAGGACAGTCTAGGGACGATGATGATCGCAGAATGACAGTCGAGGGATGACAACAAAGAGGATTCTTGAGTGCAGAGATGTCGAAGAGGAAGATTCGCGAGCAGAAGGACAGTCGAGGGACGATGAGGATCACAGAAGGACAGTCGGAGGAAGATGATGATCACAGAAGGACAGTCAAAGGACGATGATGATCGCAGAAGGACAGTTGATGGACGACGACAATGAGGATTCTTCAGTTCAGAGATGTCGAAGAGGAGGATTCGCATTAGAAGGACAGTCGAGGGACGATGATTATCGCAGAAGGTCAGTCGAGGGACGATGATTATCGCAGAAGGACAGTCGAGGGACGATGATTATCGCAGATGGACAGTCGAGGGACGACGACAAAGAGGATTCTTCAGTGCAGAGATGTCGAAGAGGAGGATTCGCGAGCAGAAGGACAGTCGAGGGACCATGATGATCGCAGAAGGAAAGTCGAGTGACGATGATGATCGCAGAAGGACAGTCGAGGGACAATGAGGATCACAGAAGGACAGTTGGGGGACGATGATGATCATAGAAGGACAATCAAGGGACGATGATGATCGCAGATGGACAGTCGAGGGACGATGAGGCTCGCAGAAGGACAGTCGAGGGATGACGACTATCACAGAAGGACAGTCGAGGGAAGACGACGATGAGGATTCTTCAGTGCAGGCATGTCGAAGAGGAGGATTCGCTCGCAGAAGGACAGTTGAGGGACGATGATTATCGCAGAAGGACAGTCGAGGGATGACGACTATCACAGAAGGACAGTCGAGGGAAGACGACGATGAGGATTCTTCAGTGCAGGCATGTCGAAGAGGAGGATTCGCTCGCAGAAGGACAGTCGAGGGACCATGATGATCGCAGAAGGAAAGTCGAGTGACGATGATGATCGCAGAAGGACAGTCAAGGGACGATGATGATTGCAGAAGGACAGTCGAGGGACGACGACAATGAGGATTCTTCAGTGCAGAGATGTCGAAGAGGAGGATTTGCGAGCAGAAGGACAGTCGAGGGACCATGATGATCGCAGAAGGACAGTCGAGGGACCATGAATACCGCAGAAGGACAGTCGAGGGGCGATGATGATCGCAGAAGGACAGTCGAGGGACGATGATGATCGCAGAAGGACAGTCGAGGGACAATTATGACCGCAGAAAGACAGTCGAGGGACGACGATGATGATTCTTCAGTGCAGACATGTGGAAGAGAAGGATTCGCGCGCAGAAGGACAGTCGAGGGACGATGATGATCGCAGAAAGACAGTCAAGGGACGATGATGATCGCAGAAGGACAGTCAAGGGACGATGATGATCGCAGAAGGACAGTCAAGGGACGATGATTATCGTAGAAGGAAAGTCGAGGGACGATGAGGATCGCAGGAGGACAGTCGAGGGACGATGATGATCGTAAAAGGACAGTCGAGGGACGACGACGATGATGATTCTTCAGTGCAGACATGTGGAAAAGGAGGATTTGCGCGTGGAAGGACAGTCGAGGGACGATGATGATCGCAGAAGGACAGTCGAGGGACCATGATGATCGCAGAAGGACAGTCGAGGGACCATGATGACCGCAGAAGGACAGTCGAGGGGCGATGATGATCGCAGAAGGACAGTCGAGGGACGATGATGATCGCAGAAGGACAGTCGAGGGACAATTATGACCGCAGAAAGACAGTCGAGGGACGACGATGATGATTCTTCAGTGCAGGCATGTCGAGGAGGAGGATTCCCTCGCAGAAGGACAGTTGAGGGACGATGATTATCGCAGAAGGAAAGTCGAGTGACGATGATAATCGCAGAAGGACAGTCGAGGGACGATGATGATCGCAGAAGGACAGTCGAGAGATGACGACAATGAGGATTCTTCAGTGCAGAGATGTCGAAGAGGAGGATTTGTGAGCAGAAGGACAGTCAAGGGACGATGAGGATCACAGAAGGACAGTCGGAGGAAGATGATGATCACAGAAGGACAGTCAAAGGACGATGATGATCGCAGAAGGACAGTTGATGGACGACGACAATGAGGATTCTTCAGTTCAGAGATGTCGAAGAGGAGGATTCGCATTAGAAGGACAGTCGAGGGACGATGATTATCGCAGAAGGTCAGTCGAGGGACGATGATTATCGCAGAAGGACAGTCGAGGGACGATGATTATCGCAGATGGACAGTCGAGGGACGACGACAAAGAGGATTCTTCAGTGCAGAGATGTCGAAGAGGAGGATTCGCGAGCAGAAGGACAGTCGAGGGACCATGATGATCGCAGAAGGAAAGTCGAGTGACGATGATGATCGCAGAAGGACAGTCGAGGGACAATGAGGATCACAGAAGGACAGTTGGGGGACGATGATGATCATAGAAGGACAATCAAGGGACGATGATGATCGCAGATGGACAGTCGAGGGACGATGAGGCTCGCAGAAGGACAGTCGAGGGATGACGACTATCACAGAAGGACAGTCGAGGGAAGACGACGATGAGGATTCTTCAGTGCAGGCATGTCGAAGAGGAGGATTCGCTCGCAGAAGGACAGTTGAGGGACGATGATTATCGCAGAAGGACAGTCGAGGGATGACGACTATCACAGAAGGACAGTCGAGGGAAGACGACGATGAGGATTCTTCAGTGCAGGCATGTCGAAGAGGAGGATTCGCTCGCAGAAGGACAGTCGAGGGACCATGATGATCGCAGAAGGAAAGTCGAGTGACGATGATGATCGCAGAAGGACAGTCAAGGGACGATGATGATCGCAGAAGGACAGTCGAGGGACGACGACAATGAGGATTCTTCAGTGCAGAGATGTCGAAGAGGAGGATTTGCGAGCAGAAGGACAGTCGAGGGACCATGATGATCGCAGAAGGACAGTCGAGGGACCATGAATACCGCAGAAGGACAGTCGAGGGGCGATGATGATCGCAGAAGGACAGTCGAGGGACGATGATGATCGCAGAAGGACAGTCGAGGGACAATTATGACCGCAGAAAGACAGTCGAGGGACGACGATGATGATTCTTCAGTGCAGACATGTGGAAGAGAAGGATTCGCGCGCAGAAGGACAGTCGAGGGACGATGATGATCGCAGAAAGACAGTCAATGGACGATGATGATCGCAGAAGGACAGTCAAGGGACGATGATGATCGCAGAAGGACAGTCAAGGGACGATGATTATCGTAGAAGGAAAGTCGAGGGACGATGAGGATCGCAGGAGGACAGTCGAGGGACGATGATGATCGTAAAAGGACAGTCGAGGGACGACGACGATGATGATTCTTCAGTGCAGACATGTGGAAAAGGAGGATTTGCGCGCGGAAGGACAGTCGAGGGACGATGATGATCGCAGAAGGACAGTCGAGGGACCATGATGATCGCAGAAGGACAGTCGAGGGACCATGATGACCGCATAAGGACAGTCGAGGGGCGATGATGATCGCAGAAGGACAGTCGAGGGACGATGATGATCGCAGAAGGACAGTCGAGGGACAATTATGACCGCAGAAAGACAGTCGAGGGACGACGATGATGATTCTTCAGTGCAGACATGTGGAAAAGGAGGATTCGCGCGCAGAAGGACAGTCGAGGGACGATGAGGATCGCAAATGGACAGTCGAGGGACGATGAGGATCGCAAATGGACAGTCGAGGGACGATGAGGATCGCAGGAGGACAGTCTAGGGACGATGATGATCGCAGAATGACAGTCGAGGGATGACGACAAAGAGGATTCTTGAGTGCAGAGATGTCGAAGAGGAAGATTCGCGAGCAGAAGGACAGTCGAGGGACGATGAGGATCACAGAAGGACAGTCGGAGGAAGATGATGATCACAGAAGGACAGTCAAAGGACGATGATGATCGCAGAAGGACAGTTGATGGACGACGACAATGAGGATTCTTCAGTTCAGAGATGTCGAAGAGGAGGATTCGCATTAGAAGGACAGTCGAGGGACGATGATTATCGCAGAAGGTCAGTCGAGGGACGATGATTATCGCAGAAGGACAGTCGAGGGACGATGATTATCGCAGATGGACAGTCGAGGGACGACGACAAAGAGGATTCTTCAGTGCAGAGATGTCGAAGAGGAGGATTCGCGAGCAGAAGGACAGTCGAGGGACCATGATGATCGCAGAAGGAAAGTCGAGTGACGATGATGATCGCAGAAGGACAGTCGAGGGACAATGAGGATCACAGAAGGACAGTTGGGGGACGATGATGATCATAGAAGGACAATCAAGGGACGATGATGATCGCAGATGGACAGTCGAGGGACGATGAGGCTCGCAGAAGGACAGTCGAGGGATGACGACTATCACAGAAGGACAGTCGAGGGAAGACGACGATGAGGATTCTTCAGTGCAGGCATGTCGAAGAGGAGGATTCGCTCGCAGAAGGACAGTTGAGGGACGATGATTATCGCAGAAGGACAGTCGAGGGATGACGACTATCACAGAAGGACAGTCGAGGGAAGACGACGATGAGGATTCTTCAGTGCAGGCATGTCGAAGAGGAGGATTCGCTCGCAGAAGGACAGTCGAGGGACCATGATGATCGCAGAAGGAAAGTCGAGTGACGATGATGATCGCAGAAGGACAGTCAAGGGACGATGATGATCGCAGAAGGACAGTCGAGGGACGACGACAATGAGGATTCTTCAGTGCAGAGATGTCGAAGAGGAGGATTTGCGAGCAGAAGGACAGTCGAGGGACCATGATGATCGCAGAAGGACAGTCGAGGGACCATGAATACCGCAGAAGGACAGTCGAGGGGCGATGATGATCGCAGAAGGACAGTCGAGGGACGATGATGATCGCAGAAGGACAGTCGAGGGACAATTATGACCGCAGAAAGACAGTCGAGGGACGACGATGATGATTCTTCAGTGCAGACATGTGGAAGAGAAGGATTCGCGCGCAGAAGGACAGTCGAGGGACGATGATGATCGCAGAAAGACAGTCAAGGGACGATGATGATCGCAGAAGGACAGTCAAGGGACGATGATGATCGCAGAAGGACAGTCAAGGGACGATGATTATCGTAGAAGGAAAGTCGAGGGACGATGAGGATCGCAGGAGGACAGTCGAGGGACGATGATGATCGTAAAAGGACAGTCGAGGGACGACGACGATGATGATTCTTCAGTGCAGACATGTGGAAAAGGAGGATTTGCGCGCGGAAGGACAGTCGAGGGACGATGATGATCGCAGAAGGACAGTCGAGGGACCATGATGATCGCAGAAGGACAGTCGAGGGACCATGATGACCGCAGAAGGACAGTCGAGGGGCGATGATGATCGCAGAAGGACAGTCGAGGGACGATGATGATCGCAGAAGGACAGTCGAGGGACAATTATGACCGCAGAAAGACAGTCGAGGGACGACGATGATGATTCTTCAGTGCAGACATGTGGAAAAGGAGGATTCGCGCGCAGAAGGACAGTCGAGGGACGATGAGGATCGCAAATGGACAGTCGAGGGACGATGAGGATCGCAAATGGACAGTCGAGGGACGATGAGGATCGCAGGAGGACAGTCTAGGGACGATGATGATCGCAGAATGACAGTCGAGGGATGACGACAAAGAGGATTCTTGAGTGCAGAGATGTCGAAGAGGAAGATTCGCGAGCAGAAGGACAGTCGAGGGACGATGAGGATCACAGAAGGACAGTCGAGGGAAGACGACGATGAGGATTCTTCAGTGCAGGCATGTCGAAGAGGAGGATTCGCTCGCAGAAAGACAGTTGAGGGACGATGATTATCGCAGAAGGACAGTTGAGGGACCATGATGATCGCAGAAGGAAAGTCGAGTGACGATGATGATCGCAGAACGACAGTCGAGGGACGATGATGATCGCAGAAGGACAGTCGAGGGACGACGACAATGAGGATTCTTCAGTGCAGAGATGTCGAAGAGGAGGATTTGCGAGCAGAAGGACAGTCGAGGGACGATGAGGATCACAGAAGGACAGTCGGGGGACGATGATGATCGCAGAAGGACAGTCGAGGGACCATGAATACCGCAGAAGGACAGTCGAGGGTCGATGATGATCGCAGAAGGACAGTCGAGGGACGATGATGATTGCAGAAGGACAGTCGAGGGACAATTATGACCGCAGAAAGACAGTCGAGGGACGACGATGATGATTCTTCAGTGCAGACATGTGGAAGAGGAGGATTTGCGCGTAGAAGGACAGTCGAGGGACGATGATGATCGCAGAAGGACAGTCGAGGGAAGACGACGATGAGGATTCTTTAGTGCAGGCATGTCGAGGAGGAGGATTCCCTCGCAGAAGGACAGTTGAGGGACGATGATTATCGCAGAAGGAAAGTCGAGTGACGATGATGATCGCAGAAGGACAGTCGAGGGACCATGATGATCGCAGAAGGACAGTCGAGGGACCATGATGATCGCAGAAGGACAGTCGAGGGACCATGATGACCGCATAAGGACAGTCGAGGGGCGATGATGATCGCAGAAGGACAGTCGAGGGACGATGATGATCGCAGAAGGACAGTCGAGGGACAATTATTACCGCAGAAAGACAGTCGAGGGACGACGATGATGATTCATCAGTGCAGACAAGTGGAAGAGGAGGATTTGGGCACAGAAGGACAGTCGAGGGACGATGATAATCGCAGAAGGACAGTCGAGGCGCGATGATGCTCGCAGAAGGACAGTCGAGGGACGATGATGATCGCAGAAGGACAGTCGAGGGACAATTATGACCGCAGAAAGATAGTCGAGGGACGACGATGATGATTCTTCAGTGCAGACATGTTGAAGAGGAGGATTTGCGCGCGGAAGGACAGTCGAGGGACGATGATGATCGCAGAAGGACAGTCGAGGGACCATGATGATCGCAGAAGGACAGTCGAGGGACCATGATGACCGCATAAGGACAGTCGAGGGGCGATGATGATCGCAGAAGGACAGTCGAGGGACCATGATGATCGCAGAAGGACAGTCGAGGGACAATTATGACCGCAGAAAGACAGTCGAGGGACGACGATGATGATTCTTCAGTGCAGACATGTGGAAAAGGAGGATTCGCGCGCAGAAGGACAGTCGAGGGACGATGAGGATCGCAAATGGACAGTCGAGGGACGATGAGGATTGCAAATGGACAGTCGAGGGACGATGAGGATCGCAGGAGGACAGTCTAGGGACGATGATGATCGCAGAATGACAGTCGAGGGATGACGACAAAGAGGATTCTTGAGTGCAGAGATGTCGAAGAGGAAGATTCGCGAGCAGAAGGACAGTCGAGGGACGATGAGGATCACAGAAGGACAGTCGAGGGAAGACGACGATGAGGATTCTTCAGTGCAGGCATGTCGAAGAGGAGGATTCGCTCGCAGAAAGACAGTTGAGGGACGATGATTATCGCAGAAGGACAGTTGAGGGACCATGATGATCGCAGAAGGACAGTCGAGGGACGACGACAACGAGGATTCTTCAGTGCAGAGATGTCGAAGAGGAGGATTTGCGAGCAGAAGGACAGTCGAGGGACGATGAGGATCACAGAAGGACAGTCGGGGGACGATGATGATCGCAGAAGGACAGTCGAGGGACCATGAATACCGCAGAAGGACAGTCGAGGGGCGATTATGATCGCAGAAGGATAGTCGAGGGACGATGATGATTGCAGATGGACAGTCGAGGGACAATTATGACCGCAGAAAGACAGTCGAGGGACGACGATGATGATTCTTCAGTGCAGACATGTGGAAGAGGAGGATTTGCGCGTAGAAGGACAGTCGAGGGACGATGATGATCGCAGAAGGACAGTCGAGGGACCATGATGATCGCAGAAGGACAGTCGAGGGACCATGATGACCGCAGAAGGACAGTCGAGGGGCGATGATGATCGCAGAAGGACAGTCGAGGGACGATGATGATCGCAGAAGGACAGTCGAGGGACAATTATGACCGCAGAAAGACAGTCGAGGGACGACGATGATGATTCTTCAGTGCAGACATGTGGAAGAGGAGGATTCGCGCGCAGAAGGACAGTCGAGGGACGATGAGGATCGCAAATGGACAGTCGAGGGACGATGAGGATCGCAGGAGGACAGTCTAGGGACGATGATGATCGCAGAATGACAGTCGAGGGATGACGACAAAGAGGATTCTTGAGTGCAGAGATGTCGAAGAGGAAGATTCGCGAGCAGAAGGACAGTCGAGGGACGATGAGGATCACAGAAGGACAGTCGAGGGAAGACGACGATGAGGATTCTTCAGTGCAGGCATGTCGAAGAGGAGGATTCGCTCGCAGAAAGACAGTTGAGGGACGATGATTATCGCAGAAGGACAGTTGAGGGACCATGATGATCGCAGAAGGACAGTCGAGGGACGACGACAATGAGGATTCTTCAGTGCAGAGATGTCGAAGAGGAGGATTTGCGAGCAGAAGGACAGTCGAGGGACGATGAGGATCACAGAAGGACAGTCGGGGGACGATGATGATCGCAGAAGGACAGTCGAGGGACCATGAATACCGCAGAAGGACAGTCGAGGGGCGATGATGATCGCAGAAGGACAGTCGAGGGACGATGATGATTGCAGAAGGACAGTCGAGGGACAATTATGACCGCAGAAAGACAGTCGAGGGACGACGATGATGATTCTTCAGTGCAGACATGTGGAAGAGGAGGATTTGCGCGTAGAAGGACAGTCGAGGGACGATGATGATCGCAGAAGGACAGTCGAGGGACCATGATGATCGCAGAAGGACAGTCGAGGGGCGATGATGATCGCAGAAGGACAGTCGAGGGACGATGATGATCGCAGAAGGACAGTCGAGGGACAATTATGACCGCAGAAAGACAGTCGAGGGACGACGATGATGATTCTTCAGTGCAGACATGTGGAAGAGGAGGATTCGCGCGCAGAAGGACAGTCGAGGGACGATGAGGATCGCAAATGGACAGTCGAGGGACGATGAGGATCGCAGGAGGACAGTCTAGGGACGATGATGATCGCAGAATGACAGTCGAGGGATGACGACAAAGAGGATTCTTCAGTGCAGAGATGTCGAAGAGGAAGATTCGCGAGCAGAAGGACAGTCGAGGGACGATGAGGATCACAGAAGGACAGTCGGGGGACGATGATGATCGCAGAAAGACAGTCAAGGGACGATGATGATCGCAGAAGGACAGTCAAGGGACGATGATGATCGCAGAAGGACTGTCAAGGGACGATGATTATCGTAGAAGGAAAGTCGAGGGACGATGAGGATCGCAGGAGGACAGTCGAGGGACGATGATGATCGTAAAAGGACAGTCGAGGGACGACGACGATGATGATTCTTCAGTGCAGACATGTGGAAAAGGAGGATTTGCGCGCGGAAGGACAGTCGAGGGACGATGATGATCGCAGAAGGACAGTCGAGGGACCATGATGATCGCAGAAGGACAGTCGAGGGACAATTATGACCGCAGAAAGACAGTCGAGGGACGACGATGATGATTCATCAGTGCAGACAAGTGGAAGAGGAGGATTTGGGCACAGAAGGACAGTCGAGGGACGATGATAATCGCAGAAGGACAGTCGAGGCGCGATGATGCTCGCAGAAGGACAGTCGAGGGACGATGAGGATCACAGAAGGAGAGTCGGGGAACAATGATGATCACAGAAGGAAAGTCAAGGGATGATGATGATCGCAGAAGGACAGTCGAGGGACGACGACTATCACAGAAGGACAGTCGAGGGAAGACGACGATGAGGATTCTTCAGTGCAGGCATGTCGAGGAGGAGGATTCCCTCGCAGAAGGACAGTTGAGGGACGATGATTATCGCAGAAGGAAAGTCGAGTGACGATGATGATCGCAGAAGGACAGTCGAGGGACCATGATGATCGCAGAAGGACAGTCGAGGGACCATGATGATCGCAGAAGGACAGTCGAGGGACCATGATGACCGCATAAGGACAGTCGAGGGGCGATGATGATCGCAGAAGGACAGTCGAGGGACGATGATGATCGCAGAAGGACAGTCGAGGGACAATTATGACCGCAGAAAGACAGTCGAGGGACGACGATGATGATTCATCAGTGCAGACAAGTGGAAGAGGAGGATTTGGGCACAGAAGGACAGTCGAGGGACGATGATAATCGCAGAAGGACAGTCGAGGCGCGATGATGCTCGCAGAAGGACAGTCGAGGGACGATGATGATCGCAGAAGGACAGTCGAGGGACAATTATGACCGCAGAAAGATAGTCGAGGGACGACGATGATGATTCTTCAGTGCAGACATGTGGAAGAGGAGGATTTGCGCGTAGAAGGACAGTCGAGGGACGATGATGATCGCAGAAGGACAGTCGAGGGACCATGATGATCGCAGAAGGACAGTCGAGGGACCATGATGACCGCAGAAGGACAGTCGAGGGGCGATGATGATCGCAGAAGGACAGTCGAGGGACGATGATGATCGCAGAAGGACAGTCGAGGGACAATTATGACCGCAGAAAGACAGTCGAGGGACGACGATGATGATTCTTCAGTGCAGACATGTGGAAGAGGAGGATTCGCGCGCAGAAGGACAGTCGAGGGACGATGATTATCGCAGAAGGACAGTCGAGGGACGATGAGGATCACAGAAGGAAAGTCGGCGGACGATGATGATCGCAGAAGGACAGTCGAGGGACGACGACGAAGATTCTTCAGTGCATACATGTGGAAGAGGAGGATTCACGCGCAGATGGACAATCGAAGGACGATGATGATCGCAGAAGGACAGTCGAGGGACGACGACAATGAGGATTCTTCAGTTCAGAGATGTCGAAGAGGAGGATTCGCGAGCAGAAGGACAGTCGAGGGACGATGAGGATCGCAGAAAGACAGTAGAGGGAAGTTGATGATCGCATAAGGACAGTCAAGGGATGACGACGATGATGATCACAGAAGGACAGTCGAGGGACGATGATGATCGCAGAAGGACAGTCGACGGACGATGAGGATCGCAGAAGGACAGTCGAGGGACGATGAGGATCGCAGAAGGACAGTCGAGGGACGATGAGGCTCGCAGAAGGACAGTCGAGGGACGATGACTATCACAGAAGGACAGTCGAGGGACGACGACAATGAGGATTCTTCAGTTCAGAGATGTCGAAGAGAAGGATTCGCGAGCAGAAGGACAGTCGAGGGACGATGATTATCGCAGAAGGACAGTCGAGGGACGATTCTTCAGTGCAGAGAAGTCGAAGAGGAGGATTCGCGAGCAGAAGGACAGTCGAGGGACGATGAGGATCACAGAAGGACAGTTGGGGGACGATGATGATCACAGAAGGACAGTCAAGGGACGATGATGATCGCAGAAGGACAGTCGAGGGACAGTCGAGGGACAGTCGAGGGACGATGATGATCGCAGAATGACAGTCGAGGGACGACGACAAAGAGGATTCTTCAGTGCAGAGATGTCGAAGAGGAGGATTCGCGAGAAGGACAGTCGAGGGACGATGATGATCACAGAAGGAAAGTCGGCGGACGATGATGATCGCAGAAGGACAGTCGAGGGACGACGACGAAGATTCTTCAGTGCATACATGTGGAAGAGGAGGATTCACGCGCAGATGGACAATCGAGGGACGATGATGATCGCAGAAGGACAGTCGAGGGACGACGACAACGAGGATTCTTCAGTTCAGAGATGTCGAAGAGGAGGATTCGCGAGCAGAAGGACAGTCGAGGGACGATGAGGATCGCAGAAAGACAGTCGAGGGAAGTTGATGATCGCATAAGGACAGTCAAGGGATGACGACGATGATGATCGCAGAAGGACAGTCGAGGGACGATGATGATCGCAGAAGGACAGTCGACGGACGATGAGGCTCGCAGAAGGACAGTCGAGGGACGATGACTATCACAGAAGGACAGTCGAGGGACGACGACAATGAGGATTCTTCAGTTCAGAGATGTCGAAGAGGAGGATTCGCGAGCAGAAGGACAGTCGAGGGACGATGATTATCGCAGAAGGACAGTCGAGGGACGATGATGATCGCAGATGGACAGTCGAGGGACGACGACAAAGAGGATTCTTCAGTGCAGAGATGTCGAAGAGGAGGATTTGCGAGCAGAAGGACAGTCGAGGGACGATGAGGATCACAGAAGGACAGTCGGGGGACGATGATGATCACAGAAGGACAGTCGAGGGACGATGAGGATCACAGAAGGACAGTCGGGGGACGATGATGATCACAGAAGGACAGTCGAGGGACGATGATGATCACAGAAGTACAGTCGAGGGACGATGATGATCGCAGAAAGACAGTCGAGGGACGATGATTATCGTAGAAGGAAAGTCGAGGGACGATGAGGATCGCAGAAGGACAGTCGAGGGACGATGATGATCGCAGAAGGACAGGCGAGGGACGATGATTATCGTAGAAGAAAAGTCAAGGGACGATGAGGATCGCAGGAGGACAGTCGAGGGACGATGATGATCGCAGAAGGACAGTCGAGGGACGACGACGATAATGATTCTTCAGTGCAGACATGTGGAAGTGGAGGATTTGCTAGCAGAAGGACAGCCGAGGGACGATGATGATCGCAGAAGGACAGTCGAGGGACCATGATGATCGCAGAAGGACAGTCGAGGGACCATGATGACCGCAGAAGGACAGTCGAGGGGCGATGAGGATCGCAGATGGACAGTCGAGGGACGATGAGGATCGCAGGAGGACAGTCTAGGGACAATTATGACCGAAGAAAGACAGTCGAGGGACGATGATGATCGCATAAGTACATTCGAGGGACGATGATGATCGCAGAAGGACAGTCGAGGGACCATGATGATCGCAGAAGGACAGTCGAGGGACCATGATGACCGCAGAAGGACAGTCGAGGGGCGATGATGATCGCAGAAGGACAGTCGAGGGACCATGATGATCGCAGAAGGAAAGTCGAGTGACGATGATGATCGCAGAAGGACAGTCGAGGGACGATGATGATCGGAGAAGGACAGTCGAGAGACGACGACAATGAGAATTCTTCAGTGCAGAGATGTCGAAGAGGAGGATTTGCGAGCAGAAGTACAGTCGAGGGTCGATGAGGATCACAGAAGGACAGTCGGGGGACGATGATGATCACAAAAGGACAGTCGAGGGACGATGATGATGATTCTTCAGTGCAGACATGTGGAAGAGGAGGATTCGCGCGCAGAAGGACAGTTGAGGGATGATGATTATCGCAGAAGGAAAGTCGAGTGACGATGATGATCGCAGAAGGACAGTCGAGGGACCATGATGATCGCAGAAGGACAGTCGAGGGACCATGATGATCGCAGAAGGACAGTCGAGGGACCATGATGACCGCATAAGGACAGTCGAGGGGCGATGATGATCGCAGAAGGACAGTCGAGGGACGATGATGATCGCAGAAGGACAGTCGAGGGACAATTATGACCGCAGAAAGACAGTCGAGGGACGACGATGATGATTCATCAGTGCAGACAAGTGGAAGAGGAGGATTTGGGCACAGAAGGACAGTCGAGGGACGATGATAATCGCAGAAGGACAGTCGAGGGGCGATGATGCTCGCAGAAGGACAGTCGAGGGACGATGAGGATCACAGAAGGAAAGTCGGCGGACGATGATGATCGCAGAAGGACAGTCGAGGGACGACGACAATGAGGATTCTTCAGTTCAGAGATGTCGAAGAGGAGGATTCGCGAGCAGAAGGACAGTCGAGGGTCGATGAGGATCACTGAAGGACAGTCGGGGGACGATGATGATCACAAAAGGACAGTCAAGGGACGATGATGATCGCAGAAGGACAGTCGAGGGACGACGACAATGAGGATTCTTCAGTGCAGAGATGTCGAAGAGGAGGATTTGCGAGCAGAAGGACAGTCGAGGGACGATGAGGATCACAGAAGGACAGTCGAGGGACGATGATGATCGCAGAAGGACAGTCGAGGGACCATGAATACCGCAGAAGGACAGTCGAGGGGCGATGATGATCGCAGAAGGACAGTCGAGGGACGAAGATGATTGCAGAAGGACAGTCGAGGGACAATTATGACCGCAGAAAGACAGTCGAGGGACGACGATGATGATTCTTCAGTGCAGACATGTGGAAGAGGAGGATTTGCGCGTAGAAGGACAGTCGAGGGACGATGATGATCGCAGAAGGAAAGTCGAGGGACCATGATGATCGCAGAAGGACAGTCGAGGGACCATGATGACCGCAGAAGGACAGTCGAGGGGCGATGATGATCGCAGAAGGACAGTCGAGGGACGATGATGATCGCAGAAGGACAGTCGAGGGACAATTATGACCGCAGAAAGACAGTCGAGGGACGACGATGATGATTCTTCAGTGCAGACATGTGGAAGAGGAGGATTCGCGCGCAGAAGGACAGTCGAGGGACGATGAGGATCACAGAAGGACAGTCGAGGGACGATGATGATCGCAGAAGGACAGTCGAGGGACCATGATGACCGCAGAAGGACAGTCGAGGGGCGATGATGATCGCAGAAGGACAGTCGAGGGACGATGATGATTGCAGAAGGACAGTCGAGGGACAATTATGACCGCAGAAAGACAGTCGAGGGACGACGATGATGATTCTTCAGTGCAGACATGTGGAAGAGGAGGATTCGCGCGCAGAAGGACAGTCGAGGGACGATGAGGATCACAGAAGGACAGTCGAGGGACGATGATGATCGCAGAAGGACAGTCGAGGGACCATGATGACCGCAGAAGGACAGTCGAGGGGCGATGATGATCGCAGAAGGACAGTCGAGGGACGATGATGATCGCAGAAGGACAGTCGAGGGACAATTATGACCGCAGAAAGACAGTCGAGGGACGACGATGATGATTCTTCAGTGCAGACATGTGGAAGAGGAGGATTTGCGCGTAGAAGGACAGTCGAGGGACGATGATGATCGCAGAAGGAAAGTCGAGGGACCATGATGATCGCAGAAGGACAGTCGAGGGACCATGATGACCGCAGAAGGACAGTCGAGGGGCGATGATGATCGCAGAAGGACAGTCGAGGGACGATGATGATCGCAGACGGACAGTCGAGGGACAATTATGACCGCAGAAAGACAGTCGAGGGACGACGATGATGATTCTTCAGTGCAGACATGTGGAAGAGGAGGATTTGCGAGCAGAAGGACAGCCGAGGGACGATGATGATCGCAGAAGGACAGTCGAGGGACCATGATGATCGCAGAAGGACAGTCGAGGGACCATGATGACCGCAGAAAGACAGTGGAGGGACGATGATGATCGCATAAGTACATTCGAGGGACGATGATGATCGCAGAAGGACAGTCGAGGGACCATGATGACCGCAGAAGGACAGTCGAGGGGCGATGATGATCGCAGAAGGACAGTCGAGGGACCATGATGATCGCAGAAGGAAAGTCGAGTGACGATGATGATCGCAGAAGGACAGTCGAGGGACGATGATGATCGGAGAAGGACAGTCGAGGGACGACGACAATGAGAATTCTTCAGTGCAGAGATGTCGAAGAGGAGGATTTGCGAGCAGAAGTACAGTCGAGGGTCGATGAGGATCACAGAAGGACAGTCGGGGGACGATGATGATCACAAAAGGACAGTCGAGGGACGATGATGATCGCATAAGTACATTCGAGGGACGATGATGATCGCAGAAGGACAGTCGAGGGACCATGATGATCGCAGAAGGACAGTCGAGGGACCATGATGACTGCAGAAGGACAGTCGAGGGGCGATGAGGATCGCAGATGGACAGTCGAGGGACGATGAGGATCACAGAAGGACAGTCGGGGGACGATGATGATCACAGAAGGACAGTCAAGGGACGATGATGATCACAGAAGGACAGTCGAGGGACCATGATGATCGCATAAGGACAGTAGAGGGGCGATTATGATCGCAGAAAAACAGTCGAGGGACGATGATGATCGCAGAAGGACAGTCGTAGGACCATGATGATCGCAGAAGGACAGTCGAGGGACGATGATGAGGATTCTTCAGTGCAGACATGTCGAAGATGAGGATTCGCGCTCAGAAGGACTTCTATTCTACGTTAAGTATACAACAGGTGGTGAAGCAGCAGTTGAAGAGGAGGGAGGATTCGTGCGTAGTTGGACAGTCGAAGGACGATGATGATCAGCAGAAGGACAGTCTAGGGACGATGATCGCAGAAGGACAGTCGAGGGATGATGATGATCGTAGAAGGATAGTCAAGGGACGAAGACGATCGCAGAAGGACAGTCGAGGGACAACGACGATGAGGATTCTTCAGTGTAGGCATGTCGAAGAGGAGGATTCGCGCACAGAAGGACAGTCGAGGGACTATGATGATCGCAGAAAGACAGTCGAGGGACGATGATGATTGCAGAAGGACAGTCGAGGGACCATGATGATCGCAGAAGGACAGTCGAGGGGCGATGATGATCGCAGAAGAACAGTCGAGGGACGATGATGATCGCAGAAGGACAGTCGTAGGACCATGATGATCGCAGAAGGACAGTCGAGGGATGATGATGATTGCAGAAGGACAGTCGAGGGACGATGATGATCGCAGAAGGACAGTAGAGGGATGATGATGATCGCAGAAGGACAGTCGAGGGACGACAACGATGATGATTCTTCAGTGCAGACATGTGGAAGAGGAGGATTCGCACGCAGAAGGACAGTCGAGGGACGATGATGATCGCAGAAGGACAGTCGGGGGACAATGAGGATCACAGAAGGACAGTCAAGGGACGATGATGATCACAGAAGGACAGTTGAGGGACGATGATGATCGCAGAAGTACAGTCGAGGGACGATGAGGATCGCAGAAGGACAGTCGAGGGACGATGAGGATCGAAGAAGGACAGTCGAGGGACGATGATGATCGCAGAATGACAGTCGAGGGAGGATGATGATGAGGATTCTTCAGAGGAGGATTCGCGCTCAGAAGGACTTCTATTCTACGTTAAGTATACAACAGTTGGTGAAGCAGCAGTTGAAGAGGAGGGAGGATTCGCGCAGAAGGACAGTCGAGGGACGATGATCGCAGAAGGACAGTTTAGGGACGATGATGATTGCAGAATGACAGTCGAGGGACGATGAAGATTCTTCATTGCAGACATGTCGAATAGGAGGATTCACGCTCAGAAGGACTTCTATTCTACAGTAAGTATACAACAGGTGGTGAAGCAGCAGTTGAAGAGGAGGGAGGATTCGTGCGTAGTTGGACAGTCGAGGGACGATGATGATCAGCAGAAGGACAGTCGAGGGACGATGATCGCAGAAGGACAGTCGAGGGGCGATGATGATCGCAGAAGGACAGTTGAGGGACGATGAGGATCGCTGAAGGACAGTCGAGGGACGACGACGATGAGGATTCTTCAGTGCAGACATGTCGAAGAGGAGGATTCGCAAGCAGAAGGACAGTCGAGGGACGATGAGGATCACAGGAGGACAGTCGGGGGACGATGATGATCACAAAAGGACAGTCGAGGGACGATGATGATCGCAGAAGGACAGTCGAGGGACGACGACAATGAGGATTCTTCAGTGCAGAGATGTCGAAGAGGAGGATTTGCGAGCAGAAGGACAGTCGAGGGACGATGAGGATCACAGAAGGACAGTCGGGGGACGATGATGATCACAGAAGGACAGTCGAGGGACGATGATGATCACAGAAGTACAGTCGAGGGACGATGATGATCGCAGAAAGACAGTCGAGGGACGATGAGGATCGCAGAAGGACAGTCGAGGGACGATGATGATTGCAGAAGGACAGTCTAGGGACGACGACGATGATTCTTCAGTGCATACATGTGGAAGAGGAGGATTCACGCGCAGAAGGACAATCGAGGGACGATGATGATCGCAGAATGACAGTCGAGGGACGATGATGATCGCAGAATGACAGTCGAGGGACGATGAGGATCACAGAAGGACAGTCGGGGGACGATGATGATCACAGAAGGACAGTCAAGGGACGATGATGATCACAGAAGGACAGTCGAGGGACGACGATGATGATTCTTCAGTGCAGACATGTGGAAGAGGAGGATTTGGGCGCAGAAGGACAGTCGAGGGACGATGATGATCGCAGAAGGACAGTCGAGGGACAATTATGACCGCAGAAAGACAGTCGAGGGACGACGATGATGATTCTTCAGTGCAGACATGTGGTAGAGTAGGATTTGGGCGCAGAAGGACAGTCGAGGGACGATGATGATCGCAGAAGTACAGTCGAGGGACCATGATGATGGCAGAAGGACAGTCAAGGGACCATGATGACCGCAGAAGGACAGTCGAGGGGCGATGATGATCGCAGAAGGACAGTCGAGGGACGATGATGATCGCAGAAGGACAGTCGAGGGACAATTATGACCGCAGAAAGACAGTCGAGGGACGACGATGATGATTCTTCAGTGCAGACATGTGGAAGAGGAGGATTCGCGCGCAGAAGGACAGTCGAGGGACGATGATTATCGCAGAAGGACAGTCGAGGGACGATGAGGATCGCAGATGGACAGTCGAGGGACGATGAGGATCGCAGGAGGACAGTCTAGGGACGATGACGATCGCAGAATGACAGTCGAGGGACGACGACAAAGAGGATTCTTCAGTGCAGAGATGTCAAAGAGGAGGATTCGAGAGCAGAAGGACAGTCGAGGGACGATGAGGATCACAGAAGGACAGTCGGGGGACGATGATGATCACAGAAGGACAGTCAAAGGACGATGATGATCGCAGAAGGACAGTCGAGGGACGACGACAATGAGGATTCTTCAGTTCAGATATGTCGAAGAGGAGGATTCGCGAGCAGAAGGACAGTCGAGGGACGATGATTATCGCAGAAGGACAGTCGAGGGACCATGATGATGGCAGAAGGAAAGTCGAGTGACGATGATGATCGCAGAAGGACAGTCGAGGGACGATGATGATCGCAGAAGGACAGTCGAGGGACGACGACAATGAGGATTCTTCAGTGCAGAGATGTCGAAGAGGAGGGTTTGCGACAGTCGAGGGACGATGACGATCGCAGAAGGACAGTAGAGGGATGATGATGATCGCAGAAGGACAGTTGAGGGACGATGAGGATCACTGAGGGACGATGATGATCGCAGAAGAACAATCGAGGGACGACGACGATGAGGATTCTTCAGTGCAGACATGTCGAAGAGGAGTATTCGCACGCAGAAGGACGGTCGAGGTACGATGTTGATCGCAGAAGCACAGTTGAGGGACGATGATGATCGCAGAAGCACATTCGAGGGACGATGATGATAGCAGAAGGACAGTCGAGGGGCGATGATGATCGCAGAAGGACAGTTGAGGGACGATGAGGATCGCTGAAGGACAGTCGAGGGACGACGACGATGAGGATTCTTCAGGGCAGACATGTCGAAGAGGAGGATTCGCAAGCAGAAGGACAGTCGAGGGACGATGAGGATCACAGGAGGACAGTCGGGGGACGATGATGATCACAGAAGGACAGTCAAGGGACGATGATGATCGCAGAAGGACAGTCGAGGGACGATGATCATCGCAGAAGGACAGTCGAGGGACGATGATGATCGCAGAATGACAGTTGAGGGACGATGATGATCGCAGAAGTACAGTCGAGGGACGATGAGGATCGCAGAAGGACAGTCGAGGGACGATGAGGATCGCAGAAGGACAGTCGAGGGACGATGAGGATCGAAGAAGGACAGTCGAGGGACGATGATGATCGCAGAATGACAGTCGAGGGACGATGATGATCGCAGAATGACAGTCGAGGGACGATGATGATCGCAGAAGGACAGTCGAGGGACGATGATGATGAGGATCCTTCAGTGCAGACATGTCGAAGATGAGGATTCGCGCTCAGAAGGACTTCTATTCTACGTTAAGTATACAACAGTTGGTGAAGCAGCAGTTGAAGAGGAGGGAGGATTCGCGCAGAAGGACAGTCGAGGGACGATGATGATCGCAGAAGGACAGTTTAGGGACGATGATGATCGCAGAAGGACAGTCGAGGGACGATGATGAGGATTCTTCAGTGCAGACATGTCGAAGATGAGGATTCGCGCTCAGAAGGACTTCTATTCTACGTTAAGTATACAACAGGTGGTGAAGCAGCAGTTGAAGAGGAGGGAGGATTCGTGCGTAGTTGGACAGTCGAGGGACGATGATGATCAGCAGAAGGACAGTCGAGGGACGATGATCGCAGAAGGACAGTCGAGGGATGATGATGATCGTAGAAGGATAGTCAAGGGACGACGACGATCGCAGAAGGACAGTCGAGGGACAACGACGATGAGGATTCTTCAGTGTAGGCATGTCGAAGAGGAGGATTCGCGCACAGAAGGACAGTCGAGGGACTATGATGATCGCAGAAAGACAGTCGAGGGACGATGATGATTGCAGAAGGACAGTCGAGGGGCGATGATGATTGCAGAAGGACAGTCGAGGGGCGATGATGATCTTAGAAGGACAGTCGAGTGACGATGAGGATCGCTGAAGGACAGTCGAGGGACGATGATGATCGCAGAAGGACAGTAGAGGGATGATGATGATCGCAGAAGGACAGTCGAGGGACGACAACGATGATGATTCTTCAGTGCAGACATGTGGAAGAGGAGGATTCGCACGCAGAAGGACAGTCGAGGGACGATGATGATCGCAGAAGGACAGTCGGGGGACAATGAGGATCACAGAAGGACAGTCAAGGGACGATGATGATCACAGAAGGACAGTTGAGGGACGATGATGATCGCAGAAGTACAGTCGAGGGACGATGAGGATCGCAGAAGGACAGTCGAGGGACGATGAGGATCGAAGAAGGACAGTTGAGGGACGATGATGATCGCAGAAGTACAGTCGAGGGACGATGAGGATCGCAGAAGGACAGTCGAGGGACGATGAGGATCGAAGAAGGACAGTCGAGGGACGATGATGATCGCAGAATGACAGTCGAGGGACGATGATGATGAGGATTCTTCAGAGCAGACATGTCGAAGATGAGGATTCGCGCTCAGAAGGACTTCTATTCTACGTTAAGTATACAACAGTTGGTGAAGCAGCAGTTGAAGAGGAGGGAGGATTCGCGCAGAAGGACAGTCGAGGGACGATGATGATCGCAGAAGGACAGTTTAGGGACGATGATGATTGCAGAATGACAGTCGAGGGACGATGAAGATTCTTCTGTGCAGACATGTCGAATAGGAGGATTCACGCTCAGAAGGACTTCTATTCTACAGTAAGTATACAACAGGTGGTGAAGCAGCAGTTGAAGAGGAGGGAGGATTCGTGCGTAGTTGGACAGTCGAGGGACGATGATGATCAGCAGAAGGACAGTCGAGGGACGATGATCGCAGAAGGACAGTTGAGGGACGATGAGGATCGCTGAAGGACAGTCGAGGGACGACGACTATGAGGATTCTTCAGTGCAGACATGTCGAAGAGGAGGATTCGCAAGCAGAAGGACAGTCGAGGGACGATGAGGATCACAGGAGGACAGTCGGGGGACGATGATGATCACAAAAGGACAGTAGAGGGACGATGATGATCGCAGAAGGACAGTCGAGGGACGACGACAATGAGGATTCTTCAGTGCAGAGATGTCGAAGAGGAGGATTTGCGAGCAGAAGGACAGTCGAGGGACGATGAGGATCACAGAAGGACAGTCGGGGGACGATGATCATCACAGAAGGACAGTCGAGGGACGATGATGATCACAGAAGTACATTCGAGGGACGATGATGATCGCAGAAAGACAGTCGAGGGACGATGAGGATCGCAGAAGGACAGTCGAGGGACGATGATGATCGCAGAAGGACAGTCGAGGGACCATGATGATCGCAGAAGGACAGTCGAGGGACCATGATGACCGCAGAAGGACAGTCGAGGGGCGATGAGGATCGCAGATGGACAGTCGAGGGACGATGAGGATCGCAGGAGGACAGTCTAGGGACAATTATGACCGCAGAAAGACAGTCGAGGGACGATGATGATCGCATAAGTACATTCGAGGGACGATGATGATCGCAGAAGGACAGTCGAGGGACCATGATGATCGCAGAAGGACAGTCGAGGGACCATGATGACCGCAGAAGGACAGTCGAGGGGCGATGATGATCGCAGAAGGACAGTCAAGGGGCGATGATGATCTTAGAAGGACAGTCGAGGGACGATGAGGATCGCTGAAGGACAGTCGAGGGACGATGATGATCGCAGAAGGACAGTAGAGGGATGATGATGATCGCAGAAGGACAGTCGAGGGACGACAACGATTATGATTCTTCAGTGCAGACATGTGGAAGAGGAGGATTCGCACGCAGAAGGACAGTCGAGGGACGATGATGATCGCAGAAGGACAGTCGGGGGACAATGAGGATCACAGAAGGACAGTCAAGGGACGATGATGATCACAGAAGGACAGTTGAGGGACGATGATGATCGCAGAAGTACAGTCGAGGGACGATGAGGATCGCAGAAGGACAGTCGAGGGACGACGATGATGATTCTTCAGTGCAGACATGTGGAAGAGGAGGATTTGGGCGCAGAAGGACAGTCGAGGGACGATGATGATAGCAGAAGGACAGTCGAGGGACGACGATGATGATTCTTCAGTGCAGACATGTGGAAGAGGAGGATTCACGCGCAGAAGGACAGTCGAGGGACGATGATTATCGCAGAAGGACAGTCGAGGGACGATGAGGATCGCAGATGGACAGTCGAGGGACGATGAGGATCGCAGGAGGACAGTCTAGGGATGATGACGATCGCAGAATGACAGTCGAGGGACGACGACAAAGAGGATTCTTCAGTGCAGAGATGTCAAAGAGGAGGATTCGCGAGCAGAAGGACAGTCGAGGGACGATGAGGATCACAGAAGGACAGTCGGGGGACGATGATGATCACAGAAGGACAGTCAAAGTACGATGATGATCGCAGAAGGACAGTCGAGGGACGACGACAATGAGGATTCTTCAGTTCAGATATGTCGAAGAGGATGATTCGCGAGCAGAAGGACAGTCGAGGGACGATGATTATCGCAGAAGGACAGTCGGGGGACCATGATGATCGCAGAAGGAAAGTCGAGTGACGATGATGATCGCAGAAGGACAGTCGAGGGACGATGATGATCGCAGAAGGACAGTCGAGGGACGATGAGGATCGCAGAAGGACAGTCGAGGGACGATGAGGATCGAAGAAGGACAGTCGAGGGACGATGATGATCGCAGAATGACAGTCGAGGGACGATGATGATCGCAGAATGACAGTCGAGGGACGATGATGATGAGGATTCTTCAGTGCAGACATGTCGAAGATGAGGATTCGCGCTCAGAAGGACTTCTATTCTACGTTAAGTATACAACAGTTGGTGAAGCAGCAGTTGAAGAGGAGGGAGGATTCGCGCAGAAGGACAGTCGAGGGACGATGATGATCGCAGAACGACAGTTTAGGGACGATGATGATTGCAGAATGACAGTCGAGGGACGATGAAGATTCTTCAGTGCAGACATGTCGAATAGGAGGATTCACGCTCAGAAGGACTTCTATTCTACGGTAAGTATACAACAGGTGGTGAAGCAGCAGTTGAAGAGGAGGGAGGATTCGTGCGTAGTTGGACAGTCGAGGGACGATGATGATCAGCAGAAGGACAGTCGAGGGACGATGATCGCAGAAGGACAGTCGAGGGATGATGATGATCGTAGAAGGACAGTCAAGGGACGATGATGATCGCAGAAGGACAGTCGAGGGACCATGATGATCGCAGAAGGACAGTCGAGGGGCGATGATGATCGCAGAAGAACAGTCGAGGGACGATGATGATCGCAGAAGGACAGTCGTAGGACCATGATGATCGCAGAAGGACAGTCGAGGGACGATTATGAGGATTCTTCAGTGCAGACATGTCGAAGATGAGGATTCGCGCTCAGAAGGACTTCTATTCTACGTTAAGTATACAACAGGTGGTGAAGCAGCAGTTGAAGAGGAGGGAGGATTCGTGCGTAGTTGGACAGTCGAGGGACGATGATGATCAGCAGAAGGACAGTCGAGGGACGATGATCGCAGAAGTACAGTCGAGGGATGATGATGATCGTAGAAGGACAGTCAAGGGACGACGACGATCGCAGACGGACAGTCGAGGGACAACGACGATGAGGATTCTTCAGTGTAGGCATGTCGAAGAGGAGGATTCGCGCACAGAAGGACAGTCGAGGGACTATGATGATCGCAGAAAGACAGTCGAGGGACGATGATGATCGCAGAAGGACAGTCGAGGGACCATGATGATCGCAGAAGGACAGTCGAGGGGCGATGATGATCGCAGAAGAACAGTCGAGGGACGATGATGATCGCAGAAGGACAGTCGTAGGACCATGATGATCGCAGAAGGACAGTCGAGGGATGATGATGATTGCAGAAGGACTGTCGAGGGACGATGATGATTGCAGAAGGACAGTCAAGGGGCGATGATGATCTTAGAAGGACAGTCGAGTGACGATGAGGATCGCTGAAGGACAGTCGAGGGACGATGATGATCGCAGAAGGACAGTAGAGGGATGATGATGATCGCAGAAGGACAGTCGAGGGACGACAACGATGATGATTCTTCAGTGCAGACATGTGGAAGAGGAGGATTCGCACGCAGAAGGACAGTCGAGGGACGATGATGATCGCAGAAGGACAGTCGGGGGACAATGAGGATCACAGAAGGACAGTCAAGGGACGATGATGATCACAGAAGGACAGTTGAGGGACGATGATGATCGCAGAAGTACAGTCGAGGGACGATGAGGATCGCAGAAGGACAGTCGAGGGACGATGAGGATCGAAGAAGGACAGTCGAGGGACGATGGTGATCGCAAAATGACAGTCGAGGGACGATGATGATGAGGATTCTTCAGAGCAGACATGTCGAAGATGAGGATTCGCGCTCAGAAGGACTTATATTCTACGTTAAGTATACAACAGTTGGTGAAGCAGCAGTTGAAGAGGAGGGAGGATTCGCGCACAAGGACAGTCGAGGGACGATGATGATCGCAGAAGGACAGTTTAGGGACGATGATGATTGCAGAATGACAGTCGAGGGACGATGAAGATTCTTCAGTGCAGACATGTCGAATAGGAGGATTCACGCTCAGAAGGACTTCTATTCTACAGTAAGTATACAACAGGTGGTGAAGCAGCAGTTGAAGAGGAGGGAGGATTCGTGCGTAGTTGGACAGTCGAGGGACGATGATGATCAGCAGAAGGACAGTCGAGGGACGATGATCGCAGAAGGACAGTCGAGGGGCGATGATGATCGCAGAAGGACAGTCGAGGGACGATGATTATCGTAGAAGAAAAGTCAAGGGACGATGAGGATCGCAGGAGGACAGTCGAGGGACGATGATGATCGCAGAAGGACAGTCGAGGGACGATGAGGATCACTGAGGGACGATGATGATCGCAGAAGAACAATCGAGGGACGACGACGATGAGGATTCTTCAGTGCAGAGATGTGGAAGAGGAGGATTCGCGAGCAGAAGGACAGTCGAGGGACGATGATGATCGCAGAAGGACAGTAGAGGGATGATGATGATCGCAGAAGGACAGTAGAGGGATGATGATGATCGCAGAAGGACAGTCGAGGGACGACAACGATTATGATTCTTCAGTGCAGACATGTGGAAGAGGAGGATTCGCACGCAGAAGGACAGTCGAGGGACGATGATGATCGCAGAAGGACAGTCGGGGGACAATGAGGATCACAGAAGGACAGTCAAGGGACGATGATGATCACAGAAGGACAGTTGAGGGACGATGATGATCGCAGAAGTACAGTCGAGGGACGATGAGGATCGCAGAAGGACAGTCGAGGGACGACGATGATGATTCTTCAGTGCAGACATGTGGAAGAGGAGGATTTGGGCGCAGAAGGACAGTCGAGGGACGATGATGATAGCAGAAGGACAGTCGAGGGACGACGATGATGATTCTTCAGTGCAGACATGTGGAAGAGGAGGATTCACGCGCAGAAGGACAGTCGAGGGACGATGATTATCGCAGAAGGACAGTCGAGGGACGATGAGGATCGCAGATGGACAGTCGAGGGACGATGAGGATCGCAGGAGGACAGTCTAGGGATGATGACGATCGCAGAATGACAGTCGAGGGACGACGACAAAGAGGATTCTTCAGTGCAGAGATGTCAAAGAGGAGGATTCGCGAGCAGAAGGACAGTCGAGGGACGATGAGGATCACAGAAGGACAGTCAGGGGACGATGATGATCACAGAAGGACAGTCAAAGTACGATGATGATCGCAGAAGGACAGTCGAGGGACGACGACAATGAGGATTCTTCAGTTCAGATATGTCGAAGAGGATGATTCGCGAGCAGAAGGACAGTCGAGGGACGATGATTATCGCAGAAGGACAGTCGGGGGACCATGATGATCGCAGAAGGAAAGTCGAGTGACGATGATGATCGCAGAAGGACAGTCGAGGGACGATGATGATCGCAGAAGGACAGTCGAGGGACGATGAGGATCGCAGAAGGACAGTCGAGGGACGATGAGGATCGAAGAAGGACAGTCGAGGGACGATGATGATCGCAGAATGACAGTCGAGGGACGATGATGATCGCAGAATGACAGTCGAGGGACGATGATGATGAGGATTCTTCAGTGCAGACATGTCGAAGATGAGGATTCGCGCTCAGAAGGACTTCTATTCTACGTTAAGTATACAACAGTTGGTGAAGCAGCAGTTGAAGAGGAGGGAGGATTCGCGCAGAAGGACAGTCGAGGGACGATGATGATCGCAGAACGACAGTTTAGGGACGATGATGATTGCAGAATGACAGTCGAGGGACGATGAAGATTCTTCAGTGCAGACATGTCGAATAGGAGGATTCACGCTCAGAAGGACTTCTATTCTACGGTAAGTATACAACAGGTGGTGAAGCAGCAGTTGAAGAGGAGGGAGGATTCGTGCGTAGTTGGACAGTCGAGGGACGATGATGATCAGCAGAAGGACAGTCGAGGGACGATGATCGCAGAAGGACAGTCGAGGGATGATGATGATCGTAGAAGGACAGTCAAGGGACGATGATGATCGCAGAAGGACAGTCGAGGGACCATGATGATCGCAGAAGGACAGTCGAGGGGCGATGATGATCGCAGAAGAACAGTCGAGGGACGATGATGATCGCAGAAGGACAGTCGTAGGACCATGATGATCGCAGAAGGACAGTCGAGGGACGATTATGAGGATTCTTCAGTGCAGACATGTCGAAGATGAGGATTCGCGCTCAGAAGGACTTCTATTCTACGTTAAGTATACAACAGGTGGTGAAGCAGCAGTTGAAGAGGAGGGAGGATTCGTGCGTAGTTGGACAGTCGAGGGACGATGATGATCAGCAGAAGGACAGTCGAGGGACGATGATCGCAGAAGTACAGTCGAGGGATGATGATGATCGTAGAAGGACAGTCAAGGGACGACGACGATCGCAGACGGACAGTCGAGGGACAACGACGATGAGGATTCTTCAGTGTAGGCATGTCGAAGAGGAGGATTCGCGCACAGAAGGACAGTCGAGGGACTATGATGATCGCAGAAAGACAGTCGAGGGACGATGATGATCGCAGAAGGACAGTCGAGGGACCATGATGATCGCAGAAGGACAGTCGAGGGGCGATGATGATCGCAGAAGAACAGTCGAGGGACGATGATGATCGCAGAAGGACAGTCGTAGGACCATGATGATCGCAGAAGGACAGTCGAGGGATGATGATGATTGCAGAAGGACTGTCGAGGGACGATGATGATTGCAGAAGGACAGTCAAGGGGCGATGATGATCTTAGAAGGACAGTCGAGTGACGATGAGGATCGCTGAAGGACAGTCGAGGGACGATGATGATCGCAGAAGGACAGTAGAGGGATGATGATGATCGCAGAAGGACAGTCGAGGGACGACAACGATGATGATTCTTCAGTGCAGACATGTGGAAGAGGAGGATTCGCACGCAGAAGGACAGTCGAGGGACGATGATGATCGCAGAAGGACAGTCGGGGGACAATGAGGATCACAGAAGGACAGTCAAGGGACGATGATGATCACAGAAGGACAGTTGAGGGACGATGATGATCGCAGAAGTACAGTCGAGGGACGATGAGGATCGCAGAAGGACAGTCGAGGGACGATGAGGATCGAAGAAGGACAGTCGAGGGACGATGATGATCGCAGAATGACAGTCGATGGACGATGATGATGAGGATTCTTCAGAGCAGACATGTCGAAGATGAGGATTCGCGCTCAGAAGGACTTCTATTCTACGTTAAGTATACAACAGTTGGTGAAGCAGCAGTTGAAGAGGAGGGAGGATTCGCGCAGAAGGACAGTCGAGGGACGATGATGATCGCAGAAGGACAGTTTAGGGACGATGATGATTGCAGAATGACAGTCGAGGGACGATGAAGATTCTTCAGTGCAGACATGTCGAATAGGAGGATTCACGCTCAGAAGGACTTCTATTCTACAGTAAGTATACAACAGGTGGTGAAGCAGCAGTTGAAGAGGAGGGAGGATTCGTGCGTAGTTGGACAGTCGAGGGACGATGATGATCAGCAGAAGGACAGTCGAGGGACGATGATCGCAGAAGGACAGTCGAGGGATGATGATGATCGTAGAAGGACAGTCAAGGGACGATGATGATCGCAGAAGGACAGTCGAGGGACCATGATGATCGCAGAAGGACAGTCGAGGGGCGATGATGATCGCAGAAGAACAGTCGAGGGACGATGATGATCGCAGAAGGACAGTCGTAGGACCATGATGATCGCAGAAGGACAGTCGAGGGACGATTATGAGGATTCTTCAGTGCAGACATGTCGAAGATGAGGATTCGCGCTCAGAAGGACTTCTATTCTACGTTAAGTATACAACAGGTGGTGAAGCAGCAGTTGAAGAGGAGGGAGGATTCGTGCGTAGTTGGACAGTCGAGGGACGATGATGATCAGCAGAAGGACAGTCGAGGGACGATGATCGCAGAAGTACAGTCGAGGGATGATGATGATCGTAGAAGGACAGTCAAGGGACGACGACGATCGCAGACGGACAGTCGAGGGACAACGACGATGAGGATTCTTCAGTGTAGGCATGTCGAAGAGGAGGATTCGCGCACAGAAGGACAGTCGAGGGACTATGATGATCGCAGAAAGACAGTCGAGGGACGATGATGATCGCAGAAGGACAGTCGAGGGACCATGATGATCGCAGAAGGACAGTCGAGGGGCGATGATGATCGCAGAAGAACAGTCGAGGGACGATGATGATCGCAGAAGGACAGTCGTAGGACCATGATGATCGCAGAAGGACAGTCGAGGGATGATGATGATTGCAGAAGGACTGTCGAGGGACGATGATGATTGCAGAAGGACAGTCAAGGGGCGATGATGATCTTAGAAGGACAGTCGAGTGACGATGAGGATCGCTGAAGGACAGTCGAGGGACGATGATGATCGCAGAAGGACAGTAGAGGGATGATGATGATCGCAGAAGGACAGTCGAGGGACGACAACGATGATGATTCTTCAGTGCAGACATGTGGAAGAGGAGGATTCGCACGCAGAAGGACAGTCGAGGGACGATGATGATCGCAGAAGGACAGTCGGGGGACAATGAGGATCACAGAAGGACAGTCAAGGGACGATGATGATCACAGAAGGACAGTTGAGGGACGATGATGATCGCAGAAGTACAGTCGAGGGACGATGAGGATCGCAGAAGGACAGTCGAGGGACGATGAGGATCGAAGAAGGACAGTCGAGGGACGATGATGATCGCAGAATGACAGTCGATGGACGATGATGATGAGGATTCTTCAGAGCAGACATGTCGAAGATGAGGATTCGCGCTCAGAAGGACTTCTATTCTACGTTAAGTATACAACAGTTGGTGAAGCAGCAGTTGAAGAGGAGGGAGGATTCGCGCAGAAGGACAGTCGAGGGACGATGATGATCGCAGAAGGACAGTTTAGGGACGATGATGATTGCAGAATGACAGTCGAGGGACGATGAAGATTCTTCAGTGCAGACATGTCGAATAGGAGGATTCACGCTCAGAAGGACTTCTATTCTACAGTAAGTATACAACAGGTGGTGAAGCAGCAGTTGAAGAGGAGGGAGGATTCGTGCGTAGTTGGACAGTCGAGGGACGATGATGATCAGCAGAAGGACAGTCGAGGGACGATGATCGCAGAAGGACAGTCGAGGGATGATGATGATCGCAGAAGGACAGTCGAGGGACCATGATGATCGCAGAATGACAGTCGAGGGGCGATGATGATCGCAGAAGAACAGTGGATGGACGATGATGATCGCAGAAGGACAGTCGTAGGACCATGATGATCGCAGAAGGACAGTCGAGGGATGATGATGATTGCAGAAGGACTGTCGAGGGACGATGATGATTGCAGAAGGACAGTCAAGGGGCGATGATGATCTTAGAAGGACAGTCGAGTGACGATGAGGATCGCTGAAGGACAGTCGAGGGACGATGATGATCGCAGAAGGACAGTAGAGGGATGATGATGATCGCAGAAGGACAGTCGAGGGACGACAACGATGATGATTCTTCAGTGCAGACATGTGGAAGAGGAGGATTCGCACGCAGAAGGACAGTCGAGGGACGATGATGATCGCAGAAGGACAGTCGGGGGACAATGAGGATCACAGAAGGACAGTCAAGGGACGATGATGATCACAGAAGGACAGTTGAGGGACGATGATGATCGCAGAAGTACAGTCGAGGGACGATGAGGATCGCAGAAGGACAGTCGAGGGACGATGAGGATCGAAGAAGGACAGTCGAGGGACGATGGTGATCGCAAAATGACAGTCGAGGGACGATGATGATGAGGATTCTTCAGAGCAGACATGTCGAAGATGAGGATTCGCGCTCAGAAGGACTTATATTCTACGTTAAGTATACAACAGTTGGTGAAGCAGCAGTTGAAGAGGAGGGAGGATTCGCGCAGAAGGACAGTCGAGGGACGATGATGATCGCAGAAGGACAGTTTAGGGACGATGATGATTGCAGAATGACAGTCGAGGGACGATGAAGATTCTTCAGTGCAGACATGTCGAATAGGAGGATTCACGCTCAGAAGGACTTCTATTCTACAGTAAGTATACAACAGGTGGTGAAGCAGCAGTTGAAGAGGAGGGAGGATTCGTGCGTAGTTGGACAGTCGAGGGACGATGATGATCAGCAGAAGGACAGTCGAGGGACGATGATCGCAGAAGGACAGTCGAGGGGCGATGATGATCGCAGAAGGACAGTCGAGGGACGATGATTATCGTAGAAGAAAAGTCAAGGGACGATGAGGATCGCAGGAGGACAGTCGAGGGACGATGATGATCGCAGAAGGACAGTCGAGGGACGATGAGGATCACTGAGGGACGATGATGATCGCAGAAGAACAATCGAGGGACGACGACGATGAGGATTCTTCAGTGCAGAGATGTGGAAGAGGAGGATTCGCGAGCAGAAGGACAGTCGAGGGACGATGATGATCGCAGAAGGACAGTAGAGGGATGATGATGATCGCAGAAGGACAGTAGAGGGATGATGATGATCGCAGAAGGACAGTCGAGGGACGACAACGATTATGATTCTTCAGTGCAGACATGTGGAAGAGGAGGATTCGCACGCAGAAGGACAGTCGAGGGACGATGATGATCGCAGAAGGACAGTCGGTGGACAATGAGGATCACAGAAGGACAGTCAAGGGACGATGATGATCACAGAAGGACAGTTGAGGGACGATGATGATCGCAGAAGTACAGTCGAGGGACGATGAGGATCGCAGAAGGACAGTCGAGGGACGACGATGATGATTCTTCAGTGCAGACATGTGGAAGAGGAGGATTTGGGCGCAGAAGGACAGTCGAGGGACGATGATGATAGCAGAAGGACAGTCGAGGGACGACGATGATGATTCTTCAGTGCAGACATGTGGAAGAGGAGGATTCACGCGCAGAAGGACAGTCGAGGGACGATGATTATCGCAGAAGGACAGTCGAGGGACGATGAGGATCGCAGATGGACAGTCGAGGGACGATGAGGATCGCAGGAGGACAGTCTAGGGATGATGACGATCGCAGAATGACAGTCGAGGGACGACGACAAAGAGGATTCTTCAGTGCAGAGATGTCAAAGAGGAGGATTCGCGAGCAGAAGGACAGTCGAGGGACGATGAGGATCACAGAAGGACAGTCAGGGGACGATGATGATCACAGAAGGACAGTCAAAGTACGATGATGATCGCAGAAGGACAGTCGAGGGACGACGACAATGAGGATTCTTCAGTTCAGATATGTCGAAGAGGATGATTCGCGAGCAGAAGGACAGTCGAGGGACGATGATTATCGCAGAAGGACAGTCGGGGGACCATGATGATCGCAGAAGGAAAGTCGAGTGACGATGATGATCGCAGAAGGACAGTCGAGGGACGATGATGATCGCAGAAGGACAGTCGAGGGACGATGAGGATCGCAGAAGGACAGTCGAGGGACGATGAGGATCGAAGAAGGACAGTCGAGGGACGATGATGATCGCAGAATGACAGTCGAGGGACGATGATGATCGCAGAATGACAGTCGAGGGACGATGATGATGAGGATTCTTCAGTGCAGACATGTCGAAGATGAGGATTCGCGCTCAGAAGGACTTCTATTCTACGTTAAGTATACAACAGTTGGTGAAGCAGCAGTTGAAGAGGAGGGAGGATTCGCGCAGAAGGACAGTCGAGGGACGATGATGATCGCAGAACGACAGTTTAGGGACGATGATGATTGCAGAATGACAGTCGAGGGACGATGAAGATTCTTCAGTGCAGACATGTCGAATAGGAGGATTCACGCTCAGAAGGACTTCTATTCTACGGTAAGTATACAACAGGTGGTGAAGCAGCAGTTGAAGAGGAGGGAGGATTCGTGCGTAGTTGGACAGTCGAGGGACGATGATGATCAGCAGAAGGACAGTCGAGGGACGATGATCGCAGAAGGACAGTCGAGGGATGATGATGATCGTAGAAGGACAGTCAAGGGACGATGATGATCGCAGAAGGACAGTCGAGGGACCATGATGATCGCAGAAGGACAGTCGAGGGGCGATGATGATCGCAGAAGAACAGTCGAGGGACGATGATGATCGCAGAAGGACAGTCGTAGGACCATGATGATCGCAGAAGGACAGTCGAGGGACGATTATGAGGATTCTTCAGTGCAGACATGTCGAAGATGAGGATTCGCGCTCAGAAGGACTTCTATTCTACGTTAAGTATACAACAGGTGGTGAAGCAGCAGTTGAAGAGGAGGGAGGATTCGTGCGTAGTTGGACAGTCGAGGGACGATGATGATCAGCAGAAGGACAGTCGAGGGACGATGATCGCAGAAGTACAGTCGAGGGATGATGATGATCGTAGAAGGACAGTCAAGGGACGACGACGATCGCAGACGGACAGTCGAGGGACAACGACGATGAGGATTCTTCAGTGTAGGCATGTCGAAGAGGAGGATTCGCGCACAGAAGGACAGTCGAGGGACTATGATGATCGCAGAAAGACAGTCGAGGGACGATGATGATCGCAGAAGGACAGTCGAGGGACCATGATGATCGCAGAAGGACAGTCGAGGGGCGATGATGATCGCAGAAGAACAGTCGAGGGACGATGATGATCGCAGAAGGACAGTCGTAGGACCATGATGATCGCAGAAGGACAGTCGAGGGATGATGATGATTGCAGAAGGACTGTCGAGGGACGATGATGATTGCAGAAGGACAGTCAAGGGGCGATGATGATCTTAGAAGGACAGTCGAGTGACGATGAGGATCGCTGAAGGACAGTCGAGGGACGATGATGATCGCAGAAGGACAGTAGAGGGATGATGATGATCGCAGAAGGACAGTCGAGGGACGACAACGATGATGATTCTTCAGTGCAGACATGTGGAAGAGGAGGATTCGCACGCAGAAGGACAGTCGAGGGACGATGATGATCGCAGAAGGACAGTCGGGGGACAATGAGGATCACAGAAGGACAGTCAAGGGACGATGATGATCACAGAAGGACAGTTGAGGGACGATGATGATCGCAGAAGTACAGTCGAGGGACGATGAGGATCGCAGAAGGACAGTCGAGGGACGATGAGGATCGAAGAAGGACAGTCGAGGGACGATGATGATCGCAGAATGACAGTCGATGGACGATGATGATGAGGATTCTTCAGAGCAGACATGTCGAAGATGAGGATTCGCGCTCAGAAGGACTTCTATTCTACGTTAAGTATACAACAGTTGGTGAAGCAGCAGTTGAAGAGGAGGGAGGATTCGCGCAGAAGGACAGTCGAGGGACGATGATGATCGCAGAAGGACAGTTTAGGGACGATGATGATTGCAGAATGACAGTCGAGGGACGATGAAGATTCTTCAGTGCAGACATGTCGAATAGGAGGATTCACGCTCAGAAGGACTTCTATTCTACAGTAAGTATACAACAGGTGGTGAAGCAGCAGTTGAAGAGGAGGGAGGATTCGTGCGTAGTTGGACAGTCGAGGGACGATGATGATCAGCAGAAGGACAGTCGAGGGACGATGATCGCAGAAGGACAGTCGAGGGATGATGATGATCGTAGAAGGACAGTCAAGGGACGATGATGATCGCAGAAGGACAGTCGAGGGACCATGATGATCGCAGAAGGACAGTCGAGGGGCGATGATGATCGCAGAAGAACAGTCGAGGGACGATGATGATCGCAGAAGGACAGTCGTAGGACCATGATGATCGCAGAAGGACAGTCGAGGGACGATTATGAGGATTCTTCAGTGCAGACATGTCGAAGATGAGGATTCGCGCTCAGAAGGACTTCTATTCTACGTTAAGTATACAACAGGTGGTGAAGCAGCAGTTGAAGAGGAGGGAGGATTCGTGCGTAGTTGGACAGTCGAGGGACGATGATGATCAGCAGAAGGACAGTCGAGGGACGATGATCGCAGAAGTACAGTCGAGGGATGATGATGATCGTAGAAGGACAGTCAAGGGACGACGACGATCGCAGACGGACAGTCGAGGGACAACGACGATGAGGATTCTTCAGTGTAGGCATGTCGAAGAGGAGGATTCGCGCACAGAAGGACAGTCGAGGGACTATGATGATCGCAGAAAGACAGTCGAGGGACGATGATGATCGCAGAAGGACAGTCGAGGGACCATGATGATCGCAGAAGGACAGTCGAGGGGCGATGATGATCGCAGAAGAACAGTCGAGGGACGATGATGATCGCTGAAGGACAGTCGAGGGACGATGATGATCGCAGAAGGACAGTAGAGGGATGATGATGATCGCAGAAGGACAGTCGAGGGACGACAACGATGATGATTCTTCAGTGCAGACATGTGGAAGAGGAGGATTCGCACGCAGAAGGACAGTCGAGGGACGATGATGATCGCAGAAGGACAGTCGGGGGACAATGAGGATCACAGAAGGACAGTCAAGGGACGATGATGATCACAGAAGGACAGTTGAGGGACGATGATGATCGCAGAAGTACAGTCGAGGGACGATGAGGATCGCAGAAGGACAGTCGAGGGACGATGAGGATCGAAGAAGGACAGTCGAGGGACGATGATGATCGCAGAATGACAGTCGATGGACGATGATGATGAGGATTCTTCAGAGCAGACATGTCGAAGATGAGGATTCGCGCTCAGAAGGACTTCTATTCTACGTTAAGTATACAACAGTTGGTGAAGCAGCAGTTGAAGAGGAGGGAGGATTCGCGCAGAAGGACAGTCGAGGGACGATGATGATCGCAGAAGGACAGTTTAGGGACGATGATGATTGCAGAATGACAGTCGAGGGACGATGAAGATTCTTCAGTGCAGACATGTCGAATAGGAGGATTCACGCTCAGAAGGACTTCTATTCTACAGTAAGTATACAACAGGTGGTGAAGCAGCAGTTGAAGAGGAGGGAGGATTCGTGCGTAGTTGGACAGTCGAGGGACGATGATGATCAGCAGAAGGACAGTCGAGGGACGATGATCGCAGAAGGACAGTCGAGGGATGATGATGATCGCAGAAGGACAGTCGAGGGACCATGATGATCGCAGAATGACAGTCGAGGGGCGATGATGATCGCAGAAGAACAGTGGATGGACGATGATGATCGCAGAAGGACAGTCGTAGGACCATGATGATCGCAGAAGGACAGTCGAGGGATGATGATGATTGCAGAAGGACTGTCGAGGGACGATGATGATTGCAGAAGGACAGTCAAGGGGCGATGATGATCTTAGAAGGACAGTCGAGTGACGATGAGGATCGCTGAAGGACAGTCGAGGGACGATGATGATCGCAGAAGGACAGTAGAGGGATGATGATGATCGCAGAAGGACAGTCGAGGGACGACAACGATGATGATTCTTCAGTGCAGACATGTGGAAGAGGAGGATTCGCACGCAGAAGGACAGTCGAGGGACGATGATGATCGCAGAAGGACAGTCGGGGGACAATGAGGATCACAGAAGGACAGTCAAGGGACGATGATGATCACAGAAGGACAGTTGAGGGACGATGATGATCGCAGAAGTACAGTCGAGGGACGATGAGGATCGCAGAAGGACAGTCGAGGGACGATGAGGATCGAAGAAGGACAGTCGAGGGACGATGGTGATCGCAAAATGACAGTCGAGGGACGATGATGATGAGGATTCTTCAGAGCAGACATGTCGAAGATGAGGATTCGCGCTCAGAAGGACTTATATTCTACGTTAAGTATACAACAGTTGGTGAAGCAGCAGTTGAAGAGGAGGGAGGATTCGCGCAGAAGGACAGTCGAGGGACGATGATGATCGCAGAAGGACAGTTTAGGGACGATGATGATTGCAGAATGACAGTCGAGGGACGATGAAGATTCTTCAGTGCAGACATGTCGAATAGGAGGATTCACGCTCAGAAGGACTTCTATTCTACAGTAAGTATACAACAGGTGGTGAAGCAGCAGTTGAAGAGGAGGGAGGATTCGTGCGTAGTTGGACAGTCGAGGGACGATGATGATCAGCAGAAGGACAGTCGAGGGACGATGATCGCAGAAGGACAGTCGAGGGGCGATGATGATCGCAGAAGGACAGTCGAGGGACGATGATTATCGTAGAAGAAAAGTCAAGGGACGATGAGGATCGCAGGAGGACAGTCGAGGGACGATGATGATCGCAGAAGGACAGTCGAGGGACGATGAGGATCACTGAGGGACGATGATGATCGCAGAAGAACAATCGAGGGACGACGACGATGAGGATTCTTCAGTGCAGAGATGTGGAAGAGGAGGATTCGCGAGCAGAAGGACAGTCGAGGGACGATGATGATCGCAGAAGGACAGTCAGGGGACAATGAGGATCACAGAAGGACAGTCAAGGGACGATGATGATCACAGAAGGACAGTTGAGGGACGATGATGATCGCATAAGTACAGTCGAGGGACGATGAGGATCGCAGAAGGACAGTCGAGGGACGATGAGGATCGAAGAAGGACAGTCGAGGGACGATGATGATCGCAGAATGACAGTCGAGGGACGATGATGATTGCAGAATGACAGTCGAGGGACGATGATGATGAGGATTCTTCAGTTCAGACATGTCGAAGATGAGGATTCGCGCTCAGAAGGACTTCTATTCTACGTTAAGTATACAACAGTTGGTGAAGCAGCAGTTGAAGAGGAGGGAGGATTCGTGCGTAGTTGGACAGTCGAGGGACGATGATGATCAGCAGAAGGACAGTCGAGGGACGATGATCGCAGAAGGACAGTCGAGGAATGATGATGATCGTAGAAGGACAGTCAAGGGACGATGATGATCGCAGAAGGACAGTCGAGGGACCATGATGATCGCAGAAGGACAGTCGAGGGGCGATGATGATCGCAGAAGAACAGTCGAGGGACGATGATGATCGCAGAAGGACAGTCGTAAAACCATGATGATCGCAGAAGGACAGTCGAGGGACGATGATGAGGATTCTTCAGTGCAGACATGTCGAAGATGAGGATTCGCGCTCAGAAGGACTTCTATTCTACGTTAAGTATACAACAGGTGGTGAAGCAGCAGTTGAAGAGGAGGGAGGATTCGTGCGTAGTTGGACAGTCGAGGGACGATGATGATCAGCAGAAGGACAGTCGAGGGACGATGATCGCAGAAGGACAGTCGAGGGATGATGATGATCGTAGAAGGACAGTCAAGGGACGACGACGATCGTAGAAGGACAGTCGAGGGACAACGACGATGAGGATTCTTCAGTGTAGGCATGTCGAAGAGGAGGATTCGCGCACAGAAGGACAGTCGAGGGACTATGATGATCGCAGAAGGACAGTCGAGGGTCGATGATGATCGCAGAAGAACAGTCGAGGGACGATGATGATCGCAGAAGGACAGTCGTAGGACCATGATGATCGCAGAAGGACAGTCGAGGGATGATGATGATTGCAGAAGGACTGTCGAGGGACGATGATGATTGCAGAAGGACAGTCGAGGGGCGATGATGATCTTAGAAGGACAGTCGAGTGACGATGAGGATCGCTGAAGGACAGTCGAGGGACGATGATGATCGCAGAAGGACAGTAGAGGGATGATGATGATCGCAGAAGGACAGTCGAGGGACGACAACGATGATGATTCTTCAGTGCAGACATGTGGAAGAGGAGGATTCGCACGCAGAAGGACAGTCGAGGGACGATGATGATCGCAGAAGGACAGTCGGGGGACAATGAGGATCACAGAAGGACAGTCAAGGGACGATGATGATCACAGAAGGACAGTTGAGGGACGATGATGATCGCAGAAGTACAGTCGAGGGACGATGAGGATCGCAGAAGGACAGTCGAGGGACGATGAGGATCGAAGAAGGACAGTCGAGGGACGATGATGATCGCAGAATGACAGTCGAGGGACGATGATGATGAGGATTCTTCAGTGCAGACATGTCGAAGATGAGGATTCGCGCTCAGAAGGACTTCTATTCTACGTTAAGTATACAACAGTTGGTGAAGCAGCAGTTGAAGAGGAGGGAGGATTCGCGCAGAAGGACAGTCGAGGGACGATGATGATCGCAGAAGGACAGTTTAGGGACGATGATGATTGCAGAATGACAGTCGAGGGACGATGAAGATTCTTCAGTGCAGACATGTCGAATAGGAGGATTCACGCTCAGAAGGACTTCTATTCTACAGTAAGTATACAACAGGTGGTGAAGCAGCAGTTGAAGAGGAGGGAGGATTCGTGCGTAGTTGGACAGTCGAGGGACGATGATGATCAGCAGAAGGACAGTCGAGGGACGATGATCGCAGAAGGACAGTCGAGGGGCGATGATGATCGCAGAAGGACAGTTGAGGGACGATGAGGATCGCTGAAGGACAGTCGAGGGACGACGACGATGAGGATTCTTCAGTGCAGACATGTCGAAGAGGAGGATTCGCAAGCAGAAGGACAGTCGAGGGACGATGAGGATCACAGGAGGACAGTCGGGGGACGATGATGATCACAAAAGGACAGTCGAGGGACGATGATGATCGCAGAAGGACAGTCGAGGGACGACGACAATGAGGATTCTTCAGGTCAGAGATGTCGAAGAGGAGGATTTGCGAGCAGAAGGACAGTCGAGGGACGATGAGGATCACAGAAGGACAGTCGGGGGACGATGATGATCACAGAAGGACAGTCGAGGGACGATGATGATCACAGAAGTACAGTCGAGGGACGATGATGATCGCAGAAAGACAGTCGAGGGACGATGAGGATCGCAGAAGGACAGTCGAGGGACGATGATGATCGCAGAAGGACAGTCGAGGGACGATGATGATCGCAGAAGGACAGTCGAGGGACGATGATTATCGTAGAAGAAAAGTCTAGGGACGATGAGGATCGCAGGAGGACAGTCGAGGGACGATGATGATCGCAGAAGGACAGTCGAGGGACGATGATTATAGTAGAAGAAAAGTCTAGGGACGATGAGGATCGCAGGAGGACAGTCGAGGGACGATGATGATCGCAGAAGGACAGTCGAGGGACGACGACGATAATGATTCTTCAGTGCAGACATGTGGAAGAGGAGGATTTGCGCGCAGAAGGTTAGTCGAGGGACGATGATGATCTTAGAAGGACAGTCGAGGGGCGATGAGGATCGCAGATGGACAGTCGAGGGACGATGAGGATCGCAGGAGGACAGTCTAGGGACAATTATGACCGCAGAAAGACAGTCGAGGGACGATGATGATTGCAGAAGGACAGTCGAGGGACGATGATGTTCGCAGAAGGACAGTCGAGGGACGATGATGATTGCAGAAGGACAGTCTAGGGACGACGACGATGATTCTTCAGTGCATACATGTGGAAGAGGAGGATTCACGCGCAGAAGGACAATCGAGGGACGATGATGATCGCAGAATGACAGTCGAGGGACGATGATGATCGCAGAATGACAGTCGAGGGACGATGAGGATCACAGAAGGACAGTCGGGGGACGATGATGATCACAGAAGGACAGTCAAGGGAAGATGATGATCACAGAAGGACAGTCGAGGGACGACGATGATGATTCTTCAGTGCAGACATGTGGAAGAGGAGGATTTGGGCGCAGAAGGACAGTCGAGGGACGATGATGATCGCAGAAGTACATTCGAGGGACGATGATGATCGCAGAAGGACAGTCGAGGGACGACGATGATGATTCTTCAGTGCAGACATGTGGAAGAGGAGGATTCACGCGCAGAAGGACAGTCGAGGGACGATGATTATCGCAGAAGGACAGTCGAGGGACGATGAGGATCGCAGATGGACAGTCGAGGGACGATGAGGATCGCAGGAGGACAGTCTAGGGATGACGACGATCGCAGAATGACAGTCGAGGGACGACGACAAAGAGGATTCTTCAGTGCAGAGATGTCAAAGAGGAGGATTCGCGAGCAGAAGGACAGTCGAGGGACGATGAGGATCACAGAAGGACAGTCGGGGGACGATGATGATCACAGAAGGACAGTCAAAGGACGATGATGATCGCAGAAGGACAGTCGAGGGACGACGACAATGAGGATTCTTCAGTTCAGATATGTCGAAGAGGATGATTCGCGAGCAGAAGGACAGTCGAGGGACGATGATTATCGCAGAAGGACAGTCGGGGGACCATGATGATCGCAGAAGGAAAGTCGAGTGACGATGATGATCGCAGAAGGACAGTCGAGGGACGATGATGATCGCAGAAGGACAGTCGAGGGACGACGACAATGAGGATTCTTCAGTGCAGAGATGTCGAAGAGGAGGGTTTGCGACAGTCGAGGGACTATGGCGATCGCAGAAGGACAGTAGAGGGATGATGATGATCGCAGAAGGACAGTTGAGGGACGATGAGGATCACTGAGGGACGATGATGATCGCAGAAGAACAATCGAGGGACGACGACGATGAGGATTCTTCAGTGCAGACATGTCGAAGAGGAGGATTCGCACGCAGAAGGACGGTCGAAGTACGATGTTGATCGCAGAAGCACAGTTGAGGGACGATGATGATCGCAGAAGCACAGTCGAGGGACGATGATGATAGCAGAAGGACAGTCGAGGGGCGATGATGATCGCAGAAGGACAGTCGAGGGACGATGAGGATCACTGAAGGACAGTCGAGGGACGACGACGATGAGGATTCTTCAGTGCAGACATGTCGAAGAGGAGGATTCGCAAGCAGAAGGACAGTCGAGGGACGATGAGGATCACAGGAGGACAGTCGGGGGACGATGATGATCACAGAAGGACAGTCAAGGGACGATGATGATCGCAGAAGGACAGTCGAGGGACGATGATCATCGCAGAAGGACAGTCGAGGGACGATGATGATCGCAGAATGACAGTTGAGGGACGATGATGATTGCAGAAGTACAGTCGAGGGACGATGAGGATCGCAGAAGGACAATCGAGGGACGATGAGGATCGCAGAAGGACAGTCGAGGGACGATGAGGATCGAAGAAGGACAGTCGAGGGACGATGATGATCGCAGAATGACAGTCGAGGGACGATGATGATCGCAGAATGACAGTCGAGGGACGATGATGATCGCAGAAGGACAGTCGAGGGACGATGATGATGAGGATTCTTCAGTGCAGACATGTCGAAGATGAGGATTCGCGCTCAGAAGGACTTCTATTCTACGTTAAGTATACAACAGTTGGTGAAGCAGCAGTTGAAGAGGAGGGAGGATTCGCGCAGAAGGACAGTCGAGGGACGATGATGATCGCAGAATGACAGTCGAGGGACGATGATGATCGCAGAATGACAGTCGAGGGACGATGATGATCAGCAGAAGGACAGTCTAGGGACGATGATCGCAGAAGGGCAGTCGAGGGATGATGATGATCGTAGAAGGACAGTCAAGGGACGACGACGATCGCAGAAGGACAGTCGAGGGACAACGACGATGAGGATTCTTCAGTGTAGGCATGTCGAAGAGGAGGATTCGCGCACAGAAGGACAGTCGAGGGACTATGATGATCGCAGAAAGACAGTCGAGGGACGATGATGATCGCAGAAGGACAGTCGAGGGACCATGATGATCGCAGAAGGACAGTCGAGGGGCGATGATGATCGCAGAAGAACAGTCGAGGGACGATGATGATCACAGAAGGACAGTCGTAGGACCATGATGATCGCAGAAGGACAGTCGAGGGATGATGATGATTGCAGAAGGACTGTCGAGGGACGATGATGACTGCAGAAGGACAGTCGAGGGGCGATGATGATCTTAGAAGGACAGTCGAGTGACGATGAGGATCGCTGAAGGACAGTCGAGGGACGATGATGATCGCAGAAGGACAGTAGAGGGATGATGATGATCGCAGAAGGACAGTCGAGGGACGACAACGATGATGATTCTTCAGTGCAGAGATGTGGAAGAGGAGGATTCGCGCGCAGAAGGACAGTCGAGGGACGATGATGATCGCAGAAGGACAGTCAGGGGACAATGAGGATCACAGAAGGACAGTCAAGGGACGATGATGATCACAGAAGGACAGTTGAGGGACGATGATGATCGCGTAAGTACAGTCGATGGACGATGAGGATCGCAGAAGGACAGTCGAGGGACGATGAGGATCGAAGAAGGACAGTCGAGGGACGATGATGATCGCAGAATGACAGTCGAGGGACAATGATGATTGCAGAATGACAGTCGAGGGACGATGATGATGAGGATTCTTCAGTTCAGACATGTCGAAGATGAGGATTCGCGCTCAGAAGGACTTCTATTCTACATTAAGTATACAACAGTTGGTGAAGCAGCAGTTGAAGAGGAGGGAGGATTCGCGCAGAAGGACAGTCGAGGGACGATGATGATCGCAGAAGGACAGTTTAGGGACGATGATGATTGCAGAATGACAGTCGAGGGACGATGAAGATTCTTCAGTGCAGACATGTCGAATAGGAGGATTCACGCTCAGAAGGACTTCTATTCTACGGTAAGTATACAACAGGTGGTGAAGCAGCAGTTGAAGAGGAGGGAGGATTCGTGCGTAGTTGGACAGTCGAGGGACGATGATGATCAGCAGAAGGACAGTCGAGGGACGATGATCGCAGAAGGACAGTCGAGGGATGATGATGATCGTAGAAGGACAGTCAAGGGACGATGATGATCGCAGAAGGACAGTCGAGGGACCATGATGATCGCAGAAGGACAGTCGAGGGGCGATGATGATCGCAGAAGAACAGTCGAGGGACGATGATGATCGCAGAAGGACAGTCGTATGACCATGATGATCGCAGAAGGACAGTCGAGGGACGATGATGAGGATTCTTCAGTGCAGACATGTCGAAGATGAGGATTCGCGCTCAGAAGGACTTCTATTCTACGTTAAGTATACAACAGGTGGTGAAGCAGCAGTTGAAGAGGAGGGAGGATTCGTGCGTAGTTGGACAGTCGAGGGACGATGATGATCAGCAGAAGGACAGTCGAGGGACGATGATCGCAGAAGGACAGTCGAGGGATGATGATGATCGTAGAAGGACAGTCAAGGGACGACGACGATCGCAGAAGGACAGTCGAGGGACAACGACGATGAGGATTCTTCAGTGTAGGCATGTCGAAGAGGAGGATTCGCGCACAGAAGGACAGTCGAGGGACTATGATGATCGCAGAAAGACAGTCGAGGGACGATGATGATCGCAGAAGGACAGTCGAGGGACCATGATGATCGCAGAAGGACAGTCGAGGGGCGATGATGATCGCAGAAGAACAGTCGAGGGACGATGATGATCGCAGAAGGACAGTCGTAGGACCATGATGATCGCAGAAGGACAGTCGAGGGATGATGATGATTGCAGAAGGACTGTCGAGGGACGATCATGATTGCAGAAGGACAGTCGAGGGGCGATGATGATCTTAGAAGGACAGTCGAGTGACGATGAGGATCGCTGAAGGACAGTCGAGGGACGATGATGATCGCAGAAGGACAGTAGAGGGATGATGATGATCGCAGAAGGACAGTCGAGGGACGATGATGATAGCAGAAGGACAGTCGTAGGACCATGATGATCGCAGAAGGACAGTCGAGGGATGATGATGATTGCAGAAGGACTGTCGAGGGACGATGATGATTGCAGAAGGACAGTCGAGGGGCGATGATGATCTTAGAAGGACAGTCGAGTGACGATGAGGATCGCTGAAGGACAGTCGAGGGATGATGATGATCGCAGAAGGACAGTCGAGGGACGACAACGATGATGATTCTTCAGTGCAGACATGTGGAAGAGGAGGATTCGCACGCAGAAGGACAGTCGAGGGACGATGATGATCGCAGAAGGACAGTCGGGGGACAATGAGGATCACAGAAGGACAGTCAAGGGACGATGATGATCACAGAAGGACAGTTGAGGGACGATGATGATCGCAGAAGTACAGTCGAGGGACGATGAGGATCGCAGAAGGACAGTCGAGGGACGATGAGGATCGAAGAAGGACAGTCGAGGGACGATGATGATCGCAGAATGACAGTCGAGGGACGATGATGATGAGGATTCTTCAGTGCAGACATGTCGAAGATGAGGATTCGCGCTCAGAAGGACTTCTATTCTACGTTAAGTATACAACAGTTGGTGAAGCAGCAGTTGAAGAGGAGGGAGGATTCGCGCAGAAGGACAGTCGAGGGACGATGATGATCGCAGAAGGACAGTTTAGGGACGATGATGATTGCAGAATGACAGTCGAGGGACGATGAGGATTCTTCAGTGCAGACATGTCGAAGAGGAGGATTCGCACGCAGAAGGACGGTCGAAGTACGATGTTGATCGCAGAAGCACAGTTGAGGGACGATGATGATCGCAGAAGCACAGTCGAGGGACGATGATGATAGCAGAAGGACAGTCGAGGGGCGATGATGATCGCAGAAGGACAGTTGAGGGACGATGAGGATCACTGAAGGACAGTCGAGGGACGACGACGATGAGGATTCTTCAGTGCAGACATGTCGAAGAGGAGGATTCGCAAGCAGAAGGACAGTCGAGGGACGATGAGGATCACAGGAGGACAGTCGGGGGACGATGATGATCACAGAAGGACAGTCAAGGGACGATGATGATCGCAGAAGGACAGTCGAGGGACGATGATCATCGCAGAAGGACAGTCAAGGGACGATGATGATCGCAGAAGGACAGTCGAGGGACCATGATGATCGCAGAAGGACAGTCGAGGGGCGATGATGATCGCAGAAGAACAGTCGAGGGACGATGATGATCGCAGAAGGACAGTCGTATGACCATAATGATCGCAGAAGGACAGTCGGGGGACGATGATGAGGATTCTTCAGTGCAGACATGTCGAAGATGAGGATTCGCGCTCAGAAGGACTTCTATTCTACGTTAAGTATACAACAGGTGGTGAAGCAGCAGTTGAAGAGGAGGGAGGATTCGTGTGTAGTTGGACAGTCGAGGGACGATGATGATCAGCAGAAGGACAGTCGAGGGACGATGATCGCAGAAGGACAGTCGAGGGATGATGATGATCGTAGAAGGACAGTCAAGGGACGACGACGATCGCAGAAGGACAGTCGAGGGACAACGACGATGAGGATTCTTCAGTGTAGGCATGTCGAAGAGGAGGATTCGCGCACAGAAGGACAGTCGAGGGACGATGATGATCGCAGAAAGACAGTCGAGGGACGATGATGATCGCAGAAGGACAGTCGAGGGACCATGATGATCGCAGAAGGACAGTCGAGGGGCGATGATGATCGCAGAAGAACAGTCGAGGGACGATGATGATCGCAGAAGGACAGTCGTAGGACCATGATGATCGCAGAAGGACAGTCGAGGGATGATGATGATTGCAGAAGGACTGTCGAGGGACGATCATGATTGCAGAAGGACAGTCGAGGGGCGATGATGATCTTAGAAGGACAGTCGAGTGACGATGAGGATCGCTGAAGGACAGTCGAGGGACGATGATGATCGCAGAAGGACAGTAGAGGGATGATGATGATCGCAGAAGGACAGTCGAGGGACGATGATGATAGCAGAAGGACAGTCGTAGGACCATGATGATCGCAGAAGGACAGTCGAGGGATGATGATGATTGCAGAAGGACTGTCGAGGGACGATGATGATTGCAGAAGGACAGTCGAGGGGCGATGATGATCTTAGAAGGACAGTCGAGTGACGATGAGGATCGCTGAAGGACAGTCGAGGGATGATGATGATCGCAGAAGGACAGTCGAGGGACGACAACGATGATGATTCTTCAGTGCAGACATGTGGAAGAGGAGGATTCGCACGCAGAAGGACAGTCGAGGGACGATGATGATCGCAGAAGGACAGTCGGGGGACAATGAGGATCACAGAAGGACAGTCAAGGGACGATGATGATCACAGAAGGACAGTTGAGGGACGATGATGATCGCAGAAGTACAGTCGAGGGACGATGAGGATCGCAGAAGGACAGTCGAGGGACGATGAGGATCGAAGAAGGACAGTCGAGGGACGATGATGATCGCAGAATGACAGTCGAGGGACGATGATGATGAGGATTCTTCAGTGCAGACATGTCGAAGATGAGGATTCGCGCTCAGAAGGACTTCTATTCTACGTTAAGTATACAACAGTTGGTGAAGCAGCAGTTGAAGAGGAGGGAGGATTCGCGCAGAAGGACAGTCGAGGGACGATGATGATCGCAGAAGGACAGTTTAGGGACGATGATGATTGCAGAATGACAGTCGAGGGACGATGAGGATTCTTCAGTGCAGACATGTCGAAGAGGAGGATTCGCACGCAGAAGGACGGTCGAAGTACGATGTTGATCGCAGAAGCACAGTTGAGGGACGATGATGATCGCAGAAGCACAGTCGAGGGACGATGATGATAGCAGAAGGACAGTCGAGGGGCGATGATGATCGCAGAAGGACAGTTGAGGGACGATGAGGATCACTGAAGGACAGTCGAGGGACGACGACGATGAGGATTCTTCAGTGCAGACATGTCGAAGAGGAGGATTCGCAAGCAGAAGGACAGTCGAGGGACGATGAGGATCACAGGAGGACAGTCGGGGGACGATGATGATCACAGAAGGACAGTCAAGGGACGATGATGATCGCAGAAGGACAGTCGAGGGACGATGATCATCGCAGAAGGACAGTCAAGGGACGATGATGATCGCAGAAGGACAGTCGAGGGACCATGATGATCGCAGAAGGACAGTCGAGGGGCGATGATGATCGCAGAAGAACAGTCGAGGGACGATGATGATCGCAGAAGGACAGTCGTATGACCATAATGATCGCAGAAGGACAGTCGGGGGACGATGATGAGGATTCTTCAGTGCAGACATGTCGAAGATGAGGATTCGCGCTCAGAAGGACTTCTATTCTACGTTAAGTATACAACAGGTGGTGAAGCAGCAGTTGAAGAGGAGGGAGGATTCGTGTGTAGTTGGACAGTCGAGGGACGATGATGATCAGCAGAAGGACAGTCGAGGGACGATGATGATCGCAGAAGGACAGTCGAGGGACCATGATGATCGCAGAAGGACAGTCGAGGGGCGATGATGATCGCAGAAGAACAGTCGAGGGACGATGATGATCGCAGAAGGACAGTCGTAGGACCATGATGATCGCAGAAGGACAGTCGAGGGATGATGATGATTGCAGAAGGACTGTCGAGGGACGATCATGATTGCAGAAGGACAGTCGAGGGGCGATGATGATCTTAGAAGGACAGTCGAGTGACGATGAGGATCGCTGAAGGACAGTCGAGGGACGATGATGATCGCAGAAGGACAGTAGAGGGATGATGATGATCGCAGAAGGACAGTCGAGGGACGATGATGATAGCAGAAGGACAGTCGTAGGACCATGATGATCGCAGAAGGACAGTCGAGGGATGATGATGATTGCAGAAGGACTGTCGAGGGACGATGATGATTGCAGAAGGACAGTCGAGGGGCGATGATGATCTTAGAAGGACAGTCGAGTGACGATGAGGATCGCTGAAGGACAGTCGAGGGATGATGATGATCGCAGAAGGACAGTCGAGGGACGACAACGATGATGATTCTTCAGTGCAGACATGTGGAAGAGGAGGATTCGCACGCAGAAGGACAGTCGAGGGACGATGATGATCGCAGAAGGACAGTCGGGGGACAATGAGGATCACAGAAGGACAGTCAAGGGACGATGATGATCACAGAAGGACAGTTGAGGGACGATGATGATCGCAGAAGTACAGTCGAGGGACGATGAGGATCGCAGAAGGACAGTCGAGGGACGATGAGGATCGAAGAAGGACAGTCGAGGGACGATGATGATCGCAGAATGACAGTCGAGGGACGATGATGATGAGGATTCTTCAGTGCAGACATGTCGAAGATGAGGATTCGCGCTCAGAAGGACTTCTATTCTACGTTAAGTATACAACAGTTGGTGAAGCAGCAGTTGAAGAGGAGGGAGGATTCGCGCAGAAGGACAGTCTAGGGACGATGATGATCGCAGAAGGACAGTTTAGGGACGATGATGATTGCAGAATGACAGTCGAGGGACGATGAGGATTCTTCAGTGCAGACATGTCGAAGAGGAGGATTCGCACGCAGAAGGACGGTCGAAGTACGATGTTGATCGCAGAAGCACAGTTGAGGGACGATGATGATCGCAGAAGCACAGTCGAGGGACGATGATGATAGCAGAAGGACAGTCGAGGGGCGATGATGATCGCAGAAGGACAGTTGAGGGACGATGAGGATCACTGAAGGACAGTCGAGGGACGACGACGATGAGGATTCTTCAGTGCAGACATGTCGAAGAGGAGGATTCGCAAGCAGAAGGACAGTCGAGGGACGATGAGGATCACAGGAGGACAGTCGGGGGACGATGATGATCACAGAAGGACAGTCAAGGGACGATGATGATCGCAGAAGGACAGTCGAGGGACGATGATCATCGCAGAAGGACAGTCGAGGGACGATGATGATCGCAGAATGACAGTTGAGGGACGATGATGATTGCAGAAGTACAGTCGAGGGACGATGAGGATCGCAGAAGGACAATCGAGGGACGATGAGGATCGCAGAAGGACAGTCGAGGGACGATGAGGATCGAAGAAGGACAGTCGAGGGACGATGATGATCGCAGAATGACAGTCGAGGGACGATGATGATCGCAGAATGACAGTCGAGGGACGATGATGATCGCAGAAGGACAGTCGAGGGACGATGATGATGAGGATTCTTCAGTGCAGACATGTCGAAGATGAGGATTCGCGCTCAGAAGGACTTCTATTCTACGTTAAGTATACAACAGTTGGTGAAGCAGCAGTTGAAGAGGAGGGAGGATTCGCGCAGAAGGACAGTCGAGGGACGATGATGATCGCAGAATGACAGTCGAGGGACGATGATGATCGCAGAATGACAGTCGAGGGACGATGATGATCGCAGAAGGACAGTCGAGGGACGATGATGATGAGGATTCTTCAGTGCAGACATGTCGAAGATGAGGATTCGCGCTCAGAAGGACTTCTATTCTACGTTAAGTATACAACAGGTGGTGAAGCAGCAGTTGAAGAGGAGGGAAGATTTGTGCGTAGTTGGACAGTCGAGGGACGATGATGTTCAGCAGAAGGACAGTCTAGGGACGATGATCGCAGAAGGGCAGTCGAGGGATGATGATGATCGTAGAAGGACAGTCAAGGGACGACGACGATCGCAGAAGGACAGTCGAGGGACAACGACGATGAGGATTCTTCAGTGTAGGCATGTCGAAGAGGAGGATTCGCGCACAGAAGGACAGTCGAGGGACTATGATGATCGCAGAAAGACAGTCGAGGGACGATGATGATCGCAGAAGGACAGTCGAGGGACCATGATGATCGCAGAAGGACAGTCGAGGGGCGATGATGATCGCAGAAGAACAGTCGAGGGACGATGATGATCACAGAAGGACAGTCGTAGGACCATGATGATCGCAGAAGGACAGTCGAGGGATGATGATGATTGCAGAAGGACTGTCGAGGGACGATGATGACTGCAGAAGGACAGTCGAGGGGCGATGATGATCTTAGAAGGACAGTCGAGTGACGATGAGGATCGCTGAAGGACAGTCGAGGGACGATGATGATCGCAGAAGGACAGTAGAGGGATGATGATGATCGCAGAAGGACAGTCGAGGGACGACAACGATGATGATTCTTCAGGGCAGAGATGTGGAAGAGGAGGATTCGCGCGCAGAAGGACAGTGGAGGGACGATGATGATCGCAGAAGGACAGTCAGGGGACAATGAGGATCACAGAAGGACAGTCAAGGGACGATGATGATCGCATAAGTACAGTCGATGGACGATGAGGATCGCATAAGTACAGTCGATGGACGATGAGGATCGCAGAAGGACAGTCGAGGGACGATGAGGATCGAAGAAGGACAGTCGAGGGACGATGATGATCGCAGAATGACAGTCGAGGGACAATGATGATTGCAGAATGACAGTCGAGGGACGATGATGATGAGGATTCTTCAGTTCAGACATGTCGAAGATGAGGATTCGCGCTCAGAAGGACTTCTATTCTACGGTAAGTATACAACAGGTGGTGAAGCAGCAGTTGAAGAGGAGGGAGGATTCGTGCGTAGTTGGACAGTCGAGGGACGATGATGATCAGCAGAAGGACAGTCGAGGGACGATGATCGCAGAAGGACAGTCGAGGGATGATGATGATCGTAGAAGGACAGTCAAGGGACGATGATGATCGCAGAAGGACAGTCGAGGGACCATGATGATCGCAGAAGGACAGTCGAGGGGCGATGATGATCGCAGAAGAACAGTCGAGGGACGATGATGATCGCAGAAGGACAGTCGTATGACCATGATGATCGCAGAAGGACAGTCAAGGGACGACGACGATCGCAGAAGGACAGTCGAGGGACAACGACGATGAGGATTCTTCAGTGTAGGCATGTCGAAGAGGAGGATTCGCGGACAGAAGGACAGTCGAGGGACGATGATGATCGCAGAAAGACAGTCGAGGGACGATGATGATCGCAGAAGGACAGTCGAGGGACCATGATGATCGCAGAAGGACAGTCGAGGGGCGATGATGATCGCAGAAGAACAGTCGAGGGACGATGATGATCGCAGAAGGACAGTCGTAGGACCATGATGATCGCAGAAGGACAGTCGAGGGATGATGATGATTGCAGAAGGACTGTCGAGGGACGATCATGATTGCAGAAGGACAGTCGAGGGGCGATGATGATCTTAGAAGGACAGTCGAGTGACGATGAGGATCGCTGAAGGACAGTCGAGGGACGATGATGATCGCAGAAGGACAGTAGAGGGATGATGATGATCGCAGAAGGACAGTCGAGGGACGACAACGATGATGATTCTTCAGTGCAGACATGTGGAAGAGGAGGATTCGCACGCAGAAGGACAGTCGAGGGACGATGATGATCGCAGAAGGACAGTCGGGGGACAATGAGGTTCACAGAAGGACAGTCAAGGGACGATGATGATCACAGAAGGACAGTTGAGGGACGATGATGATCGCAGAAGTACAGTCGAGGGACGATGAGGATCGCAGAAGGACAGTCGAGGGACGATGAGGATCGAAGAAGGACAGTCGAGGGACGATGATGATCGCAGAATGACAGTCGAGGGACGATGATGATGAGGATTCTTCAGTGCAGACATGTCGAAGATGAGGATTCGCGCTCAGAAGGACTTCTATTCTACTTTAAGTATACAACAGTTGGTGAAGCAGCAGTTGAAGAGGAGGGAGGATTCGCACAGAAGGACAGTCGAGGGACGATGATGATCGCAGAAGGACAGTTTAGGGACGATGATGATTGCAGAATGACAGTCGATGGACGATGAAGATTCTTCAGTGCAGACATGTCGAATAGGAGGATTCACGCTCAGAAGGACTTCTATTCTACAGTAAGTATACAACAGGTGGTGAAGCAGCAGTTGAAGAGGAGGGAGGATTCGTGCGTAGTTGGACAGTCGAGGGACGATGATGATCAGCAGAAGGACAGTCGAGGGACGATGATCGCAGAAGGACAGTCGAGGGATGATGATGATCGTAGAAGGACAGTCAAGGGACGATGATGATCGCAGAAGGACAGTCGAGGGACCATGATGATCGCAGAAGGACAGTCGAGGGGCGATGATGACCGCAGAAGAACAGTCGAGGGACGATGATGATAGCAGAAGGACAGTCGTAGGACCATGATGATCGCAGAAGGACAGTCGAGGGATGATGATGATTGCAGAAGGACTGTCGAGGGACGATGATGATTGCAGAAGGACAGTCGAGGGGCGATGATGATCTTAGAAGGACAGTCGAGTGACGATGAGGATCGCTGAAGGACAGTCGAGGGATGATGATGATCGCAGAAGGACAGTCGAGGGACGACAACGATGATGATTCTTCAGTGCAGACATGTGGAAGAGGAGGATTCGCACGCAGAAGGACAGTCGAGGGACGATGATGATCTTAGAAGGACAGTCGAGTGACGATGAGGATCGCTGAAGGACAGTCGAGGGACGATGATGATCGCAGAAGGACAGTAGAGGGATGATGATGATCGCAGAAGGACAGTCGAGGGACGACAACGATGATGATTCTTCAGTGCAGACATGTGGAAGAGGAGGATTCGCACGCAGAAGGACAGTCGAGGGACGATGATGATCGCAGAAGGACAGTCGGGGGACAATGAGGTTCACAGAAGGACAGTCAAGGGACGATGATGATCACAGAAGGACAGTTGAGGGACGATGATGATCGCAGAAGTACAGTCGAGGGACGATGAGGATCGCAGAAGGACAGTCGAGGGACGATGAGGATCGAAGAAGGACAGTCGAGGGACGATGATGATCGCAGAAGGACAGTCGAGGGGCGATGATGATCGCAGAAGAACAGTCGAGGGACGATGATGATAGCAGAAGGACAGTCGTAGGACCATGATGATCGCAGAAGGACAGTCGAGGGATGATGATGATTGCAGAAGGACTGTCGAGGGACGATGATGATTGCAGAAGGACAGTCGAGGGGCGATGATGATCTTAGAAGGACAGTCGAGTGACGATGAGGATCGCTGAAGGACAGTCGAGGGATGATGATGATCGCAGAAGGACAGTCGAGGGACGATGAGGATCGAAGAAGGACAGTCGAGGGACGATGATGATCGCAGAATGACAGTCGAGGGACGATGATGATGAGGATTCTTCAGTGCAGACATGTCGAAGATGAGGATTCGCGCTCAGAAGGACTTCTATTCTACGTTAAGTATACAACAGTTGGTGAAGCAGCAGTTGAAGAGGAGGGAGGATTCGCGCAGAAGGACAGTCGAGGGACGATGATGATCGCAGAAGGACAGTTTAGGGACGATGATGATTGCAGAATGACAGTCGATGGACGATGAAGATTCTTCAGTGCAGACATGTCGAATAGGAGGATTCACGCTCAGAAGGACTTCTATTCTACAGTAAGTATACAACAGGTGGTGAAGCAGCAGTTGAAGAGGAGGGAGGATTCGTGCGTAGTTGGACAGTCGAGGGACGATGATGATCAGCAGAAGGACAGTCGAGGGACGATGATCGCAGAAGGACAGTCGAGGGATGATGATGATCGTAGAAGGACAGTCAAGGGACGATGATGATCGCAGAAGGACAGTCGAGGGACCATGATGATCGCAGAAGGACAGTCGAGGGGCGATGATGATAGCAGAAGGACAGTCGTAGGACCATGATGATCGCAGAAGGACAGTCGAGGGATGATGATGATTGCAGAAGGACTGTTGAGGGACGATGATGATTGCAGAAGGACAGTCGAGGGGCGATGATGATCTTAGAAGGACAGTCGAGTGACGATGAGGATCGCTGAAGGACAGTCGAGGGACGATGATGATCGCAGAAGGACAGTAGAGGGATGATGATGATCGCAGAAGGACAGTCGAGGGATGAGAACGATGATGATTCTTCAGTGCAGACATGTGGAAGAGGAGGATTCGCGCGCAGAAGGACAGTCGAGGGACGATGATGATCGCAGAAGGACAGTCGGGGGACAATGAGGATCACAGAAGGACAGTCAAGGGACGATGATGATCACAGAAGGACAGTCGAGGGACGATGTTGATCGCAGAAGGACAGTCGAGGGACGACGACGATGATGATTCTTCAGTGCAGACATGTGGAAGAGTAGGATTCGCGCTCAGAAGGACAGTCGAGGGACGATGATGATCGCAGAAGGACAGTCGGGGGACAATGAGGATCACAGAAGGACAGTCAAGGGACGATGATGATCACAGAAGGACAGTCGAGGGACGATGTTGATCGCAGAAGGACAGTCGAGGGACGACGACGATGATGATTCTTCAGTGCAGACATGTGGAAGAGTAGGATTCGCGCTCAGAAGGACTTATATTCTATGGTAAGTATTCAACAGGTGGTGAAGCAGCAGTTGAAGAGGAAGCTGGATTTGCGCGCAGTTGGACAGTCGAGGGACGACGACGATGATCGCAGAAGGACAGTCGAGGGACGATGAGGATCGCAGAAGGACAGTTTAGGGACGATGATGATTGCAGAATGACAGTCGATGGACGATGAAGATTCTTCAGTGCAGACATGTCGAATAGGAGGATTCACGCTCAGAAGGACTTCTATTCTACAGTAAGTATACAACAGGTGGTGAAGCAGCAGTTGAAGAGGAGGGAGGATTCGTGCGTAGTTGGACAGTCGAGGGACGATGATGATCAGCAGAAGGACAGTCGAGGGACGATGATCGCAGAAGGACAGTCGAGGGATGATGATGATCGTAGAAGGACAGTCAAGGGACGATGATGATCGCAGAAGGACAGTCGAGGGACCATGATGATCGCAGAAGGACAGTCGAGGGGCGATGATGATAGCAGAAGGACAGTCGTAGGACCATGATGATCGCAGAAGGACAGTCGAGGGATGATGATGATTGCAGAAGGACTGTTGAGGGACGATGATGATTGCAGAAGGACAGTCGAGGGGCGATGATGATCTTAGAAGGACAGTCGAGTGACGATGAGGATCGCTGAAGGACAGTCGAGGGACGATGATGATCGCAGAAGGATAGTAGAGGGATGATGATGATCGCAGAAGGACAGTCGAGGGATGAGAACGATGATGATTCTTCAGTGCAGACATGTGGAAGAGGAGGATTCGCGCGCAGAAGGACAGTCGAGGGACGATGATGATCGCAGAAGGACAGTCGGGGGACAATGAGGATCACAGAAGGACAGTCAAGGGACGATGATGATCACAGAAGGACAGTCGAGGGACGATGTTGATCGCAGAAGGACAGTCGAGGGACGACGACGATGATGATTCTTCAGTGCAGACATGTGGAAGAGTAGGATTCGCGCTCAGAAGGACAGTCGAGGGACGATGATGATCGCAGAAGGACAGTCGGGGGACAATGAGGATCACAGAAGGACAGTCAAGGGACGATGATGATCACAGAAGGACAGTCGAGGGACGATGTTGATCGCAGAAGGACAGTCGAGGGACGACGACGATGATGATTCTTCAGTGCAGACATGTGGAAGAGTAGGATTCGCGCTCAGAAGGACTTATATTCTATGGTAAGTATTCAACAGGTGGTGAAGCAGCAGTTGAAGAGGAAGCTGGATTTGCGCGCAGTTGGACAGTCGAGGGACGACGACGATGATCGCAGAAGGACAGTCGAGGGACGATGAGGATCGCTGAAGGACAGTCGAGGAACGATGATGATCGCAGAAGGACAGTAGAGGGATGATGATGATCGCAGAAGGACAGTCGAGGGACGACAACGATGATGATTCTTCAGTGCAGACATGTGGAAGAGGAGGATTCGCACGCAGAAGGACAGTCGAGGGACGATGATGATCGCAGAAGGACAGTCGGGGGACAATGAGGATCACAGAAGGACAGTCAAGGGACGATGATGATCACAGAAGGACAGTTGAGGGACGATGATGATCGCAGGAGTACAGTCGAGGGACGATGAGGATCGCAGAAGGACAGTCGAGGGACGATGAGGATCGAAGAAGGACAGTCGAGGGACGATGATGATCGCAGAATGACAGTCGAGGGACGATGATGATGAGGATTCTTCAGTGCAGACATGTCGAAGATGAGGATTCGCGCTCAGAAGGACTTCTATTCTACGTTAAGTATACAACAGTTGGTGAAGCAGCAGTTGAAGAGGAGGGAGGATTCGCGCAGAAGGACAGTCGAGGGACGATGATGATCGCAGAAGGACAGTTTAGGGACGATGATGATTGCAGAATGACAGTCGATGGACGATGAAGATTCTTCAGTGCAGACATGTCGAATAGGAGGATTCACGCTCAGAAGGACTTCTATTCTACAGTAAGTATACAACAGGTGGTGAAGCAGCAGTTGA